>WNGS01165503.1:4832431-4853571 GCA_020271785.1 Procambarus virginalis | reverse complement strand
GGTTGTGGGGTATTGTGTTTACTGGTGTGGTATTGTGTATACTTGTGTGCTTCTGTACTCGTCTAGTTGTGCTTGCGGGGGTTGAGCTCTGGCTCTTTGGTCCCGCTTATCAACTGTCAATCATCTGATGTACAGGTTCCTGAGCCTACTGGGCTCTATCATATCTACACTTAAAACTGTGTATGGCGTCAGCATATGTGCATGTGGGTGTGTGTGTGTGTATTCACCTAGTTGTGTTTGCGGGGGTTGAGCTTTGCTCTTTCGGCCCGCCTCCCAACTGTCAATCAACTGTTTGCTAACTACTTTTTTTTTCCACACCACACACACACACACCAGGAAGCAGCCCGTAACAACTGACTAACTCCCAGGTACCTATTTACTGCTAGGTAAAAGGGGCATTCAGGGTGAAAGAAACTTTGCCCATTTGTTTCTGCCTCGTGCGGGAATCGAACCCGCGTCACAGAATTACGAGTCCTGCGCGCTATCCACCAGGCTACGAGGCCCCCCTGTGTGTGAGTGTTTGTGTGTGTGTGTGTGTGTGTGTGTGTGTGTGTGTGTGTGTGTGGGTGTGTGTGTGTGTGTGTGGGTGGGTGGGTGTGTGTGGGTGTGTGTGTGTGGGTGTATTGTGTGCTAAACTGTTGTGTGTGTTGCATGGTTGTGGTTATATTGGTCTTGAGTGGTTGTGTCTTATGTGGTAATGTCTTTTTTTTCTCCATATTGTGCAAAGGTTTTACATGGATGTGTGTGTGTGTGTTTTGTGCGAGTGTGAGCGTATTTAAGCTATTGTGTGTATGTCTTGTGTGGATGATTGCATGTTCTGTGTTTGTCTTCCGCAGTGGTGTGAATGTGTTGCTGTATGGTCGTGTCAGCAACAACTGGGAGTCTTGTGTATGTCGTCTGTATGTTGTGTGTGTTTTGTATATTATGTGTGGAAAGTTGTGTACCATATGTACCGTGCATGTGTGTGTGACCCAAGAGATCAACAACGCAACACGAAGGAAAGCTGAAACATAATTAAACATTGTTAAGTGTATATAACGACCTGAGTGAATAATTACACATTTTATTTCATCGTAAAGAGTGTAAAATGCTCTTTGGTTTGATAACTTTATGCATACAACAACATCCTTTTGCACATCACGCCATTTTAGTGATAACAACCAAACTATGGAACGATTTGGTTAAGTTGTTGTTTAAGATTCGCTACTTGGAACAAAGAGTTCCAAGTAGCACGGGCTATGGTGAGCCCGTACTTGGTTAAGTGCAGCATTATGTTTAACATAATTTCGGGCCCCGAGCTGACTATACTCTGTGTAAATATTATACTATTAATTAACAACTACTGTTTAGCGACATTAAATCACCAAAAAAAAAAGAATATATTGCTGCAATTTCAAGTAAATAATTTTGTTTCATGCGTTAATATTAAGCAAAATTAAGTAAAATATCAATGAAAGTCATCTTTTTTTGAGTCTTCGAACACTCGATTGGTGCGATAAAATTTAAATTTTCATGCATTAGATTTCAATGTAGACCTAATTTGTTTTTAACTAATCAGTATGATGTAGATGAGAATATTTTTGGAGGGTAACTAGGTTTAAAAAGTCAACATCAAAAAGCTAATTGGTTATATATAACTAATTTAAGGTTCAGCTTTATCAGTGGTTAACACAATATTAACTCACAACTGTACATTTTTAACACAACTCTGTCCACAAAGAAATCACATTAACGAAGCTGCATGTTGTGTGCCCAAACTACCCACAGCGTGGCCAAACTACCAGCACTGTTCCCACACCCCTACCCACAGTGTGCCCAAACTACCAGCACTGTTCCCACACCCCTACCCACAGTGTGCCCAAACTACCAGCACTGTTCCCACACCCCTACCCACAGTGTGCCCAAACTACCAGCACTGTTCCCACACCCCTACCCACAGTGTGCCCAAACGATGTACCAGCACTGTGCTAACACTACCCACAACGTACCCAAACTACCAGCACTGTTCCCACACCCATACCCACAGTGTGCCCAAACTACCAGCACTGTTCCCACACCCCTACACACAGAGTGGCCAAACTACCAGCACTGTTCCCACACCCCTACCCACAGTGAGCCCAAACGAAGTACCAGCACTGTGCTAACACTACCCACAACGTACCCAAACTACCAGCACTACGACCCATATAATTCACATTAACTACTTATAGATTAGCTAATCACACCTTTCTCCTACGTCATATAACTCAATTAGCCAGAGGAAAACCAATTCAACAACGCCTTGAGGCGAGGGTTGGAATCCCAACCAATTAGATGTGTTGTCTCCGGGCGTCGTGAGGTGAACACCATCATGGTAGCCTCAAGGGTTTTGAAATGTTAATACCATGAAACCTTTATTTAATCGTAGTTTATTATCATTAAAACATTAGAAAACTGCTTGTGCAGAATGGCCATTTTACTGATAATTGTGTCGTTTAAAAAATACCTCGTAAAGAGGGTGATGTTATCCTGTGAGAGAAATATCTTGATGTTTGTTAAGACACTCTTATCTCTCATGGCTATTCCTGCCGCTCCTCTGTGGCTATCCCAGCCGCTGCTCTATGGCGATCCCAGTCTCTATGGCTATCCCAGCCGCTGCTCTATGGCTATCCCAGCTTCTCCTCTATGCTTATCCCAGCCTCTCCTCTATTGCTATCCCAGCCGCTGCTCTATGGTTATCCCAGCTTCTCCTCTAAGGCTATCCCTGCCGCTTCTCTAAGGCTATCCCTGCCGCTTCTCTAAGGCTATCCCTGCCGCTTCTCTATGGCTATCCCTGCCGCTTCTCTAAGGCTATCCCTGCCGCTTCTCTATGGCTATCCCTGCCGCTTCTCTAAGGCTATCCCTGCCGCTTCTCTATGGCTATCCCTGCCGCTTCTCTATGGCTATCCCTGCCGCTTCTCTATGGCTATCCCTGCCGCTTCTCTATGGCTATCCCTGTCGCTTCTCTATGGCTATCCCGGCCGCTCTTATCTGTTGTTCGCGGCTGTCGTCTGCTGGTCTTGGTGCCAGCGATGCCTAACAACCAAGACGTACTCCACAAGTAAACAATTACAGTCAACCGGAAGTGAAAGTATCTCAGCTGCGGGCACCGTGAGGTTCCTTGCTCACCTGTGTTTACCTCAGCTCCGCCCGACCTCCGCCGCCTCCACTGACCTCTGTCTCATCAATATTATTATTTCACGGAGAAATCACAATACCGTCATATATATATATATATATATATATATATATATATATATATATATATATATCAATAAACAAATTCGCAAAGGCTTTGATGAGGATTCGAAGCTATATGCTTGATGTTCCCATGGCCAGGGGCGGCCCATGACAGGGGCAGCCCATGGTCAGGGGCAGCCTATGGCCAGGGGCAGCCTATGGCCAGGGGCAGCCCATGGCCAGGGGCAGCCCATGGCCAGGGGCAGCCCATGGCCAGGGGCAGCCCATGGCCAGGGGCAGCCCATGGCCGGGAGCGACTCATGACAAAAACAATGCTCCAGCTGCGTGTAATTTACCCATCAAGCAGGTAGTAGTAGTAACCATCTCCCCCAGGGGGCCCGGGCCAGCCTCTGGGTACTCATACACCATCACAGAAACGTTAAAAACCTTCTTCCTGGACTATAAGTGTTCGCTAAATGAACGTTCGGTGCTGAGATCCATCGTTGTGGCGGTGAAGAGCGGCAGGCAGGCGAGGGGGCATGTCAAGAGCATCTGGGAAAACTGGACTTTATTAACGTCAGCCCTGAAGGCAGCTCCGTCAAGCACTGGCCGAGGGCATGGGACTTGGGCCAGATTCACGAAGCAGTTACGCAAGTACTTACGAACGTGTACATCTTTCCACAATCTTTGGCGGCTTTGGTTACATTTATCAAACAGTTTAGAAGCACGAAAACTTGCCAATTAACTGTTGTTATTGTTATAAACAGCCTCCTGGTGCTTCGGAGCTCATTAACTGTTTAATAAATGTAAACAAAGCCGCCAAAGATTGATAAAAGATGTATAGGTTCGTAAGGGCTTGTGTAACTGCTTCGTGAATCAGGCCCCTGGTCGCTTAGTGCTGCTGGCATAGCCACTGATGCCCTATTTGGTATTACCAACGTTGGTAACTTGACGGGTCTAGTTCTGGTTAGGATTTTCCTTCCTCACACAACCACAGACTTTGTTTTTTCCTCTGCTCACAGACTTTTTCAACCTCTCTTCCTTAAACACTAAAGATTCCTTACAGATTTTGGTTTGCTGTCGTCTCGCACAGAAATTATTTTCCTTTCGTCACCACAGATTCTTCCATCCACAGACTCTCCCACTGCCTCCCACCCCTACAGACTCACTGCCTCCCACCCCCCACAGACTCTCCCACTGCCTCCCACCCCCACAGACTCTCCCACTGCCTCCCACCCCCACAGACTCTCTCACTGCCTCCCACCCCCACAGACTCTCTCACTGCCTCCCACCCCCACAGACTCTCCCACTGCCTCCCACCCCCACAGACTCTCTCACTGCCTCCCACCCCCACAGACTCTCTCACTGCCTCCCACCCCCACAGACTCTCTCACTGCCTCCCACCCCCACAGACTCTCTCACTGCCTCCCACCCCCACAGACTCTATCACTGCCTCCCACCCCCACAGACTCTCTCACTGCCTCCCACCCCACAGACTCTCTCACTGCCTCCCACCCCCACAGACTCTATCACTGCCTCCCACCCCCACAGACTCTCTCACTGCCTCACACCCCCACAGACTCTCCCACTGCCTCCCACCCCCACAGACTCTCCCACTGCCTCACACCCCCACAGACTCTCTCACTGCCTCACACCCCCCAGACTCTCTCACTGCCTCCCTCCCCCACAGACTCTCCCACTGCCTCACACCCCCACAGACTCTCTCACTGCCTCCCACCCCCACAGACTCTCTCACTGCCTCACACCCCCACAGACTCTCTCACTGCCTCCCTCCCCCACAGACTCTCCCACTGCCCCACCCCCACAGACTCTCCCACTGCCTCCCACCCCCACAGACTTTCCCTACCTTTCCACTTCGTGTTCCAACATGCGACTTTCACCATAAATATAGAGCTCATTCCACGCTTTTTTTCACAGCAATTTCCTAAAATGTGAGACAACACACGTGCAGACCCACTGGGCGTGCCTGTTGCTGTCACACGGGCCCACCTGGCCGTGCCTGTTGCTGGCACACGGGCCCACCTAGCCGTGCCTGTTGCTGGCTCACGGGCCCACCTGGGCGTGCCTGTTGCAGGCTCACGGGCCCACCTGGGCGTGCCTGTTGCTGGCTCACGGGCCCACCTGGGCGTGCCTGTTGCTGGCTCACGGGCCCACCTGGCGTGCCTGTTGCAGGCTCACGGGCCCACCTGGGCGTGCCTGTTGCAGGCTCACGGACCCACCTGGCCGTGCCTGTTGCTGGCTCACGGACCCACCTGGCCGTGCCTGTTGCAGGCTCACGGGCCCACCTGGGCGTGCCTGTTGCAGGCTCACGGGCCCACCTGGGCGTGCCTGTTGCAGGCTCACGGGCCCACCTGGGCGTGCCTGTTGCAGGCTCACGGACCCACCTGGGCGTGCCTGTTGCTGGCTCACGGGCCCACCTGGGCGTGCCTGTTGCAGGCTCACGGACCCACCTGGGCGTGCCTGTTGCTGGCTCACGGGCCCACCTGGGCGTGCCTGTTGCTGGCTCACGGGCCCACCTGGGCGTGCCTGTTGCTGGCTCACGGACCCACCTGGCCGTGCCTGTTGCTGGTTCACGGACCCCTGGCCGTGCCTGTTGCTAGCTCACGGACCCACCTGGGCGTGCCTGTTGCTGGTTCACGGACCCACCTGGGCGTGCCTGTTGCTGGCTCACGGACCTATATGGTGGCTGTTGGAGGTGGTAGTTGTGGTGGTGGTAGTTGTGATGGTGGTAGTTGTGGTGGTGGTAGTTGTGATGGTGGTAGTTGTGTGTGGTGGTAGTTGTGATGGTGGTAGTTGTGATGGTGGTAGTTGTGATGGTGGTAGTTGTGGTGGTGGAAGTTGTGGTGGTGGAAGTTGTGGTGGTGGTAGTTGTGGTGGTGGTAGTTGTGGTGGTGGTAGTTGTGATGGTGGTAGTTGTGGTGGTGGAAGTTGTGGTGGTGGTAGTTGTGGTGGTGGTAGTTGTGGTGGTGTAGTTGTGATGGTGGTAGTTGTGGTGGTGGAAGTTGTGGTGGTGGAAGTTGTGGTGGTGGTAGTTTGATGGTGGTAGTTGTGATGGTGGTAGTTGTGGTGGTGGAAGTTGTGGTGGTGGTAGTTGTGGTGGTGGTAGTTGTGTGGTGGTGGTAGTTGTGATGGTGGTAGTTGTGGTGGTGGAAGTTGTGGTGGTGTGTAGTTGTGGTGGTGGTAGTTGTGGTGGTGGTAGTTGTGATGGTGGTAGTTGTGGTGGTGGTAGTTGTGGTGGTGGTAGTTGTGGTGGTAGTACTTGTGGTGGTGGTAGTTGTGGTGGTGGTAGTTGTCATTATAGTACTAACGGTCGTTAATGGTGGTAAAAAAAATTCCCAAGAATATTCCTGCACGGACCCTAAGCCTCTGACTGGCCCTCTAATGGTGGTAGTTGTTATTGTGGTGGTTGCTGATGGTGGTAGTTACTACCAGTGGTCATTGATGATTGTAGGTGATACTAGTGGTCGTTGATGGTGGTATTTGTGCTCGGTGGTACTGATGGTTATAGATTGTGGTAGTTGCCATCCGCGTTCAGTTGGTGGTTGATTGATATACTGGTTTCTGAAGGCGGTAAAAGTTACATACGGTCCCTAGGAGGGGGGGGGGAGGGGTCACTGATGGTAACAGACAGGGTGGTACTGGTGGTCGTTGATTGTGCAACTACTGATTGCAATGCAGTTTTAGTTGATTGTGGTACCGATAGTTGTAGCCACAATGTTACTGGTGATTGATACAGTAGCAAGAGAGAGATTGTTGCATGCTGACGCTGGTAGAAGTGGAGTTAGTGAATGTAGTGGTGGTTATGGTGTAGTGGAGGAAATAGTGATTATAAAGTATATGGTTGGTCAGGAATGAGGCTGTCAACATATTGACAGCCTCATTCCTGTGATAACAACATGTGGAGAGCATCATTCCTGTGATAACAACATATTGAGAGCCTCATTCCTGTGATAACAACATATTGAGAGCATCATTCCTGTGATAACAACATATTGAGAGCATCATTCCTGTGATAACAACATATTGACAGCCTCATTCCTGTGATAACAACATGTGGAGAGCCTCATTCCTGTGATAACAACATATGGAGAGCTTCATTCCTGTGATAACAACATATGGAGAGCTTCATTCTAATTATCTTCTATAGGACGTAGAGATAATCTAATAATTTACTATAGGAATACACTAATAATTCCAATCTACCACGGGTGTAAAACTTTATAATGATCTACCAAAGAAGCCTACTTCTTTTAATGCTCTACCGCATAGGGTAGACTCATTTTCATAATTCACAATGGAGGGTCGAATCTTATTAATTATCTAGTAGAGTGGGTAGATTCTTACTAACGATCTACTCGCTGGGTAGATTCTTACTAACGATCTACTCGCTGGGTATAAGCTCCTTTCGATAAATAGCCAGAGGAAGAAGACTCCAAATGATCTACCAGAAGAGGTAGATTCTTTCTAATCTTTGATTAGTGTTTGACTCTAACGTCTTGGAGTATAGTGACTTTCCACAGTAATCTTACCACCTACGAGCTCTCTCTATTCCAACCTAACAACAACATCTACATACAATATCTAACTACAGCCTCTATATATATAGCACCGAAATCAAGCATTTACATACAGGATTTACATACAGCATTTATACAGCATCTACACACAGCAACATTCAAGAAACTATAAGTCACCTACGTTAGACCACATCGTTTGTATGCATCTCTTGAATGGCCCGCCTCCCCGCCAAGAGCATAGCAAATCTGGTGAAAGTTCAGAACACACAGAACACGGACACACACAGAGGAGACACATAGAGGAGACACATAGAGGACACACATAGCAAGGACACCAAACAGAATACACAATAAGTGAACAGTAAGCATATGCACGGAAAACAAAAGGACACAGGACAATATTTACAGTGAACAAGAGGACACGGAACAAGAGGACACGAAACAAGAGGACACGGAACAAGAGGACACGGAACAAGAGGACACGGAACAAGAGGACACGGAACAAGAGGACACGGAACAAGAGAACACGAAACAAGAGGACAGACAACAAGAGGACAGAGAATAATTGGACTGAGAACAAGAGGATACAGAATAAGAGTACACAGAACAAGAAGAATCAGAATAAGAGCACACAGAACAAGTGGACGCAGAACAGTTGGAAATAGAAGCAGAGAACACAAACTTAAAAAATTTAGAGAACAAGGATGCAGAACAAGAACGCCGCAGGTAAACACAGAACAAGTGAACACAGAACAGGTAAACACAGAAGCTCAAGCAATACTCTCAATCTCCTGTAACACAGCTCATCTCATGTCACAACCAGTGTACATACATGTCGATTAGCATAGCAAATGAACAAGCACGAATATTCTAAAAATATATACATAGTATCTAAACCTCCTATCCCCCCCCCAAAAAAAAAAGTGTCTCCCAAGAATTGATATAGTGTGCTTATTGCCCACACTGAAGCACTCCTTCGACGAGTGCACTCAACGTCGACACTCGCACGCTGCCTGCACACAAAACTGGACCTTGCACTCGGGCTAGTATTGCAAGGCTCTTGCTACACCCATGTATACTCAATGACCCGAGGGAGTGAATGTATTACACAGGCGCTGTAGATGTAAGACTCGAAGAAGAGATGGTAGATAGGAACTCAGAAGAATAAATGCAAGGAACCAAGAGAGATAAGAAAGGTAGGTGAGAGAGAGATAGCGAGAAATAGGTGACGTAGTTGTTGTTGTTTAAGATGCGCTACCTGGAACCCAAGTAGCACGGGCTATGGTGAGCCCGTAGTGGACTTAACGGGTAGTGATCTCGCGGGAGCAGAGTGGCACTCCCACGAGGTCTCTTAAGGGCTGACTGGCCATCACATTGGCTGGGCCGTCCCCAGTGCTCTTGTGGGGGTATAAGCCACTTCCTGATGGGTAATGGTAGTCCAGCCGGGTAGTTTCAGGGGTACAACTACGTCACCACCGGGTAGTTTCAAGAATATAATTGTCTCCACCGGGTAGTTTCAAGAATATAACTATCTACGTCTACTGTTAGACCAATACTAGTCTAACAAAAGCTGTGCAGATTTGCTAGAAATGGTCTTTGTTTTGGCTTCTAATTGACGTTTTAATGTTCGCCAGCGTCCAATATGCCGCCGATGACATCTTGCCTATGTGTGCCCCCTGGTGCTTGTGTTAGAAAATGTCATTTTCGTTAGAAAATGTGTGTGTGTGTGTGTGTGTGTGTGTGTGTGTGTGTGTGTGTGTGTGTGTGTACTTACCTAATTGCCTAATTGTACTTACCTAATTGCCTAATTGTACTTACCTAATTGTGCTTGCGGGGGTTGAGTTTTGGCTCTTTGGTCCCGCCTCTCAACTGTCAATCAACTGCTGTACAGATTCCCGAGCCTATTGGGCTCTATCATGTCTACATTTGAAACTGTGTATGGAGTCAGCCTCCACCACATCACTGCCTAATGCATTCCATCCATTAACTACTCAGACACTGAAAAAGTTCCCTTCTAACGTCTCTGTGGCTCATGTGGGTACTCAGTTTCCACCTGTGTCCCCTTGTTCGCGTACCACCAGTGTTGAATAGTTTATCCTTGTCTACCCGGTCGATTCCTCTGAGGATTTTGTAGGTTGTGATCATGTCTCCCCCTTAATCTTCTGTCTTCCAGTGTCGTAAGGTGCATTTCCCGCAGCCTTTCCCCGTAACTCATGCCTCTTAGTTCTGGGACTAGTCTAGTGGCATACCTTTGGACTTTTTCCAGCTTCGTCTTGTGCTTGACAAGGTACGGGCTCCATGCTGAGGCCACATACTCCAGGATTGGTCTTACATATGTGGTGTACAAGATTCTGAATGATTCCTTACACAGGTTCCTGAACGCTGTTCTGATGTTAGCCAGCCTCGCATATGCCGCAGACGTTATTCTTTTTATGTGGGCTTCAGGAGACAGGTTTGGTGTGATATCAACTCCTAGATCTTTCTCTCTGTCCGTTTCATTAAGTACTTCATCTCCTATTCCGTATCCTGTGTCTGGCCTCCAGTTTCCACTGCCTAGTTTCATTACTTTGCATTTACTCGGGTTGAACTTCAGCAGCCATTTGTTGGACCATTCACTCAGTCTGTCTAGGTCATCATGTAGCCTCCTACTATCGTCCTCAGTTTCAATCCTCCTCATGTGTGTGTGTGTGTGTGTGTGTGTGTGTGTGTGTGTGTGTGTGTGTGTGTGTGGTGTGTGTGTGTGTGTGTGTGTGTGCGTGTGTATGTGCGTGCGTGTGTGTATGCGTGCATGTATGTGCGTGCATGTGTGTTTAGGTAAGGATGAGTGCGCGTGCGTGAGTGTGTGCGTACATGTGTTTGTGCGTGCGTGTGTGTGTGCTCATGTGTGTGTGGGTAAGGATGTGTGTGCGTGCATGCGTGCGTGTGTGTGTGTGCGTGCATGCGTGCGTGTGTGTGTGGGTGCGTGCGTGTATGTGGGTAAGGATGTGTGCGCGTGCATGCATGCGTGTGCGTGTGCATGCATGCGTGTGCGTGTGCATGCGTGTGTGTGTGTGCGTGGGGGCAAGGGCGTGCGCGCGTGGGTGATGTTAGTGTGGCGCATCACACAGAATATGGATCACCACATTTACCATCCAGTCCTTGCAACAATGGGAGCAACAATTGAATTATTAATCACGGTGTTGCAGGCACTGACACACACGGCTGCATCTCTCCACCAGCAACGTGCACCAAACATGCAGCTATTTTCCCTCCCAGACTACGAGAATATATTGATCGTCCTTTCATCTTCTAGTGTGTGGTTTGGTCAACATTCTTCAGCAACGTTACTCTGACTCAACATTTGCATTAGGAGAATATATATATGTATTCAAATATGGATAAATACATATTATATCTATCTAAAAAAATATACTGTTTGTCTGTTGGTTTGCTTGTGATTTGTGATTATATTGGGAGTTTTGTAGGGGGGGGGTGGTTAGGGTTAACCCCTCATTCGCTCTTTAAATAAGACTGGTTCTATGAGAAAATCCGTAGGAGCCGTAATGGAGGTTCGAACCTATGGTGTGAGTGTTCTCACGCAGACGCTCTAGCGACCAGACACGACATGGGATAAGGATTGCAACCTGGAGTTCTACTGAACACACGAGGGTTTCGTGAGGCTTCAGTTGAAGCCTCAAGAAATCCAGGTCGCAATCCTTATACCATGTCGTTGTCTGGTCGGTAGCAAGTTACCACGCGTGTGCGTAGAAACACCTACTGCATGGGTTCGATCCCTCTCCACGGCTCCTAAGTATTTTCTCATTGATGCAGTCACGTTAGTGTGATACTCTGTGTGTGTATATTGGCTCATATTGCAGCCACTATAATGAAGCCTCAAATGTGGTTTGCGTGTCCATGGTGTGTTAACAAGAATTTCTTGTCAAGCTGTTTTATTATATTATATGTATAATAATCTTTGTAACTCACTTTTTTTCTATAGTGAATTACAAAGGGCCATATAGCACCTCGGATGCGTTTCCGATGGTTCCTATATAAGAGGAGTGACGCCTAGGACAATAAGACTCGCCTCCCTACATAATATATATATATATATATATATATATATATATATATATATATATATATATATATATATATATATATTATGTATATATAGTCCTGGGGACCATTCAGGCTTGTTTGCATATATATATATATATATATATATATATATATATATATATATATATATATATATATTATGTAATATATATATATATATTATATATATATATATATATATATATATATATATATATGTTGGTTGGAGAAGAAATATTGGTGTTCAGTGAGAAACCACAAGGTCTCCTCTGAATATGTTTTATTTTCTTCTCCGAGGCTATGGGTCCCCACATTGGCACCAGAGGTGGTACCCTCACAAACTTTTATATATATATATATATATATATATATATATATATATATATATATATATATATATATATATATATATATATATTATATATATACAAATATATATATATATATATATTGTATATATAAAATGTTATAGTCTTCACAGCACTCATAAAGAGTATCCTTACAATTACCTTCCCTAACCTCAGTTGTCTCAACAGGTGTTATCCTCAGCTCAACAGTGTGCAGTCTGGCCTCCACAACAGCCCGGTGACACGTACTAATTAACCTGTCGTGCTGGCGTACCTGCGGCGTACGAGAATAAAGATTTAAACTACCTGGAAAATATATCGCAAGGAGCAGAAATTTAATTAGTAAACAGTAATGGGTTTTAAATTGCTTTCTGACTTTGATTTGTCTTAAGTAAAGACCTAACGTTCATTTGTTCTGCTGCCAGTTGTGGTCGATTGGCCAATGCTTTACCTTGATGGATGGAGTGGAAATTGAAAGTTGAGCCGGATAGGTGAGGAGATAGGTGTGTGTGAAGGACTGAACAATGAGCAGGATGGAAGGCAGAGCAGCAGTGGCATGCTGCAGAGATAAGAGAGAATTGTTGCAAGAGAAATGTACCACACGGAAGTTGCTTCGGAAGACTGCTGAGGGGACTCGAACGGGGTTAGATTAATCTCTCCCGGCGAGAGTAGAGTGAGAAGACCTCAGCCAGACTACAGTCTCAAGACTGAACGAGACCAGCAAGAAGAACTGGTTCAGAATATCCTATTACCAGACGGTAAAATTAAAAAGTGACGTGAAGAGAATCGAACCCTGGATCTGTCGGCTCTGAACCGATTACACAAACTACTGTATTTTCATTGATCTACTGAAACGTTACAAAATGAGAATTACAGTGAATGGTTAAAAGATGTGAATCTCTTCGAGCGCCTCAGATTGCGTGTATGAACAAAGAATACATCAAGAGGTCTCCTCACTGACTCGCCACAAGCAAGCAGAGACACAGGAAACATTTTCACTACCCATACTCACCCACACAAAACCTCATGCCTCTTACTGATAATAAAATCCTCACCAAACAAGCAACTCCTACAAGCTTAAGCCTTGCTCCCACACAAACATGGTCCCTTACTATATGTAAGGGGAAAAATACAAAGTGAGAAGCTCACTTCTTACTTTGTCAGCCTTAATTATTTACTCTGACATTCCCACCTGCTTACCACAACACTACCATGCCCACCTACTCATCCCTCTACAGGTCAACACTACCATGCCCACCTACTCATCCCTCTACAGGTCTACACTACCATGCCCACCTACTCATCCCTCTACAGGTCAACACTACCATGCCCACCTACTCATCCCTCTACAGGTCTACACTACCATGCCCACCTACTCATCCCTCTACAGGTCAACACTACCATGCCCACCTATTCATCCCTCCATCAACTGTCTAATCCAACTCAACCTCTTCACCTCTATACCTACGTGCACTCAACCCCCCCCCCCACACTGCCGTCCCCATCTTCTCCCCCCCCCATACATCCCCACACTCCCGCCCCTACATGCTCACTCCCTCCCCCCTTAACTCCCCCATATTGATACCGAAGGGACTTATTGTGGGACAGCAAACCATTACGACTATATAGCACTTGGAAGGAGATCAGGATAAGGATTTGGGATAGGACGGGGAGAAGGAATGGTGACCCAACCACTTGGATGGTTGGGGCATTGAACGCCGACCGGCATGAAGCGAGACCGTCGCTCTACCGTCTACACCATGTGGTTGGGACTCATACTGATGCAGAAAAAGCTTACTTCTCTCTTCAAAAGCTCATAGACTGTTAGGAAATGCTAATGATGTCAATATATAGGACTGGAAGAAGACATGTCCCTAGAGACCAGATTCACGAAGCAGTCACGCAAGTACTTACGAACGTGTACATCTTTCCTCAATCTTTGGCGGCTTTGTTTACATTTAGTAAACAGTATGTTGACCAGACCACACACTAGAAGGTGAAGGGACGACGACGTTTCGGTCCGTCCTGGACCATTATCAAGTCGGGTGTGAATAGGAAGTAGAGACAGGCAATAAATAGGCAAGAGAGCTGAGGAGCAAAGAAAGATGTAGTAGAAGGGATAGTAATAATGATAAGAGCTGCAGAAGGCCTATTGGCCCATACGAGGCAGCTTCTATTATAACCACCGAATGAGAAGGAGATAGGAATAAGAAGAGGATAGCAAGGGAGCGAATGAGAAGACAATGAACAGAAAAAGGGATAAGAGAGAAAGAAAAGGAAAGAGAAAGAAAGATAAATGGAGGGGTAGGCTTAAGTTAGGTCACGTTTGTTAGAAAGATTAGAGCATTTAAGTATATACTGTGAAAGGGAAGAATCCACAGCAACAAAGCCAGGCTCAAGTTCATGTTGGGTACATTGTGTATAGAGCCGATTCAACNCTGCGGTGTGTCTGCGGTGTGTCTGCGGTGTCTGCGCTGTGATAGTGTATACTGCACTGCGGTATAGGAAGCACCTATGAAGGGAAAAACGCCAAGCCATTACGACTATACAGCACTGGGAGGGGTCAGGATAAGGGGTGGGGATGGGACTGGTGGAAGGGAACGATGCCCAACCTCTTGGACGGTCGGGGATTGAACACCGACCTGCATGAAGCGAGACCGTCGCTCTACCGTCCAGCCCAAGTGGTTGGGTGCACTGAGGTATAATTCTCTGACGCTGTGATGAACCTTCATATGGAAACTTCAAGAGGAATCCGGATGTACAACTACAATAGACAACCTCCGCTCCCCGAGCCGCCTGGCTTCACTCTCTGTGAAGGCAGTAACTAATACTTAAGTAACTTATTACGCAGCAATCCTGTCTTTCGGGCATACCGATACTGAGGTCAGACATGTCCCTTTCACTCCTGTCAATCAAATGTTGATCATAATGATGGGCAACTAGACGTCAATATTGCAGGATTACATGTAGAGCAGCGGCCCGGGACCATTGGGAAATATTCGTAATATAATTTGATTTTTGGACTGAACATGCACCGAGCTTGGGGGGTCGGGGGGGGGGCCTACTGAATGCTCCCTATCCATTCCATTCACCTGGGGTTTTTATTATTATTATTATTATTTTCTACCACAGACGTGGCCACACGTTTGCAATGATAACCAGCATATATACATTTTCTTCTGTCCTCCACGGACAGGGTGAGAGATGTGTTAAACATATAGTTCAGGGGTTTATTGAACAATCAACCACAGAAGGTGATTCGGTGCTTTTAAAATGCTATGCTAACCTACATACGTAAATACATAGATACACAGATTTACGTATGCCTTACATAAAGTGTTCGATGTGTCTTTTACATAGTGTCATTAATGTGCATTTACAAAGGTGAAATGTAATTCTGATCAGCTTCCATATATACTTTATACACATACATATACATACACACACACACACACATACTGTAGGAGTCTCGAACCGTGGACCCCACGAGTGTGAGGCCAAAGTTCTATCGACTGGGCGATTGAGTGGTCTTAATAAGGAAAGTTTCCTGAAGCAGCACTTTGCTGCCAAACTGGAATGTTTACAATGTGTCCAGTTAATAGGTGGTAGCCGCTTGTGTTCCGGGTCTGGCAGCTTTGATGTCTTCTTCAGCCAATCCGGATATAATAGGATTGGATATAATACTTGTTTTTGCCTGATTAGCTCATTTGTTTTAAAGTATATATCTAATTGCAGGCGATGAGTCACAATAACGTGGCTAAAGTATGTTGACCAGACCACACACTAGAAGGTGAAGGGACGACGACTTTTAGGTCCGTCCTGAACCATTCTCAAGTCGATTGTGGTCCAGGACGGACCGAAACGTCGTCGTCCCTTCACCTTCTAGTGTGTGGTCTGGTCAATATATATCTATTTTTCTATGGGGTTCTATATGAACCCTAAATATCTTCTCATAGCTCGTTTTCTGTTAATTGTCTACCTTGGTTCTAGAGTGTCAGCGAATAACTGCTGGGAACGTCAGAACTGAAAACTCTCTTAAGGGAACTACCGGGAGAAAGGCCAAGCCATTACGACTATATAGCACTGGGAAAGGGTCAGGATAAGGATTTGGGATCGGACGGGGGGAAGGAATGGTGACCCAACCACTTGGACGGTCAGGGATTGAACGCCGACCTGCATGGAGCGAGACCGTCGCTCTACCGTCCAGCCCGAGTGGTTGGACGCCGGAACTTGGGGATGAAAACTTATTTTTCTCAACAGGGAGAGGCGAAATCTAAGAGCCGAGGCTGGAGAGTACGTGAACACGGCTTAAGATGTCATACCAGAGGAGGAGCGGGTTAACAGTGCCTATTTGCTTGTGGGTCCCAGCCTGTGCCTTCCATATGTGTTCAGTTGTACGTGATTGTGTCTGGAAATGAGACGTGAGAAAGGTTCAATCATCTTACCTCAACGTTTTCAGCGTTCCTTCACGCTACTGTAAATATAACTTGCAACGATGATCTCATGAATAAGGAAGTGGTTGGTGTAGCCACAGGTTATGTCTTAATGTCCGGTTTGCCAATTTTTATGTGCGTACCAATGTGGGTAAATTCTTAGTTGGCCTGGACTTGAAACTGACCTCTACTGCAGGAATGTTGATTAGATCTTGTTGCAAGTACTTGGCAGTGAAAATCTGGTTCCGTTTAAGGAAGCTTTCGAGCGATGCTCCGTGCTTAGATTTATTTACGAGATGCAGACTGGAAAACAAGTTGTATTCCTTGTATATAAACAATTTGGAGAAGAATGTCTTCTTCCAGACTTCAGGATCCTTTTCATATGATCAGTTGGTAACTGGCTGATGAGGAACTCAGTTCAATACGGTTACTCTAATTGATTTATGAATGAGGTCATCATAATAAAGCTTAACAATGCTATTACAGATTAAAAATCAATATTACAAAATATGATCCACTTATATAATTATATTACAGGAAATAATTTCATGACAAAAATATCAGAGGAAAAAGTCAAGTAGAATGATATTGACAGAATGGTGACCAATACCAGTCATGAATCACGACAAAATCTATAACAAGAATTATGCATCAGAGAAAATTAGTCAGCTGGTGCAAATGCTCATTATTAATTATTAAAATATGTGAAATTATTCATATTTGAACTTCAAGTAGCTGAAAAAATATCTCTTGAAGCAGCAACAGAGCTTGAATATTAAGGATAATTAATGTTGCTGAAACTTAAGAGTAACAGTTTACATTCAACTAAAGATAATAAAAATAATAAAAGTGCAGCTCCCTTGCGCCTATAAACATTTGTCCAGGTCGCAATCGACTTGAGAATGGCCCAGGACGGACCGAAACGTCGTCGTCCATTCACCTTCTAGTATGTGGTCTGGTCAACATTTGGCCAGGTCCTGTATGCAAACAAACTATGCAGCTCACCCTGGACCGACTCGGCGCCCTGCAATTGATTGCATTCAACGAATTCATAATTACAACGTACGGGTTCTTTGGCTTCACATAGCTCTAATTTTGGTAAAAATTGGGAAATCTGACGCTCTTTTGGGTAATTTGCAAGACCCGGAACAATGGGAAGTAGAGAAGTGTTCATAGTTGGCTGCCTCTCCCCTTCTTGAAGGGTCCTGCCTCTCCCCTTCCTGAGGGGTCCTGCTTCTCCCCCTTCTTGAAGGGTCCTGCCCCTCTCCTTCTTGAAGGGTCCTGCCTCTCTCCAGTACATTATTACATTAACTAAGAAAAGTTTGACAATATACACACGTGGGTCTTAGATGCATGTCGATGACTCCGAAATGTTCAATAAAATTCAGGTTTGCCAACTAAACTAGTTTTGCTGCGTCTAACAAGCACTGCGAATGTCCCATTAACCAACCAAATCTCTAGCTGCACCAAATTTATGATAGTCCAACGCCTAACACGGCCCCGCATGACTAATATTCAGGCAACAATAATAGACTTTCTGTCGTAAACGACCAGTGTGCAACACGACGATGCAGAGAGAAACAGCAGAGAGAGATGATGCCTTGTCTTTTAAGCCGAAGGGGAGGGACTTCGTGGCAGTACAAAATAATAACTATTGCACGGTCACCGGGCCCGGACCAAGGTGCCCATTACTCTCCCTAATTGTTTTAATCATTCTCATCCTCGCTTGTAAGAGAATCAATGAACCGAAGCAAGCGAACCAACGTGGCCAATTTACCGGCCACCGGAGTTACTCGCTCCGGCGATTGATCGACCGGATATAATCTCAATCAGAACACGATTTTTCCAAGACAGGTCTCGGTGTGCCCATTACCATGCATAAAAAATGCAGAAATTTCACAGATCTGGAGCGTGACAAAAACAGGATTCTTTTGGTATTAAATGAGGAAACAACACAAGGAAAACCAGATGCAAAGCGAGAATGATGTCAAATGTGAATTCGCAAGACGTGGTTAAAGGGGCTAATTGGCAGGACAGGACTCATTGCACCGTAGTTAAAGGACTAATTGGCAGGACAGGACTCATTGCACCGTAGTTAAAGGACTAATTGGCAGGACAGGACTCATTGCACCGTAGTTAAAGGACTAATTGGCAAGATACGAATCATTGCACCCCAGTTAAAGAACTAATTGGCAAGACAGGAATCATTGCACCGTAGTTAAAGGACTAATTGGCAATCAGGAATCATTGCACCGTAGTTAAAGGACTAATTGGCATGGCAGGACTCATTGCACCGTAGTTAAAGGACTAATTGGCAAGACATGGAACATTATTGTGCTGGAACAAGTGGATTTTGGACCACTTCGCTAAGAAACAAAGGTTACTGAGTGGCCTGATCTGCTCTTTTTGTGGACTTCTAAGTGTCTCCAGTAAACAATTGGCTCAAACTCAACATTTTCAAGCCTATTAACTTTCTTGAAAATCTCCTAATGTCATTTTCACAAGGTGATTCGGGTGTGTAAATAACTCTAATGATTTGTAGTTTTTCTGTAACCAGAAGAGTCACACAAAGTGACCGGATGTGACAATGACCACAGGAAGGTGAGTCTCAAAGCCGTTCAGTCATCTACAAAGTGTCAGTGAACTAGGGCCCCCTGAGAGGCCGTGAGGGGCCCTGAGGGGTCCTGAGGGTCCCTGAGGCTGCCCGGGATTAAAAAGTTCCTCCGACGAGCATCAACGTTCCCATTATTCAGGCAACTCTGGTCTTCAGAAAAGTTCCTCAAGACTGGCACGACGTTCTCAAGCACGCAAGGAAAATCTCTGAGGTCTCTGTTCTTGTGCATCAGGCAAGCTCTCCACCGGTATACTGCCAGTCATGTGTCGCTGGGTCAGCCTTCCCCTACACGACACCTGTTGCTTCACTAGTGGTTCTCCCAGGGTCAGTCTTTCCCTACACATCACCTGTTGCTTCACAAGTGGTTCTCCCACGGTCAGTCTTCCCATACACGACACCTGTTGCTTCACAAGTGGTTCTCCCACGGTCAGTCTTCCCATACACGACACCTGTTGCTTCACTAGTGGTTCTCCAGGGTCAGTCTTCCCCTACACGACACCTGTTGCTTCACTAGTGGTTCTCCAAGCCATGTTTGAACATCTTCTGACAGACACGTTTTCACTGATGTTGAGTAACTTAAACTTACTAAAAAAAATAATACAAATTTCAGAATTCTGGGTCACTATCTATCACGAAAGGTTCCATCAGGGTTATACTAAAGCCAGAATTACATCATAAAGAAAATGACAGATTGGCGAAAATATTATTTTATAAAATCAACAATGTGGCGTATCTTATGGAATAATTCATCCTATTTTATTTGCTGGATTTATTACTCTCATAAATGATGTCAATCACTCGAGACGCGAGTTATGGACATCCTGTAAATTAAGGTTAAATATTTAGTATTCATAATTGTATTGGTCACTGTGCAGAAGATGTCACAATAACGTGGTTGAAGACTGTTGACCAGACCACACACTAGAAGATGAAGGGACGACGACGTTTCGGTCCGTCCTGGACCATTCTCAAGTTCTGTGTCGATTTGAGATGCAATCGACTTGATAATGGTCCAGGACGGACCGAAACGTTGTCGTCTCATCATCCTCTGGTGTGTGGTTTGGTAACTAACTCCCCAATTACAGATATTAGTCAGCAACACCATTACTTATGACAAATTTAATTTTAAATATAATTTTATCTTCCTTAGATACATTTTTGGACAAATAATTCCAGCACCATTGTTAATTGTTCAATGAAGTTATTCCATAAGACAGAAGGAGTGTTATATCAGGCCTAAGATTTGAAGCACCATCGATTAATTACACACTAAAATACATGTATATATTTAACTTGATCTTCGAGACACAAAAATGCATTCATCTTCATTCTTGCAAGGAGTCATACTTCAAAATCTCTCAAAGTCTTCATCTCAGAAGATAAATTGTAAAAATCACTGACATTACATCTTGCAAGTATGAAGTTATGAGTAGTTTAATAAATTTAAAATGAGTTGCAGAGCCTTGGGATTCCGGATCAAGTATTCAACGAGCAACTATGCGCCTGTTGCAGCCCTTAACCTGCCAGTACTCTGCCAGTTGCCAGCAGAGGTGCCCCAGGAAAGCTTGAAACATGGTGCAAATTTTAGCATCACCTTCACCCTGAAACTGGATTGCACAGCAGACACGCCAACCCTTATCAGATATCTGCCTCGATCATATCCCTCGCGTGTAATTATTGTGGAGTTTTGACTTTAACTGCCGGTGTGGAGTCTTCGCAAGAGACAGTTAAGACCTTGACTGATTTGCACTTGCAGCGTTGGATTTTACAGCCAAAAATGTGCGGGGCTTCATAGTTAGGTCCGCGAGGAGCTTCCCAGTGGCCGAGGGACATGACGACGGGTGGACGCCCTCGGCCACCAGGTCAAAACACACACACACACACACACACACACACACACACACACACACACACACACACACACACACAC
>WNGS01165503.1:4813580-4831157 GCA_020271785.1 Procambarus virginalis | reverse complement strand
TTCACTGTCAATACAAAATTTGCATTATTCAAATCAGAAGCGAAAATGTAAGAAGAAATAAATAACATAGCAGCCTATATCAAACACCGTCCGTCTGCGGTGTGGAAAGCAAGACCTTAGCCGCAGAATGATGTTTGTGAGCGCCTGGCCGCCGCTCCTGATATTGCTCATTGTTGCAAGTGGAATTACGTGTTTGGGAGCTGCGGCTGCGGCTGCTCGCGTATCAACCCTAATTATCTGCACGTTGCTGTTGGTATCATTGTTGTTTTGACTCCCAGGAGTGAACCCCTGGCAAGGGTCACCAGATGACCCGGCACACACACACACACACACACACACACACACACACACACACACACACACACACACACACACACACACACACACACCACACACACACACACACACAACACACACACACACACCCACACACACACACACACACACACACACACACACACACACACACACACATACACACAACACACACACACACACACTACCTAACAGGAAGGAGCCAAAGAGTTACGGTAAGAGGCGAGAAGTCGGACTGGCGAACAGTAACAAGTGGAGTACCACAAGGATCGGTACTGGGACCAATTCTATTTCTTGTATATGTTAACGATATGTTTACGGGTGTAGAGTCCTACATGTCGATGTTTGCGGATGACGCAAAGTTGATGAGAAGAGTTGTGACAGATGAGGATTGCAGGATCCTTTAAGAGGACCTGAACAGGTTGCAGTGATGGTCAGAGAAATGGCTACTGGAATTCAACACGAGCAAATGTAAAGTTATGGAAATGGGACTAGGAGATAGGAGACCAAAGGGTCAGTACACAATGAAGGGGAACAGCCTACCTGTGACGACGCGCGAAAGAGACCTGGGTGTGGACGTAACACCTAATCTATCTCCTGAGGCACATATAAATAGGATAACGACAGCAGCGTACTCTACACTGGCAAAAGTTAGAACATCATTCAGAAACCTAAGTAAGGAGGCATTTAGGGCGCTTTACACTGCCTACGTGAGGCCAGTCTTAGAGTATGCCGCCTCATCATGGAGTCCCCATCTGAAGAAGCATATAATGAAACTGGAAAAGGTTCAGAGGTTTGCAACGAGACTCGTCCCAGAGCTACGAGGGATGGGGTATGAGGAGCGCATGAGGAAACTGTGCCTTACGACACTAGAAAGAAGAAGGGAGAGAGGGGACATGATAGGAACGTATAAAATACTCAGAGGGATTGACAGAGTGGACATAGACGAAATGTTCACACGGAATAGTAACAGAACGAGGGGACATGGATGGAAGTTAGAAACTCAGATGAGTCACAGAGATGTTAGGAAGTTTTCTTTTAGCGTGAGAGTAGTGGGAAAATGGACTGCACTTGGGGAACAGGTTGTGGAAGCAAATACTATTCATAATTTTAAAACCAGGTATGATAGGGAAATGGGACAGGAGTCATTGCTGTAAACAACTGATGCTCGAAAGGCGGGATCCAAGAGTCAATGCTCGATCCTGCAGACACATATAGGTGAGTACGCACACACACACATACACACACACACACACACACACACACACACACACACACACACACACACCACACACACACACACACACACACACACACACAATGGAGTCCCACAGGGATCACAGTCCATGGATCTATACTGATACCGAGTGGGAGATGAAGTCGTTCACGAAACGGACAGTGAGAAAGATCTAGGAGTTGATATCACGCTAAACCTGTCTCCTGAAGCCCACATGAAAAGAATAACATCAGCAGCGTATGCATGGCTGGCTAACATTAGGACGGCCTTCAGGAACCTGAGTACTGAATCCTTCAGAACCTTCTATTCCACATATGTAAGACAAATCCTGCAGTATGTGGCCCCAACATGGAGCCCGTACCTTGTCAAGCACAAGACGAAGCTGGAAAAAGTTCAGAGGTATGCCACTAGACTAGTCACAGAACTAAGAGGCATGAGTTACGAGTAAAGGCTGCGGGAAATGCACCTTACGTCGCTGGAAGACAGGAGAGCTCGGAGAGACATGATCACTACCTACACAATTCTCAGAGGAATTGACAGGGTAGATAAAGATTAACTGTTTAACATGGGTGGTATGCGAACAAGGGGACACAGGTGGAAACTGAGTACCCAAATGAGCCACAGGGACGTTAGAAAGAACTTTTCAGTGTCAGAGTAGTTAACAGATGGAAAGCATTAGGCAGTGATGTGGTGGAGGCTGACTCCATACACAGTTGGAGTATTCCAACTGTGTTGATATGTTGATATGACAGAGCCTAGTAGGCTCAGGAATCTGAACATCAGTTGCAGGCGATGAGTCACAATAACGTGGCTAAAGTATGTTGACCAGACCACACACTAGAAGGTGGAGGAACGATGACGTTTCGGTCCGTCCTGGACCATTCTCACAATCGACTTGAGAATGGTCCAGGACGGACCGAAACGTTATCGTTCCCCCACCTTCTAGTGTGTGGTCTGGTCAACTGAACATCAGTTGATTGACGGTTGAGAAGCGGGACCAAAGAGCCAGAGCTCAACCCCCGCAAGCAAAACTAGGTAAGTACAACTAGGTGAGTACACACACTCTATCAATGAGTCTGCCCATTTTAGGAATATTTTAAAACTATGATCACATATATCTTAATAAGCATAAATAAACGTATAACATGATATATATGCGTATGGAGGCTTAGCGAGCGATGACCATCAGTCTCAATACTACCTGGATGCTTAATAAGGCGAACGTCACTAACCTAAACAGCCTTTCTGTCCCAGAAAAAAATAAATCACATACAAAATAGATACCAGAATATCTACCCAAGCAAGAGAAAGCTGGAAACAGTCACCTCCTGACCACTTGGGTTTCTCTTCCAGTTCAGACGTCTAACCAATGCCAAACATGTGGCAGGAGTTCAGGTAATGAACGGGGCGGTTGGGCCGAGTGCCTCACCCAGTAATAAGAAGCGGTTTCAGAATTCGGTCGCCTTGGTACATGGTAACTGGGGAGCATTAAGCCGCAGCCCCGCTCCTGTGCCGGGTAAGTCCTCTACGGGCTCACCATAGCCCGTGCTACTTGCCCCGTTCCCGTGCCAGGTAAGTCCACCACGGGCTCATCATAGCTCGTGCTACTTGCCCAGCTCCTATGCCATGTAAGTCCACTACGGGCTCACCATAGCCCGCGCTACTTGCCCCGCTCCTGTGCCAGGTAAGTCTACTACGGGCTCACCATAGCCCGTGCTACGTAAAACTTTTTCCTCCGAGCAGCTGTATTTACAACAACAACATGGGGAGCAGTAGCAAACACATGGTAACAGGTAAACAAAGCCGGGAGCTACATGCAGCGCCCTGGTACTAACCAACTGTGTGGCCAGGGACGAGGCAGGGAGCTTCGTCATCCTGAAATATGTTATCCAGTCGGAACACATTACTCGTCTTGCCTGAGCGGCGGTGAATAACTATGAGTAATGTATGCAGGCGACGAGTCACAGTAACGTGGCTGGAAGATATGAGGTCTGAACGACACACCAGAAGACGAGGAGACGACGACGTTTCGCTCCGTCCTGGACCATTAGCAAGTCGATTGTGTGACTAATGTAGTTGGCCTCGCTCTGCTAGGCGTCCCCTGCTGAGCTTCCCTGCTTGGATGCTTCTGCTGGGCTTCCCCCCTGCTGTCCCTACGTCTCTGACATTCCCTGTTGCCTTTACCTGCTGGCTCTACCAGTGCTCTACCTTTCCTCTCCTAACCCCCCACGGGGGCGGGCAGCAGGCAACCCGCCAAACATTCTTCAGACGACATCTTCTATATTCCTGATGAATGGCTGGTCGAATTCCTTTGTGTAAGGAGCCAATAAGTTAAATGCCACGAAGGCGCACAGCATGTAGACGGGCCTGAGAGATAATATCCCTCAATGAGCATTTATGGCTAATTAATCCTGGCTGGAATTTTAAACAGTTGATCTGCCAGCGGTCAGGAGGAGACGAGCAGCATTGCAAAGTTGCATCTCAACCCTTTGTGTCTTGCGGGTCATTAACCATAGGCAATCATGCTTGTCTCTCACGAGGTCGTGGTTGCAGGGAGGATGATAAGATGCTTCGAAGAATGGAACTATGTGGGAAATGAGCGTTATAGGATTGCCTCTGATGTGCAGCATTGCAACGATGTGTCTCGCTATGTTGCTGCCGCTCATATAACATTGCAACGATGTTAATCAACATGTTACAACCGTCAGTGTAACATATTAACGATGTAGTGAGTGAGGTTTAGTGAGTCACAGTCACGTCTGGTGAGTAATGTTCATCATGTTCCGTCACGTCTGGTGAGTAATGTTCATCATGTTCCGTCACGTCTGGTGAGTAATGTTCATCATGTTCCGTCACGTCTGGTGAGTAATGTTCATCATGTTCCGTCACGTCTGGTGAGTAATGTTCATCATGTTCCGTCACGTCTGGTGAGTAATGTTCATCATGTACCGTCACGTCTGGTGAGTAATGTTCAACATGTACCGTCACGTCTGGTGAGTAATGTTCAACATGTACCGTCACGTCTGGTGAGTAATGTTCAACATGTTCCGTCACGTCTGGTGAGTAATGTTCAACATGTTCCGTCACGTCTGGTGAGTAATGTTCAACATGTTCCGTCACGTCTGGTGAGTAATGTTCAACATGTACCGTCACGTCTGGTGAGTAATGTTCAACATGTTCCGTCACGTCTGGTGAGTAATGTTCATCATGTTCCGTCACGTCTGGTGAGTAATGTTCATCATGTTCCGTCACGTCTGGTGAGTAATGTTCATCATGTACCCGTCACGTCTGGTGAGTAATGTTCATCGTGTTCCGTCACGTCTGGTGAGTAATGTTCATCGTGTTCCGTCACGTCTGGTGAGTAATGTTCATCGTGTTCCGTCACGTCTGGTGAGTAATGTTCATCGTGTTCCGTCACGTCTGGTGAGTAATGTTCATCGTGTTCCGTCACGTCTGGTGAGTAATGTTCATCATGTTCCGTCACGTCTGGTGAGTAATGTTCATCATGTTCCGTCACGTCTGGTGAGTAATGTTCAACATGTACCGTCACGTGTGGTGAGTAATGTTCATCATGTTCCGTCACGTCTGGTGAGTAATGTTCAACATGTACCGTCACGTCTGGTGAGTAATGTTCATCATGTTCCGTCACGTCTGGTGAGTAATGTTCAACATGTACCGTCACGTGTGGTGAGTAATGTTCAACATGTACCGTCACGTCTGGTGAGTAATGTTCATCATGTTCCGTCACGTCTGGTGAGTAATGTTCAACATGTACCGTCACGTGTGGTGAGTAATGTTCAACATGTACCGTCACGTCTGGTGAGTAATGATCATCATGTTCCGTCACGTCTGGTGAGTAATGTTCATCATGTTCCGTCACATCTGGTGAGTAATGTTCAACATGTTCCAATCACGACTGTTCATTAAGTCGATGACGTCACCGCACAGGCCTGGAATTAACCATGCATGTTGCTAACCACTACAGCAGCATGACACCATACTCACTGCTCCGTCTACGTTCGAATTACTAAAGCACTAATCTTCACTATCAACACTTCATTAACCTTATCTGTTCATAGCTGTCAAAATTTCAGTTTGAGCCTGTGGTCAAAATCCTCCTGAAACCCTTGAAAATCTTCTTTCTCTTCTGGGGGGAATTTCCTTCCGATTTCTGAACCTCTGTTTTCCAACAGGAAAAGCAGATCAGTAATGGAGTAGTCTCCAATATTTTAGGGATTGTTGGGCACAGTTTTATCTAGAGTGGTTCCAGAAAACTCAAGACAGGGTCTCGCATCTTTTGAAAAGCAAACAAAATGTTTTTGACATGATCTCGTACACACACATACACACTGGAGAGGAATGAGCTACGAGGAAAGGCTAAAGGAGCTGAATCTCACATCCCTGGAAAACAGAAGAGTAAGGGGAGACATGATAACTACCTACAAAATTCTCAGGGGAATTGATTGGGTGGACAAAGACAAACTCTTCAGCACGGGTGGGACACGAACAAGGGGACACAGGTGGAAACTTAGTACCCAGATGAGCCACAGAGACGTTAGGAAGAATTTTTTCAGTGTCAGAGTAGTTAATAAATGGAATGCACTAGGCAGTGATGTGGTGGAGGCTGACTCCATACACAGTTTCAAATGTAGATATGATAGAGCCCAGTAGACTCAGGAACCTGTACACCAGTTGATTGATAGTTGAGAGGCGGGACCAAAGAGCCAAAGCTCAACCTCGGCAAGCACAATTAGGTAAATTAGGTAAGTACACTCCTGCATAGTAGAAGAGTGACTGCTCTGCGCTCATTCCACATTATTTTTTGGGGTGGGGGGGTGGGGGGGAGTAAATAAGAAGGAGAGGCAAAGGTGAAGGGAAGTTCAGAAGTAGGAAATACAGTGAGAGGTATGAAAGCAGGCGGGCTGTCCGCCTTGCTGACACGATGTGTGGGTGTTGGCAGCTAAGCTAAGCTGGCAACAGAGACCTTAACATGCAAAGCTCTTGTTTACCTTTTCCACAAGTCCCTACCTCTAGAATAAACTACTAAAGAGGCGCGAACAAATTATTTAAACAATTTTATTATTATTACTAATTTACCACTACTACTAATAATAATAATAATAATAAGTGTCATTAAAACAATTCTAACATCTTCTAAATGACTAATAACACAAAAATTGTATCTAATAAATGTTCAGGACACCAGACAACTGTACCGAGTCCTTACGGTAATCCAGTAATCAACGGGATTATTTTCACATTGAATTTAGGTCATTTGAGGCAAGTTATACTGACAACTGGCAAAATGGTCTCCCGCTACACGTGATGCGAAACGAGACCTCCATTAACGCCTCGCATAGACTTGTCTTGCTCAACACTCTGGCTGTTGCTCCTAAGAGTAAACTTGTTTCTGTGATGGGATGTTAACCTTCACTACAATTAATCTAGTTAATGACGGGTTATGAAATGTCTTCACAAACACTACATATCATGGGTAGTTAGGAATTTAATTTTCCCTCCTAAAGGTGTAATTGTCTTGCAACGCGGGCATCGCTGGATGCTCAATTATATTGCTCAAACACCGAAAGAAATATGTGATCTCTCACATCTGCTGGAGGTGTTAGCGGGGCGGCTCGGGGGAGGGGGGGGGGGGCTGGGGTGGCCTCCGGGGAGAGGGTGGCCGCGGGGGAGGGGGGGGCTGGGGTGGCCTCCGGGGAGGGGGGGGCAGGGGTGGCCTCCGGGAGAGGGTGGCCTCCGGGGTGGGGTGGGGCTGGGGTGGCTCAGGGTGGCCTCAGGGTGGGGTGGAATCCAGGCCAGCAATTGCAATGGACTTGGGGTGGTGAGGCTGAGATTGCCTCTATGCAAGGAGAGATTGGGGGGGGGGTTTGCCTTCTTGTAGAGTGGGGCTGGGGTGCCTCCAGGTGTGACGAGACGTGACCGCTGCCTCACCCAGACACCAGACAATTCAACTGACCCGACCAGGAATGCAGGCTGCTCTGAAGCTCTAAATTATCATCCAAAACTTCCGTGTAAATAAACATTCTATCCTTATTAAGACCACTAAATAGCTCAGCCAATAGAGCTTCGGCCTCACAAGCGCGAGGTCCAGGGTTCGACTCTCCTACAGCCCCAGGTGAATGAAAAGGCTCTGAAGCATGCACAAAGTGACCAGAAGCAACAATACATTCTTAAAAGCAGTAGCTGCTTGTAAAGGAATTCCTTTCTCAGAGTGCACCAAGAGCCGACGAGGACCCTTGTAGGAGATGTGATGACTGCCGGCCTTCACTGGGCTCTAGGAGGCTCGAACCTGGACCCACGCGTGTCAGGCTAAAGCTCTATCGGCTGAGCTATTGAGTGGTCTTAATAAGGAATAGAATGTTTATTATACAAAAGTTTGGATGAAATTTATAATTTCAGAGTCGCCTGCATATCCTGGTCAGGTCAGTTGAATTGTCTGGTGTCCTGGTCATTTAAATGGTTTAATGATACCATAATTACTTACATATCCCTGCACTGTTGAGCGGTATCCTTAAATGTGTTGCTCAAGATCCCATTAACATGATATCAGTGAGAAATATATTATATGGCTACAGTGGAAGCCTCACGACCTTCGAGTACTTATTGAATCCCAAGCGTCATTGCTTTAGCATGTGGTGGTTAAGTGGTCTAAGGCGTGTGCTTGTGTGGGTAGTATAAGGGTTCGAATCCTCTTCATGGCACTTATTGATTTTCTCATGACATATAATGTTAAAATAAAGTTTCTTTAGGTAGTTTGTGAAGGATGCAAAATACGATATTATATTTTCACATGTGAAAGGACACACTCGCACACATAGACGTGTGTGTCTGCGGTGTGTCTGCGGGTGTCTGCGGGTCTGCGCTGTGATAGTGTATACTGCACTGCGGTATAGGAAGCACCTATGAAGGGAAACGCCAAGCCATTACGACTATACAGCACTGGGAAGGGGTCAGGATAAGGGTTGGGGATGGGACTGGTGGAAGGGAACGATGCCCAACCTCTTGGACGGTCGGGGATTGAACACCGACCTGCATGAAGCGAGACCGTCGCTCTACCGTCCAGCCCAAGTGGTTGGGTGCACTGAGGTATAATTCTCTGACGCTGTGATGAACCTTCATATGGAAACTTCAAGAGGAATCCGGATGTACAACTACAATAGACAACCTCCGCTCCCCGAGCCGCCTGGCTTCACTCTCTGTGAAAGGCAGTAACTAATACTTAAGTAACTTATTACGCAGCAATCCTGTCTTTCGGGCATACCGATACTGAGGTCAGACATGTCCCTTTCACTCCTGTCAATCAAAATGTTGATCATAATGATGGGCAACTAGACGTCAATATTGCAGGATTACATGTAGAGCAGCGGCCCGGGACCATTGGGAAATATTCGTAATATAATTTGATTTTGGACTGAACATGCACCGAGCTTGGGGGGTCGGGGGGGGGGCCTACTGAATGCTCCCTATCCATTCCATTCACCTGGGTGTTTTATTATTATTATTATTATTTTACCACAGACGTGGCCACACGTTTGCAATGATAACCAGCATATATACATTTTCTTCTGTCCTCCACGGACAGGGTGAGAGATGTGTTAAACATATAGTTCAGGGGTTTATTGAACAATCAACCACAGAAGGTGATTCGGTGCTTTTAAATGCTATGCTAACCTACATACGTAAATACATAGATACACAGATTTACGTATGCCTTACATAAGTGTTCGATGTGTCTTTTACATAGTGTCATTAATGTGCATTACAAAGGTGAAATGTAATTCTGATCANGGAAGCCCTCCCTAACACACCTGTCACAATCTCTCCGTCCCAGCTCCTTATGCGTTGTCATAACTACTAAATTATCTTTGGTGCCCCTGTAGTTTCTGTATCATTTATTCCCCCCCCAATTTATCTATTATATTTCTCCCATTATCTTTCACTATCATGTCTGTGGCGCGCCTTCCTCCTCTCCAGTAATAGTCATATCTAGTCCGCTTTTTTCTTTACCGGCAAGTTCTTCCTGCGTCATGCCGACGCCTGACCTCTTCCTGCGTCATGCCAGCGTCCGACCTCTTTCCTGCGTCATGCTAGTGCCTGACCTCTTCCTGCGTCATACCAGCGCCTGACCTCTTCCTGTGTCACGCCAGCGCCTGACCTCTTCCTGCGTCACGCCAGCGCCTGACCTCTTCCTGCGTCATGCCAGCACCTGGCCTCTTCCTGCGTCATGCCAGTGCCTGACCTCTTCCTTGCGTCATGCCAGCGTCCGACCTCTTCCTGCGTCATGCCGGTGCCTAACCACTTCCGGTAGCCCCATCACCGGCCTCTCCAGTCTCCCGACGTCTTCCCATTTTCCTTCACTCTAACCTGTCGCATTGTCTGGTCCGGTTACTGTGCTGACCATACAAATACCTATTATTACAAAACTTGTCATAACTTTTAATACTGCACCTTTCAGGTCTCTGGGCATTTCTTAGTTCTTCTAAATCTGAATTAATTTCTTGAGTTGTATGTTTCTAATAATTGCATTAGATAGTCCAAAATCATAATCATTGTTTTCTTTCATGCAAGCCTCAACCCATCCCTGCCCTTGTGTGGCAGTGCACAATAGAAAGTGGTTTTCACATATTCATATATTAAAACATTGATTGAAACCATGATATATATGTACTTCCGCCTACAGTTTAGACCTATTGTCTTATGTATGACCCTCTGTCCTGCGTGACAGTGAATACCAGCATTATCCTCACTTTAATAGGTTTTATCAAAATCCTCAGATTAGGCAAAATTGTAATTAATTTTGTCAATAAAGATGTTAATAATAATAATGTATCCTGTCGTCCATCTCCCTCTCACTTCACCTCCATCCCTCTCCCCGTCTTTCCTCCCTCCCACCTCTCTCGGCGCCCCAGTGGCGCCTCTCCCTCTTTGCATGTATTTAGTTGTTCTTATTCCAGATGTGATCACCATTTCCAGCATGTCCTCATATGTTGCCGTGACTCATAAATGACATGCCTCATGCTCTCATAACGTCTCATAGTGTTCATATCTTCTCTCATGTCACCTTGTGTCCTCTGCTGCTAACCTTTTACACTTCTCTTCGCCTTGTCTCCTCCTCTTCAGTTTTATATATTGTTTCCTGTTTTGCGCCTTGTCCCGTTCTCCCTTGCTTCTTCCATCTTCCTTTATTCAGTCTTTATTATTCGTCTTATTTTCATACTTTCGTCCTCCTGCATCATAGCTGACGAGGCTTGAAAGCTTCAGAGTAAAGATGTAGCGAAGAGGGAGAGTGACAAGCAGAAGCTGAACCGTAAGTCACATCAGTTGCATAACATTAGCCGGGTGAGAATGACAGGTTGAAACAACAGACGGAGGAAGTTGACCCTAAAAAACGATGCAACAGCGAATCCAGACTCGGATATAATCCATGATTATTGATGCAAAAACACACATTTTAGGATAAAACTGGTTGAGTGTGGTCTGGGCACGTAGGGTTTATAAACTAATAGAAGGCTGTGAACTGAAGCAAAACCAACCAAATGACAGGGATTGGCTGGTTCCACACTCCCGGTCTCTTCTCCAACACTGGTAGTGGTGGGAGTCCCATCTCCAACACTGGTAGTGGTGGGAGTCCCATCTCCAACACTGGTAGTGGTGGGAGTCCCATCTCCAACACTGGTACTGGCGGGAGTCCCATCTCCAACACTGGTAGTGGCGGGAGTCCCATCTCCAACACTGGTACTGGCGGGAGTCCCATCTCCAACACTGGTAGTGGTGGGAGTCCCATCTCCAACACTGGTAGTGGCGGGAGTCCCATCTCCAACACTGGTAGTGGCGGGAGTCCCATCTCCAACACTGGAAGCGGTGACGAGTTTCTCAGTCGCCATCAACAGCAGATTTCCGACGGCAGTATGCTTGCAGACTACTAATTTTGGCCCATAATGGAGGTTGTTTATGATAGCCCGAGGCACAGAGGCTGTGTCACTGACACAACGTGATGGCGGCCCAGTGTGCTCTGCATCTCTGTCATATAACAGTGTTCAGTAGGAGTTTCAGTCAAGATGTGCTACAGATCTCTTGAAAAATAAGTCACAGAAATAGGTAGTAAAAATATACAAACTAAGCAGGATTAGTTTACCCCTAAACGGAGTCCCACCGCCATCATCGGAGAAGGAAACATTAACACTTTATTGGTCCTGAAAAAAACATGTTTTCGGGCGCAATAAAGGTCCTTGTAGAGGCGGGAGACGACAAAAAGGCCTCGTCCCCATTTTAAACACCTGAACTGGCCGCTGCCTCCGTGGCACCGGGTGTCGGGAGGCCCGCCCCCTCCCGGACCGCCACCAACCAGCGTCCAGAGACCTGGGCCGGACACCGCCCAGCCTCACAACCCGCCCTCAGGACACGGCCCGCCCTCACACCCGGGCCAAACACCGCCCCCCTCTTCCTCCGACACGCACAACGGTACCAGGACAAAAACCGGCCGTTTTTTCCTCAACTTACAGTTGGGTTCAGGCAACCTTCTTCTATCCCGTCTCGTTCCCTCCTTCTCTTCTGTCAACCTGTCTTATCTACGTCCTTCTGTCTTCTTTTTGTAAATGTGCAACTTTACCTGCTTGATGGGGTTGTACTCCCCCAAGCCCGGCCCGAGGCCAGAGCTTGACTTGTGAGAGTTTGGTCCACCAGGCTGTTGCTTGCAGCGGCTCGCAGGCCCACATATTCACCACAGCCCGGCTGGTCCGACACTTCTTGAAGAAAACAATCTAATTGACAGCGTAGACAAAGATGGAGTATTTAACACGGGTGGCACACGCACAAGAGGACACAGATGAAAGCTGATCCTATGTTCGAACCCGGGCTTGGGTGGGGGGGGGGGATGTGGGTGAGGATGACTAATGAATTATGCAGATGCGGGTGTTAGGGATATAATATGTGGGATATGAGTGATAACGAGATATGAGTTATGTGGATAAGGATAATTGTCTACTCCCCTATCCACCTGTTCCAAAACACACCACACAAAAAAAAAAACTAACTGTCAGGGGCATGGACATAGTGACTGGTCGAGACATTCACAGCCATGAGTCAGCTGCCGTGTTCTTCGTTCACCATCTGAAAAATGTCTTTCATAATGTTTCACACACACACACTGTCATGATCACTATCTCACCATTACTGTCGCTGATCACCGCAAAGTCTATGACACTGCCTAGTTGGTCCCCTCTCGCGCCTGTCGCCACTCTCTCTCTCTCTCTCGTATGTTGAAAACATCACGCGAGGTTTTTGTCTATTTATATACAAAAAAGCAAAAACAAACAAAAGAGTTAAAGTTATAATGGTTTCATATTTATTAATTTGTTCTTTGTTCGTTGTTCGGTATAATGTTCATTATATTGTTGTTCGTTGCAATGCCAGCTGGAATGTTATTTATCCTTAAAGAAAGTGAACGTTCTGGTGTCTTGACCATTATCTTGAGATGATTTCGGGGCTTAGTGTCCCCGCGGCCCGGTCCTCGACCAGGCCTCTACCCCCTGGAAGCAGCCCGTGACAGCTGTCTAACTCCCAGGTACCTATTTACTGCTAGGTAACAGGAGCATCAGGGTGAAAGAAACATATTGCCCATTTGTCTCCGCCTCCACCGGGGATCGAACCCGGAACCTCAGGACTACGAATCCTAAGCGCTGTCCACCCAGCTGTCAGGCACTGAACCTTTGATGAGATTCTATATAGAACCTCACCAAAGGTTAAGTGCTCAATATAGAACGGAAGACGCTCAAAAACTTTCCGATATTTCAGACCAATTGTGAAGGTTCAAGACACCAGGGCGTTCACTTTCTTTAAGGAAATAGACTGAAGAGTGTTCAAACACCTTCACTAACAACTTTAATCTCACATTCGTTTGTTCCAGCAAATTACAAGCATATTTTTCAGTTATTCAGTCCAGCTACCTGTACCTTGGACGGTACTGTTCGATTGTATCAATACAATATCATTCGATATGTATGTCACAACCATCTTATCCAAGCACAATCGTTTCTTCCTGTCAATATTGTCATCAGTATTGACTATTTCTTTAAGTCAATGGGGAAGCCTCCTCCTTCCACATCTTTAAGGCCAGATTTTCTCAACAATTTCAAGGCCAGAATAGCTAAATTATAAGGTAATGGCTACGTCAAAGGTGATAGATGGAGCACAAGGAGCTACTCCTTACTTCTCAGATGTTACTGATAGATAAGTTCCTGTACCACCTGCACCACGTACACTGCTGCCCGCCCCCACGCTAGTCTCAGGCAACCCCCACGCTAGTCTCAGGCAACCCCCACGCTAGTCTCAGGCAACCCCCACGCTAGTCTCAGGCAACACCCACGCTAGTCTCAGGCAACACCCACGCTAGTCTCAGGCAACCCCCACGCTAGTCTCAGGCAGCCCCCACGCTAGTCTCAGGCAGCCCCCACCCACACCACCAACAACGGGCCGTTTTTAAGAGCAACTTATACCTGAGGCAAAGAAAAACTAGTCGTGTCATGGGGTCACTCACTTCAACAAGTAATTCAGTTCCCCTCTCTCCCTCCCTCTCTCCCTCTCCCCCTCTCCCCCCCCTCTCCCCCACTCTCCCCCACTCTCCCCATCTCAGCCCCTCTCCCCCACTCTCCCTACGCTTCGCCCAACAAGCCTTTCTAATAAAAAATTAAACTATTTATTTACAAAATACTTCCGCGTGCAAATTCCTTTCATTTATTTGCTAATTGATGGCAAAATATTTTGGTGATTTCTGTCATGCCTGTTGAAGAGTGCTGCGAGGTGTGGCTCCTGCTGCGAGTGTGGCTCCTGCTGCGAGGTGTGGCTCCTGCTGCAGGCTCCCTCCTGCTATAGCCTGCCGCCTGCTGCAGGCACCTCGGGGCGGCTCCCTCCTGCTGCAGGCTCCTGCTCAACGACATCCTAGTCACGGGCTCTGCATCGAAATTAAAACAGAGAAAACGCTTTGCATTACACATAAAAACTTGAATTCTCCATTTGTATCGCATAAAAATTATTTTTCAAGCGTATGGAATAGACTTTCCAACTAGACTTCCCAGCACATTGAAGAACAATGCTCCAACTCTTTCCAAATAAAAACTAAGTTGTCTGCTGAAACAAGCATAATAATTAGCACATAGTGGAAAGTGTTAATAAGAGTAAATGTAAAGCTTCCATGACTGGACGCTTTGTAGAGTCTTGCAGCTCTGTGGAGAGCTTCCGGCAGCCTCTAACACTTCGCTCTACTGCATCAACAAGATCATTTATATTTTTTCCCCGTTATCTGAAGAAAAGTATTGGACACGCACGCGTGCAGGCGCTCACACAACTTGAGAAAGCACAGACACACATGCCTCGACATCTCAGAACTGAGTGGACTCTATATAACACCACATTGGGGGAATAAAAATAGATGTTGCTGACATAGAATATATTGAAGGAATTTGACAGAGTTGACAGAAGACAGTCAAGATAAGGTTAGGCAGCTTGACGTGCGAATGAACGTTATAGTAAAGCCTGGGAACTTACGAATTAACCTGGATTCTAGGGGACTCGAACCCTGAACACCAGGCGTGTCAGGTCGAAGCTCTATCGACCGAGCAATTGAGTGGTCATAATAAGGAAACTTTCCAGGGAATTCTATGGTCTGTATTCCTAAAATGTGAAAGTACTTACAGTAGCAATGTTGTCGGAAGTACAAATATGTCGTTACCGACCTCCAGAAAGAAGACTTTTCATAACTTGTCCAAAAAGAATTTGGACAAACCTGATAAACGACAATCGACTTGAAAATGGTCCAGGACGGACCGAAACGTCGTCGTTCCTTCACTTTCTAGTGTGTGGTTTGGTCAACAAAGTTTTATATTGATGTTGATAATAAATCCTACACTAACCATCCTAGGCCTACTGCACGCTGTCTGAGGCCTAATATTGTACGTATATTTTCTTCACTAGGCCTCGGAATATGTCTCATTTGTAGCTTTGTTTTTTCAGGACTCTATAAAACAGTAGTACAATAAGTAGCTTACTAGAGCTGCAATACTACATACTGGTACGATCGACTTCATAGTTACACAAGTACACTTAAAACAGAATGAAGAGTTGTAATAATTGCGAGTATGCGATATAGGTAAAAAATAAATGATTCTCTAAACAAAATTAACAAATTCAAATTGAAGTAACATCAAAAGGATAGAAAATACAAATCAATACATTTACTGATGAAATGCTGAAAAGGCGAGCTTGGGAGTTTATACTTAATCTTGAAAGCAAACACACACACACACATTTTTTCCAACTTTTTTCAGTGTCAGAGTAGTTAACAGGTGAAATGCATTATGCAATGATGTGGTGGAGGCTGACTCCATACACAGTTTCAAGTGTAGATATGATAGAGTCCAGTAGGCTCAGGAATCTGTACACCAGTTGATTGACAGTTGAGAAGCAGAATCAAAGATCCAAAGCTCAACCCCCGCAAGCACAACTAGTTGAGTACACACACAATTACTCTGAGAACTCCTCTGAGGGAATCAGGAAACCACAGTCCCATACCCTACAATCCAAGAGGGGAGTGGGGAATCCTCCACAAGCAGTTCAGCAGCCCCAGTGATAGGAGCATAACAACCCCCCCCCCACCTTCCACCCAGTAGAAATCCTACCTGCCCTAACCAGCCTCTCATTAAGTGTCCACCCACTCCATCCTCTCCCCCCTCTCACCAAGCTCTCCCTTCTCCCCCCCTCCTTGAACCATGAGCCATCCCAGCATCCTCTGAACCCATATTTAGCATCACATAGCACACCAACACCAGCCATGCAGCCCAGTCCATAGAGCAACTGTCTGCACCAAAGGAACAGCCAGCAGGAGTAAGAGTATGTGAGGATGGACAGACGAAAGTGAGCTTCAAAGTGATGTACACAAACATAGATGGGATTACGAATAAAATAAGCTAGCGTGTAGGATGGACACAAGAATCCCTGATGTTATAGCACAGAAGGACATCAGGAAGAACTTTTCTTCCTGATGTCCTTCCTGAGTTAGAGCTGCCAATAAATCGAATAGATTAGATGCAGGAGTCGTTGAAGCAAATTCGACTCAAATTTTTAAATGTAAATATGATAAAAACGTGAGAAATGAGTCTTTGCCTTAATCTAAGAACAACCGGGAGGCAGGGCTAGGAGCCTAGCTCGACCCTGCGAGCACATCTAGGCCAGTACACACACTGGAATTGTTATATAAATCATATCAAAGGATGAAGAAACATGTGGTGGAGGCTGCAACGTGCAACAGGTAAGAACAAGAGACCCAGACAATGACACAAGCTATTACAAGTTTACTCCAGGGAACAACACAAGCACCGTAATTAATAGACTTAATTTTCTGGTTAATGGGGACTTCACTCAGGGGAAACTGAATTGCAGAGACATTCTACCCTAGATTTGAGATAAATGTAGGGAGAATCTCTGAGCACAGGAGAGCGAACGTCTTGATAAGCGTGGAAAGGAGAGAAAACGAGATGGGGTTGACGACAAATCAGCAAGATTAGTAATTATATTCGCATAACATGACATTTAGGTATGAAACATTGCACAGAAAATGCTACTTGTAGCAAGTGTTTTCTATATAATGACCTACGAGTATGTAGCATTGATGAAAGCCAATAAAACAGTGTGGATAAAGATGACAGGTGCCTAACAAAAGAGATCATCTTGAGGTTATCTTGAGATGATTTCAGGGCTTTTTAGTGTCCCCGCGGACCGGTCCTCGACCAGGCCTCCACCCCCAGGAAGCAGCCCGTGACAGCTAACTAACACCCAGGTACCTATTTTACTGCTAGGTAACAGGGGCATAGGGTGAAAGAAACTCTGCCCAATGTTTCTCGCCGGCGCCTGGGATCGAACCCAAGACCACAGGATCACAAGTCCAGCGCGCTTTGACTCTCTGTATTCCAAAAAGGAGTAACTGAATCTATGATTCCAGTGATTCTCACAAGTCA
>WNGS01165503.1:4794045-4808712 GCA_020271785.1 Procambarus virginalis | reverse complement strand
CCCTAGTGTCATAAGGTTCAGTTCCTTCAGGCGCTCTTCATACCCCAACCCTCGTAACGTTGGAATGAGCCTCGTCGCAAATTTCTGACCTTTTCCAGTTTCCTTATGGGTTTCTTCAGGTGCGGACTCCATGATGGCGCGGCATACTCTAAGACTGGTCTCACGTTAACAGAGTAAAGCCCTCACAGTATGCACAGCATACATAGCTCTGTATGACTAACCATCCTGCGAGATGGGGACTTTTAGTATCACTGCTGCCTTATTCACTCTTTTGATGATATCCTCATAATGCACCCGGAGTCTGCCAGTGCAGACTGCTTATCACTGCATCTGTATGAAAAAATGGGAAAGAGGGGATATGATAGGAACGTATAAAATACTCCGGGCAATTGACAAAGTGGAAATAGATGAAATGTTCACACGTAATATTAACAGAACGAGAGGACATGGGTGGGACAAATAGGTGAGTATACACACACACACACACACACACACACACACACACACACACACACACACACACACACACACACACACACACACACACACACACACACACTGTGTGCGTGTGTGTGGAGGGCGTGGGTTGCTTGCGTGTGTGGAAGGACGAGGATAATTACTGGAGACGTGCAGGAAATACAAAAAATTACTTGTCGTACTTAAGTTATTTAATAAATGTCCATTTAGATCGAAAGCAAATGAATGTACCTTTAAAGTGATTTACAGTCATATGCATGAATAAAATACAATTGTTTACGTAAGCGATGTTGCTCCTCTGGACACAGTTGGCAGCCGAGGATGTTGGGTAGTTAGTTCTTCAGTGGATGTCTCCGGTTCTCCACGTCCCGGGGCCCGGGGTTCATGGCATGAACATTAAATGGCTGAACATGGATGTTAATTTGCTAGTCTGTCCCTTCGTTAAGATGTTAAAGTCAAACAAGGTTTCATTTTATTACCATCTTCGTTCCCGTGATTCCTTACCTCTTGTAATCGAGTCTTTCATCTCCTCTTCCCCCCCCCTCTCTCTCTCTCTCTCTCCACTCCTTCCTTCCTTTTCCCTCTCTCTCATTTGCATCGGCTCATCCTGCTAACGTTTGTTCGTGTCTCTCCTCTCCTGCCCTGCCTCCTCCCTACCCACTTTCTGACCATGTCGGACATTGACCGACATGGTTATAAATTATGGCCTCGTTACCCCCTTGCAGCCTCCCGCGGGGACTGTCTAGGCCAGGGAAGCCCTCCCTAACACCAGGGAAGCCCTCCCTAACGCTAGGGAAACCCTCCCTAACGCCAGGGAAACCCTCCCTAACGCCAGGGAAGCCCTCCCTAACGCCAGGGAAGCCCTTCCTAACGCCAGGGAAGCCCTCCCTAACGCCAGGGAAGCCCTCCCTAACGCGAGGGAAGCTCTCCCTGACGCCAGGGAAGCCCTCCCTAACGCCAGGGAAGCCTTCCCTAACGCCAGGGAAGCTCTCCCTAACGCCAGGGAAGCCCTCCCTAACACCAGGGAAGCCCTCGCTAACGCCAGGGAAGCCTTCCCTAACGCCACGGAAGCTCTCCCTAACGCCAGGGAAGCCCTCCCTAACGCCAGGGAAGCTCTCCCTAACTCCAGGGAAGCCCTCTCTAACACCAGAGAAGCCCTCCCTAACGCCAGGGAAGCCCTCCCTGACGCCAGGGAAGCCCTCCCTAACGCCAGGGAAGCCCTCCCTAACGCCAGGGAAGCCCTCCCTAACGCCAGGGAAGCCCTCCCTAACGCCAGGGAAGCCCTCCCTAACGCCAGGGAAGCCCTCCCTAACGCCAGGGAAGCCCCCCCCTAACGCCAGGGAAGCCCTCCCTAACGCCAGGGAAGCCCTCCCTAACACCAGGGAAGCCCTCCCTAACGCCAGGGAAGCCCTCCCTAACGCTAGGGAAGCCCTCCCTAACGCCAGGGAAGCCCTCCCTAACACCAGGGAAGCCCTCCCTAACGCCAGGGAAGCCCTCCCTAACGCCAGGGAAGCCCTCCCTAACACCAGGGAAGCCCTCCCTAACACCAGGGAAGCCCTCCCTAACGCCAGGGAAGCCCTCCCTAACACCAGGGAAGCCCTCCCTAACACCAGGGAAGCCCTCCCTAACGCCAGGGAAGCCCTCCCTAACGCCAGGGAAGCCCTCCCTAACACCAGGGAAGCCCTCCCTAACGCCAGGGAAGCCCTCCCTAACGCCAGGGAAGCCCTCCCTAACGCCAGGGAAGCCCTCCCTAACGCTAGGGAAGCCCTCGCTAACGCCAGGGAAGCCCTCCCTAACGCCAGGGAAGTTCTCCCTAACGCCAGGGAAGCCCTCCCTAACGCTAGGGAAGCCCTCCCTAACGCTAGGGAAGCCCTCCCTAACGCCAGGGAAGCCCTCCCTAACACCAGGGAAGCCCTCCCTAACGCTAGGGAAGCCCTCCCTAACACCAGGGAAGCCCTCCCTAACGCCAGGGAAGCCCTCCCTAACACACCTGTCACAGTCTCTCCGTCCCAGCTCCTTATGCGTTGTCATAACTACTAAATTACCTTTGGTGCCCCTGTAGTTTCTGTATCATTTATTCCCCCAATTTATCTATTATATTTCTCCCATTATCTTTCACTATCATGTCTGTGGCGCGCCTTCCTCCTCTCCAGTGAATAGTCATATCTAGTCCGCTTTTTTCTTTACCGGCAAGTTCTTCCTGCGTCATGCCGACGCCTGACCTCTTCCTGCGTCATGCTAGTGCCTGACCTCTTCCTGCGTCATGCCGACGCCTGACCTCTTCCTGCGTCATGCCGACGCCTGACCTCTCCTGCGTCATGCCGACGCCTGACCTCTTCCTGCGTCATGCCGACGCCTGACCTCTTCCTGCGTCATGCCGACGCCTGACCTCTTCCTGCGTCATGCCGACGCCCGACCTCTTCCTGCGTCATGCTAGTGCCTGACCTCTTCCTGCGTCATGCTAGTGCCTGACCTCTTCCTGCGTCACGCCAGCACCTGGCCTCTTCCTGCGTCATGCCAGCGCTGACCTCTTCCTTGCGTCATGCCAGCGCCTGACCTCTTCCTGCGTCACGCCAGCGCCTGACCTCTTCCTGCGTCACGCCAGCGCCTGACCTCTTCCTGCGTCACGCCAGCGCCTGACCTCTTCCTGCGTCACGCCAGCGCCTGACCTCTTCCTGCGTCACGCCAGCGCCTGACCTCTTCCTGCGTCACGCCAGCGCCTGACCTCTTCCTGCGTCACGCCAGCGCCTGACCTCTTCCTGCGTCACGCCAGCGCCTGACCTCTTCCTGCGTCACGCCAGCGCCTGACCTCTTCCTGCGTCATGCCGTGCCTAACCACTTCCGGTAGCCCCATCACCGGCCTCTCCAGTCTCCCGACGTCTCCCCATTTTCCTTCACTCTATCCTGTCGCATTGTCTGGTCCGGTTACTGTGCTGACCATACAAATACCTATTATTACAAAACTTGTCATAACTTTTAATACTGCAGCTTTCAGGTCTCTGGGCATTTCTTAGTTCTTCTAAATCTGAATTAATTTCTTGAGTTTGTATGTTTCTAATAATTGCATTAGATAGTCCAAAATCATAATCATTGTTTTCTTTCATGCAAGCCTCAACCCATCCCTGCCCTTGTGTGGCAGTGCACAATAGAAAGTGGTTTTCACATATCCATACATTAAAACATTGATTGTAACCATGATATATATGTACTTCCGCCTACAGTTTAGACCTATTGTCTTATGTATGACCCTCTGTTCTGCGTGACAGTGAATACCAGCATTATCCTCACTTTAATAAGGTTTTATCAAAATCCTCAGATTAGGCAAAATTGTAATTAATTTTGTCAATAAAGATGTTAATAATAATAATGTATCCTGTCGTCCATCTCCCTCTCACTTCACCTCCATCCCTCTCCCCGTCTTTCCTCCCTCCCACCTCTCTCGGCGCCCCAGTGGCGCCTCTCCCTCTTTCCATGTATTTAGTTGTTCTTATTCCAGATGTGATCACCATTTCCAGCATGTCCTCATATGTTGCCGTGACTCATAAATGACATGCCTCATGCTCTCATAACGTCTCATAGTGTTCATATCTTCTCTCATGTCACCTTGTGTCCTCTGCTGCTAACCTTTTACACTTCTCTTCGCCTTGTCTCCTCCTCTTCAGTTTTATATATTGTTTCCTGTTTTGCGCCTTGTCCCGTTCTCCCTTGCTTCTTCCATCTTCCTTTATTCAGTCTTTATTATTCCTCTTATTTACATACTTTCGTCCTCCTGCATCATAGCTGACGAGGCTTGAAAGCTTCAGAGTAAAGATGTAGCGAAGAGGGAGAGTGACAAGCAGAAGCTGAACCGTAAGTCACATCAGTTGCATAACATTAGCCGGGTGAGAATGACAGGTTGAAACAACAGACGGAGGAAGTTGACCCTAAAAAACGATGCAACAGCGAATCCAGACTCGGATATAATCCATGATTATTGATGCAAAAACACACATTTTAGGATAAAACTGGTTGAGTGTGGTCTGGGCACGTAGGGTTTATAAACTAATAGAAGGCTGTGAACTGAAGCAAAACCAACCAAATGACAGGGATTGGCTGGTTCCACACTCCCGGTCCCTTCTCCAACACTGGTAGTGGTGGGAGTCCCATCTCCAACACTGGTAGTGGCGGGAGTCCCATCTCCAACACTGGTAGTGGCGGGAGTCCCATCTACAACACTGGAAGCGGTGACGAGTTTCTCAGTCGCCATCAACAGCAGATTTCCGACGGCAGTATGCTTGCAGACTACTAATTTTGGCCCATAATGGAGGTTGTTTATGATAGCCCGAGGCACAGAGGCTGTGTCACTGACACAACGTGATGGCGGCCCAGTGTGCTCTGCATCTCTGTCATATAACAGTGTTCAGTAGGAGTTTCAGTCAAGATGTGCTACAGATCTCTTGAAAAATAAGTCACAGAAATAGGTAGTAAAAATATACAAACTAAGCAGGATTAGTTTACCCCTAAACGGAGTCCCACCGCCATCATCGGAGAAGGAAACATTAACACTTTATTGGTCCTGAAAAAAACATGTTTTCGGGCGCAATAAAGGTCCTTGTAGAGGCGGGAGACGACAAAAAGGCCTCGTCCCCATTTTAAACACCTGAACTGGCCGCTGCCTCCGTGGCACCGGGTGTCGGGAGGCCCGCCCCCTCCCGGACCGCCACCAACCAGCGTCCAGAGACCTGGGCCGGACCCCGCCCAGCCTCACAACCCGCCCTCAGGACACGGCCCGCCCTCACACCCGGGCCAAACACCGCCCCCCTCTTCCTCCGACACGCACAACGGTACCAGGACAAAAACCGGCCGTTTTTTCCTCAACTTACAGTTGGGTTCAGGCTACCTTCTTCTTCTATCCCGTCTCGTTCCCTCCTTCTCTTCTGTCAACCTGTCTTATCTACGTCCTTCTGTCTTCTTTTTGTAAATGTGCAACTTTACCTGCTTGATGGGGTTGTACTCCCCAAGCCCGGCCCGAGGCCAGAGCTTGACTTGTGAGAGTTTGGTCCACCAGGCTGTTGCTTGCAGCGGCTCGCAGGCCCACATATTCACCACAGCCCGGCTGGTCCGACACTTCTTGAAGAAAACAATCTAATTGACAGCGTAGACAAAGATGGAGTATTTAACACGGGTGGCACACGCACAAGAGGACACAGATGAAAGCTGATCCTATGTTCGAACCCGGGCTTGGGTGGGGGGGGGGATGTGGGTGAGGATGACTAATGAATTATGCAGATGCGGGTGTTAGGGATATAATATGTGGGATATGAGTGATAACGAGATATGAGTTATGTGGATAAGGATAATTGTCTACTCCCCTATCCACCTGTTCCAAAACACACCCCACATAAAAAAAAACTAACTGTCAGGGGCATGGACATAGTGACTGGTCGAGACATTCACAGCCATGAGTCAGCTGCCGTGTTCTTCGTTCACCATCTGAAAAATGTCTTTCATAATGTTTCACACACACACACTGTCATGATCACTATCTCACCATTATCTCACCATTACTGTCGCTGATCACCGCAAAGTCTATGACACTGCCTAGTTGGTCCCCTCTCGCGCCTGTCGCCACTCTCTCTCTCTCTCGTATGTTGAAAACATCACGCGAGGCTTTTGTCTATTTATATACAAAAAAGCAAAAACAAACAAAAGAGTTAAAGTTATAATGGTTTCATATTTATTAATTTGTTCTTTGTTCGTTGTTCGGTATAATGTTCATTATATTGTTGTTCGTTGCAATGCCAGCTGGAATGTTATTTATCCTTAAAGAAAGTGAACGTTCTGGTGTCTTGACCATTATCTTGAGATGATTTCGGGGCTTAGTGTCCCCGCGGCCCGGTCCTCGACCAGGCCTCTACCCCCTGGAAGCAGCCCGTGACAGCTGTCTAACTCCCAGGTACCTATTTACTGCTAGGTAACAGGAGCATCAGGGTGAAAGAAACATATTGCCCATTTGTCTCCGCCTCCACCGGGGATCGAACCCGGAACCTCAGGACTACGAATCCTAAGCGCTGTCCACCCAGCTGTCAGGCACTGAACCTTTGATGAGATTCTATATAGAACCTCACCAAAGGTTAAGTGCTCAATATAGAACGGAAGACGCTCAAAAACTTTCCGATATTTCAGACCAATTGTGAAGGTTCAAGACACCAGGGCGTTCACTTTCTTTAAGGAAATAGACTGAAGAGTGTTCAAACACCTTCACTAACAACTTTTAATCTCACATTCGTTTGTTCCAGCAAATTACAAGCATATTTTTCAGTTATTCAGTCCAGCTACCTGTACCTTGGACGGTACTGTTCGATTGTATCAATACAATATCATTCGATATGTATGTCACAACCATCTTATCCAAGCACAATCGTTTCTTCCTGTCAATATTGTCATCAGTATTGACTATTTCTTTAAGTCAATGGGGAGCCTCCTCCTTCCACATCTTTAAGGCCAGATTTTCTCAACAATTTCAAGGCCAGAATAGCTAAATTATAAGGTAATGGCTACGTCAAAGGTGATAGATGGAGCACAAGGAGCTACTCCTTACTTCTCAGATGTTACTGATAGATAAGTTCCTGTACCACCTGCACCACGTACACTGCTGCCCGCCCCACGCTAGTCTCAGGCAACCCCCACGCTAGTCTCAGGCAACCCCCACGCTAGTCTCAGGCAACCCCCACGCTAGTCTCAGGCAACCCCCACGCTAGTCTCAGGCAACCCCCACGCTAGTCTCAGGCAACCCCCACGCTAGTCTCAGGCAGCCCCCACGCTAGTCTCAGGCAACCCCCACCCTAGTCTCAGGCAACCCCCACGCTAGTCTCAGGCAACCCCCACGCTAGTCTCAGGCAACCCCCACGCTAGTCTCAGGCAACCCCCACGCTAGTCTCAGGCAACCCCCACGCTAGTCTCAGGCAACCCCCACGCTAGTCTCAGGCAACCCCCACGCTAGTCTCAGGCAACCCCCACGCTAGTCTCAGGCAACCCCCACGCTAGTCTCAGGCAGCCCCCACGCTAGTCTCAGGCAACCCCCACGCTAGTCTCAGGCAACCCCCACGCTAGTCTCAGGCAGCCCCCACGCTAGTCTCAGGCAACCCCACGCTAGTCTCAGGCAGCCCCCACGCTAGTCTCAGGCAACCCCACGCTAGTCTCAGGCAGCCCCCACGCTAGTCTCAGGCAGCCCCCACGCTAGTCTCAGGCAACCCCCACGCTAGTCTCAGGCAACCCCCACGCTAGTCTCAGGCAACCCCACGCTAGTCTCAGGCAACCCCCACGCTAGTCTCAGGCAGCCCCCACGCTAGTCTCAGGTAGCCCCCACGCTAGTCTGAGGCAACCCCCACGCTAGTCTCAGGCAGCCCCCACCCACACCACCAACAACGGGCCGTTTTTAAGAGCAAGTTATACCTGAGGCAAAGAAAAACTAGTCGTGTCATGGGGTCACTCACTTCAACAAGTAATTCAGTTCCCCTCTCTCCCTCCCTCTCTCCCTCTCCCCCTCTCTCCCCCCTCTCCCCCACTCTCCCCATCTCAGCCCCTCTCCCCCACTCTCCCTACGCTTCGCCCAACAAGCCTTTCTAATAAAAAATTAAACTATTTATTTACAAAATACTTCCGCGTGCAAATTCCTTTCATTTATTTGCTAATTGATGGCAAAATATTTTGGTGATTTCTGTCATGCCTGTTGGAGAGTGCTGCGAGGTGTGGCTCCTGCTGCGAGGTGTGGCTCTTGCTGCGAGGTGTGGCTCCTGCTGCAGGCTCCCTCCTGCTATAGCCTGCCGCCTGCTGCAGGCACCTCGGGGCGGCTCCCTCCTGCTGCAGGCTCCTGCTCAACGACATCCTAGTCACGGGCTCTGCATCGAAGTTAAAACAGAGAAAACGCTTTGCATTACACATAAAAACTTGAATTCTCCATTTGTATCGCATAAAAATTATTTTTCAAGCGTATGGAATAGACTTTCCAACTAGACTTCCCAGCACATTGAAGAACAATGCTCCAACTCTTTCCAAATAAAAACTAAGTTGTCTGCTGAAACAAGCATAATAATTAGCACATAGTGGAAAGTGTTAATAAGAGTAAATGTAAAGCTTCCATGACTGGACGCTTTGTAGAGTCTTGCAGCTCTGTGGAGAGCTTCCGGCAGCCTCTAACACTTGCTCTACTGCATCAACAAGATCATTTATATTTTTTCCCCGTTATCTGAAGAAAAGTATTGGACACGCACGCGTGCAGGCGCTCACACAACTTGAGAAAGCACAGACACACATGCCTCGACATCTCAGAACTGAGTGGACTCTATATAACACCACATTGGGGAATAAAAATAGATGTTGCTGACATAGAATATATTGAAGGAATTTGACAGAGTTGACAGAAGACAGTCAAGATAAGGTTAGGCAGCTTGACGTGCGAATGAACGTTATAGTAAAGCCTGGGAACTTACGAATTAACCTGGATTCTAGGGGACTCGAACCCTNAATGTTCATCATGTTCCGTCACGTCTGGTGAGTAATGTTCACATGTACCCGTCACGTCTGGTGAGTAATGTCATCATGTACCCGTCACGTCTGTGGAGTAATGTTCAACATGTACCGTCACGTCTGGTGAGTATGATCATCATGTACCGTCACGTCTGGTGAGTAATGTTCAACATGTACCGTCACGTCTGGTGAGTAATGTCATCATGTACCGTCACGTCTGGTGAGTAATGTTCATCATGTACCGTCACGTCTGGTGAGTAATGTTCAAATTTCCAATCACGACTGTTCATTAAGTCGATGACGTCACCGCACAGGCCTGGAATTAACCATGCATGTTGCTAACCACTACAGCAGCATGACACCATACTCACTGCTCCGTCTACGTTCGAATTACTAAAGCACTAATCTTCACTATCAACACTTCATTAACCTTATCTGTTCATAGCTGTCAAAATTCAGTATGGAGCCTGTGGTCAAAAATCCTCCTGAAACCTTGAAAATCTTTTCCTCTTCCGGGGGGAATTTCCTTCCGGTTTCTGAACCTCTGTTTCCAACAGGAAAAGCAGATCGAATGGAGTAGTCCCCAATATTTAGGGATTGTTGGGCACAGTTTTATCTAGAGTGGTTCCAGAAAACTCAAGACAGGGTCTCGCATCTTTTGAAAAGCAAACAAAATGTTTTTGACATGATCTCGTACACACACATACACACTGGAGAGGAATGAGCTACGAGGAAAGGCTAAAGGAGCTGAATCTCACATCCTGGAAAACAGAAGAGTAAGGGAGACATGATAACTACCTACAAAATTCTCAGGGGCATTGATTGGGTGACAAAGACAAACTCTCACCACGGGTGGGACACGAACAAGGGGACACAGGTGGAAAACTTAGTACCCAGATGAGCCACAGAGACGTTAGGAAGAATTTTTCAGTGTCAGAGTAGTTAATAAATGGAATGCTAGGCAGTGATGTGGTGGAGGCTGACTCCATACACAGTTTCAAATGTAGATATGATAGAGCCCAGTAGGCTCAGGAACCTGTACACCAGTTGATTGATAGTTGGAGGCGGGACCAAAGAGCCAAAGCTCAACCTCGGCAGCACAATTAGGTAAATTAGGTAAGTACACTCCTGCATAGTAGAAGAGTGACTGCTCTGCGCTCATTCCACATTATTTTTTTTTTGGGGGGGGGAGTAAAGAAGAAGGAGAGGCCAAAGGTGAAGGGAAGTTCAGAAGTAGGAAATACAGTGAGAGGTATGAAAGCAGGCGGGCTGTCCGCCTTGCTGACACGATGGTGGGTGTTGGCAGCTAAGCAAGCTGCAACAGAGACCTTAACATGCAAAGCCCTTGTTTACCTTTTCCACAAGTCCCTACCTCTAGAATAAACTACTAAAGAGGCGCGAACAATTATTTAAACAATTTTACTTATTACTAATTTTACCACTACTACTAATAATAAATAATAATAAGTGTCATTAAAACAATTCTAACATCTTCTAAATGACTAATCACAAAAATTGTATCTAATAAATGTCAGGACACCAGACAACTATACCGAGTCCTCTACGGTAATCCAGTAATCAACGGGCGATTATTTTCACATTGAATTAGGTCATTTGAGGCAAGTTTATACTGACAACTGGCAAAATGGTCTACCGCTACACGTGATGCGAACGAGAACCTCCATTAACGCCTCGCATAGACTTGTCTTGCTCAACACTCTGGCTGTTGCTCCTAAGAGTAAACTTTTTCTGTGATGGGATGTTAACCTTCACTACAATTAATCTAGTAATGACGGGTTATGAAATGTTTCACAAACACTACATATCATGGGTAGTTAGGAATTTAATTTTCCCTCCTAAAGGTGTAATTGTCTTGCAACGCGGGCATCGCTGGATGCTCAATTATATTGCTCAAACACCGAAAGAATATGTGATCTCTCACATCCTGCTGGAGGTCAGGTTAGCTGGGGCGGCCCCGGGGGAGGGGGGGGGGGGCTGGGGTGGCCTCCGGAGAGGGTGGCCTCCGGGGAGGGTGGGGCTGGGGTGGCCTCAGGGTGGCCCTCAGGGTGGGGTGGCCTCCAGGCACCCAGCAATTGCAATGGACTTGGGGTTGTGAGGCTGAGATTGCCTCTATGCAAGGAGAGATCGGGGGGGGGGGGGTTTGCCTTCTTGTAGGTGGGGCTGGGGTGGCCTCCAGGTGTGACGAGACGTGACCGCTGCCTCCCCAGACACCAGACAATTCAACTGACCCGACCAGGATATGCAGGTGCTCTGAAGCTCTAAATTATCATCCAAACTTCCGTGTAAATAAACATTCTATCCTTATTAGACCACTAAATAGCTCAGCCAATAGAGCTTCGGCCTCACAAGCGCGAGGTCCAGGGTTCGACTCTCCTACAGCCCCAGGTGAATGAAAGGCTCTGAAGCGTGCACAAAGTGACCAGAAGCAACAATACATTCTTAAAAGCAGTAGCTGCTTGTAAAGGAATTCCTTTCTCAGAGTGCACCAAGAGCCGACGAGGACCCTTGTAGGAGATGTGATGACTGCCGGCCTTCATCTGGGCTCTAGGAGGCTCGAACCCTGGACCCCACGCGTGTCAGGCTAAAGCTCTATCGGCTGAGCTATTGAGTGGTCTTAATAAGGAATAGAATGTTATTTATACAAAAGTTTGGATGATAATTTATAATTCAGAGTCGCCTGCATATCCTGGTCAGGTCAGTTGAATTGTCTGGTGTCCTGGTCATTTAAATGGTTTAATGATACCATAATTACTTACATATCCCTGCACTGTTGAGCGGTATCCCTTAAATGTGTTGCTCAAAGATCCCATTAACATGATATATCAGTGAGAATATATTATATATTGGCTACAGTGGAAGCCTCACGACCCTTCGAGTACTTATTGAATCCCAAGCGTCATTGCTTTAGCATGTGGTGGTTAAGTGGTCTAAGGCGTGTGCTTGTGTGTGGCTAGTATAAGGGTTCGAATCCTCTTCATGGCACTTATTGATTTTCTCATGACATATAATGTTAAAATAAAGTTTCTTTAGGTAGTTTGTGAAGGATGCAAAATACGATATTATATTTTCACATGTGAAAGGACACACTCGCACACATAGACACGTGGTGTCTGCGGTGTGTCTGCGGTGTGTCTGCGGTGTCTGCGCTGTGATAGTGTATACTGCACTGCGGTATAGGAAGCACCTATGAAGGGAAAACGCCAAGCCATTACGACTATACAGCACTGGGAAGGGGTCAGGATAAGGGTTGGGGATGGGACTGGTGGAAGGGAACGATGCCCAACCTCTTGGACGGTCGGGGATTGAACACCGACCTGCATGAAGCGAGACCGTCGCTCTACCGTCCAGCCCAAGTGGTTGGGTGCACTGAGGTATAATTCTCTGACGCTGTGATGAACCTTCATATGGAAACTTCAAGAGGAATCCGGATGTACAACTACAATAGACAACCTCCGCTCCCCGAGCCGCCTGGCTTCACTCTCTGTGAAAGGCAGTAACTAATACTTAAGTAACTTATTACGCAGCAATCCTGTCTTTCGGGCATACCGATACTGAGGTCAGACATGTCCCTTTCACTCCTGTCAATCAAAATGTTGATCATAATGATGGGCAACTAGACGTCAATATTGCAGGATTACATGTAGAGCAGCGGCCCGGGACCATTGGGAAATATTCGTAATATAATTTGATTTTTGGACTGAACATGCACCGAGCTTGGGGGGTCGGGGGGGGGCCTACTGAATGCTCCCTATCCATTCCATTCACCTGGGCTGTTTTTATTATTATTATTATTATTTTCTACCACAGACGTGGCCACACGTTTGCAATGATAACCAGCATATATACATTTTCTTCTGTCCTCCACGGACAGGGTGAGAGATGTGTTAAACATATAGTTCAGGGGTTTATTGAACAATCAACCACAGAAGGTGATTCGGTGCTTTAAAATGCTAAGCTAACCTACATACGTAAATACATAGATACACAGATTTACGTATGCCTTACATAAAGTGTTCGATGTGTCTTTTACATAGTGTCATTAATGTGCATTTACAAAGGTGAAATGTAATTCTGATCAGCTTCCATATATACTTTATACACATACATATACATACACACACACACACACATACTGTAGGAGTCTCGAACCGTGGACCCCACGAGTGTGAGGCCAAAGTTCTATCGACTGGGCGATTGAGTGGTCTTAATAAGGAAAGTTTCCTGAAGCAGCACTTTGCTGCCAAACTGGAATGTTTACAATGTGTCCAGTTAATAGCGGTAGCCGCTTGTGTTCCGGGTCTGGCAGCTTTGATGTCTTCTTCAGCCAATCCGGATATAATAGGATTGGATATAATACTTGTTTTTGCCTGATTAGCTCATTTGTTTTAAAGTATATGTCTAATTGCAGGCGATGAGTCACAATAACGTGGCTAAAGTATGTTGACCAGACCACACACTAGAAGGTGAAGGGACGACGACTTTTAGGTCCGTCCTGAACCATTCTCAAGTCGATTGTGGTCCAGGACGGACCGAAACGTCGTCGTCCCTTCACCTTCTAGTGTGTGGTCTGGTCAAAATATATCTATTTTTCTATGGGGTTCTATATGAACCCTAAATATCTTCTCATAGCTCGTTTCTGTTAATGTCTACCTTGGTTCTAGAGTGTCAGCGAATAACTGCTGGGAACGTCAGAACTGAAAACTCTCTTAAGGGAANCACACACACACACACACACTCACACACATACAGCATCCCATACAACCGGTGTTCTATTTCTCAAGACAGAAAACCTTGCATTAAATTTTCTCCCTCCATGTTGGAGAGGAAATCCCCGAGGGGGTTTATTCCCGCCTTCCTGCCTCGTCTCCGAACACCGGCCGACCAGAGGAAAGTATTTCAACTTACAAATAGTTCAGGAGAGGAGAGGTGTGGTGTAGGTGTGCCAGACCTGAGCCACACCTCCCACCAGCGGCCACCGCACTACAACGATCACTATTGTGGTGTAGTACACGGAGCCCGTCATCCACACCGTCCTGTGGCCGCCGCCGCCGCCTCTCGCGCCCACATTTATGTTGCTGTAATATATATCATCTGTTACAGCATTCTTCTAATATATGTGTGGGGTGAGGTGTGTGGGGATCAGAGGTGACACATATGGTGGGGTGAGGTGTGGTGAGGATCAGGGTGACACATATGGTGTGGGGTGTGGTGAGGATCAGGGATCATGTGTCTAATGTTGTATCACCTGATACCCAGCGGAGTACACTTGGGTTAACACTGAGAGAAGAACAGAAAACTAACTTCATAATCAAAATTGGAAACAGGTATAATAATTATGAGCCTGTACAGCTTTATACATTTGGTACATTATTGCACCAAATTAAAAAAAAATTATGATCTTGTAAATAAAATATACGAGGCCATCACTAAGTCACACCAAGAGGAAAGAAAATCGCGGTCATCGACTTATACAGAACCATTACTATGATGATCCTAAACTGACAGAATTTAAATAAATTGCTCGATAGACAGGTATGACGACTTCTCTGTCCATCCTGGTCCTTTATCAAGTTGTGTAATGATTTAGAATGATTGGAAGGGTTTGTTTGTGGACTTAACCAGGATACTCCAATTTGAGGTGGTCAGCATGCCCATGCTCTC
>WNGS01165503.1:4760756-4793945 GCA_020271785.1 Procambarus virginalis | reverse complement strand
TATCATCAATCTTTCACCCTTAGAAGTTTTAATTATAATGTCAGCTAGTTTGCAGAGATTGTTCCGTTCCTGATCGGAATGTGACACGGTTTGTTCCGTGTCACACATCTGTTATAGAGTCCGACTGCCGGGAATGTGGTGTAAACTCCCTCAGTCCCCTCTAACGGGTCCCTCTAAGAGCCCAGCTCCTCGTTTACCAATAAAAAAAAAAAAAACCATTTGCTTCTACAACACCTCCTAGGAGTTTGTACAAGACATTTCTTTTCTTCCCCATGGTACCCTATGTTGTCTCCGCCAGGCCTGTGTGGGCCCACAGGTCAGCGTGGGGTCCACAGGCCAGCGTGGGCCCAAAGGCTAGCGTGGGCTCACAGGCCAGCGTGTGCCCATAGGCCAGCGTAGGCCCACAGGCCAGCGTGGGCCCACAGGCCAGCGTGGGCCCACAGGCCAGCCTAGGCCCACAGGCCAGCGTGGGCCACAGGCCACGTGTGACCAACAGGCCAGCGTAGGCCCACAGGCCAGCGTGGGCCCACAGGCCAGCGTGGGCCCACAGGCCAGTGTAGGCCCACAGGCCAGCGTGGGCCCACAGGCCAGCGTGGGCCCACAGGCCAGCGTGGGCCCACATACTGGCCGCTCACAGCGTGGGCGAGAGGGGAAGCTTGCAAAAAAAACGTTATTCACTCGACAACATCATCTGGGATATGACAATAAACCAAAGGTAGATTTCTGGCAGATAATTCACTCACCCTATACACACGACTGACATCCATGTAGTGCTATTTTAGCTAGATTTTATGAGGAGAAAACGTGTGGATTAGGCGGTGGAACTTTACTTGATCAGTTGGCTGGAATGTGTAGGATAATGAGAGAGATGAGACAATATGAGGAGCTGGATTTTGAATGGCATGAAGAAGGTGTGTTGGGAGGAGAGCATGAACTGGGAGAGAGGGAGAAGAGTGGCCCGCTTTACATTTGCGGTGTGGTTTGAGAGCATTGCCGTGCGAAAACGGAGTGTGGTGGGTTGTGAAGTGTTTTTTTCTTATTTGTTAATGCATGTCATGATGCGATGGGGTGTGTGTGTGTGCGTACTTCCCTAATTGTGCCTGCGGGGGTTAAGCTCTGATTCTTTGGTCCGCCCCGCATCTCAACCGTCCAATTTTACTGATGTACAGATCATAACCTATGGGCCTATCATATTAATGAAACTGTGTATGGAGTCAGCCTCCACCAAATCACTGTCCTAGTGCTTCCATTTTATACTGACTACCCTAACAATAAAAGTTCTTTCTATGTCCTCCTGTGGGCTCATTGGGTAACTCAGCTTCCCCTGTGTCCCCTTGTCCCGTGTGTGCCACACGTGTTAAATAATCCATCCTTGTCCACCCTCGTGTGTGTGTGTGTGTTAACCTAGTTTTATTCACCCAGTTGTGCTTGGGGGTTTGAGCTCTGCTCTTGCGGCCCTCCTCTCAACTCTGTCAATCAACTTCTCTTTACTACTTTACTTTTTTTTTCCCACACCACACCCACAAACACCCCAGGAAGCATCCCGTGACGCGACTAAGTGTGTGTGTACTCACCTATTGGTACTCACCGATTTGGTTGTGCTTGCGGGGGTTAGGCTTTTGGCTCTTGGTCCCGCCTCTCACTGTCAATCAACTGGTGTACAGATTCCTGAGCTACTGGGCTGTAGCTATCTAAGTTAAAACTGTGTATGGATCAGCCTCCACCCATCACTGACAATGCATTCCTCCGTTAATACTCGACACACTGAAAAAGTTCCTTCTAACGTCTCTGTGGCTCTGTGGGGTAACATTTCCACCTGTGTCCCCCTTGTTCGGTTTCGCGTCCTCCCATTGTTGTAGTTTGTCCTTGTCCTACCACCCGGTCGATTCCTCTGATGAAATTTTGTAGGTTGTGATCATATCTCCCCCTTACCTCTTCTGTCTTCCCGTGCGTAAGGTGCATTTCCCGCAGCTTATTCCCGCCTCGTAACTCATGATGCCTCTTAGTTCTGGGAAATAGTCTAGTGGCATATTTGATTTTTTTCAGCTTCGGTCTTAGATGCTTGCAAGGTACTGGCTCCATCGCTGAGGGCTGCATACTCCAGGATTCGTTTGACGTATGTGGTATACTGGGTTCTGAACGATTCCTTAACAGGTTCCTGACCTCTTGTTCATGAATGTTTTAGCCAAGCCTCACGCATTTGCCGCTGATGGTATCCTTTTTATGTGGTCTTCAAGAGACAGGTTTGGTGTTTTATCATCTCCTATATCTTTCTCTCTATCCGTTTCATTAAGTACTTCATCTCCTATTCTGGATCCTTTGTCTGGCCTCCTGTTTCCACTGCCTAGTTTCAAACTTAATTTGCATTACTCGGGTTGAACTCAACAAGCCATTTGTTTGGACCATTCACTCATTCTGTCTAGGGCAACCTGTAGCCTCCAACTATCGGCCCTCAGTTTCAATTCCTCCTCATAATTTTTTGCATCATGAGCAAACACTGAGAGAACCGATTCTAAACCCCTCCTGGAGATCAGTTACATATATCAGAAACAGTATAGTGTCAGGACCTTCCCCCTGCGGGACTCCACTTGGAACGTCGCGCCAATCTGAGACCTCACCCCTCACACTGACTCTTTGGCTCCTGGTTGCTTAGGTACTCCTTTAGCCAACGGAGTACCTTCCCCTTTCTCACCAACTCCAAGCCTGTTGCTCCAGCTTTTTAACAGCCTTTTGTGTGGTATTGTGTAAAAGGCTTTCTGACAATCCCAAATATGCAGCCTGCCCACCCTTCTCTTTCTTGCCTTTTTTTGTTGCCTGTGTGTAGAAGTACAAGTAACCCTGTGAGGCAGGACACAAAACGAACCTCTGCCCATCCCTGAATCACATGTTGATGCTGCTGTTACAAAGTTCTTTTCCTCCAGGTGCTCTACCACTAGCTTTTCTTCTTTCCTTTCCTTCCTTTCTCCCCCTTCACCTCTCCCACCACCACCTTCTCCATCAGCTTGCATGGTAGCAGGTTTAGGGACACTGTCCTGTAATTCCGTGCCTCCTGTCTATCCCCTTTCTTGTAATATTTCGGGACTACATACTTCTTTCCGAATTTTTTTTTTTTTTTTTTTTCTTTTTTTTTTTTTTGTTTTTTTCCCCCTTGTTTTTTCCCCCACTTTTTTTTGTTTTTTTTTGTTTTTTTATTTTTTTGTTTTTTCCCTTTCTGGCAGTTTCCCCCCTGTTGCCACGAGATTTGTTATACACTATTTAAAGTGGTAGGCACAGTTCTTCTGCTTCCTTTCCTTAAGTATCCATGGAGATCACATCTGGGCCTATAGCCTTTGGCACAAGTCCCAACTCTAGTAAACCACATTTCTACTTCCCTTTTAACTCCGACTTCCCGCTTGAATCTCAAACTCCTCTAGTGGTATTTGGTTAGATATTCCCTTTCTTAACTCTGGGATTTCTCTTAGTTCTAGGGTGAAGACCTCTGAATTTCTTATTTCAGTTCCTCAAATACTCCTGTCGTTTGTAGTGATCCTTCATTGGCCCTATCCTTATTCATAACCTGTTCCTTTACTGTTGTTGTTCTCCTGATGTGCTATGCAAGCAATTTTAGCTGAGTCTTTGCCTTGCTTGCGATGTCGTTTTCGTATTGTCTTTATTCCGCATCTCTCCATCCGAACATATTTAATCATATGCACTAACATCCTGACATAGTGGTGTGTGTGGTGTTTGGGTGTGTGGTGTGTGGTTGGTGTGTGGTGGTGTGGTGTGTGTGTTTTGTGTGTTGTGTGTGTGTGTCCTCACATATTATACTCATCTGTTGTGCTTGAGGGGACTGGGGTTGAGCTCTTGCTCTTGGTCCCGCCCACAATGAATTGTGGATTGTCATTATGTGGCGACTCAGTATCAGAGTGGTATGTCTTGATATTAACGGTCATTAGTGTTCTGAAGGTTTATGACAGAGTGCTGGGAAGGTGGAACACCACGAGCATAGCTCTCATCTTGTAACTTAGGTAATTACACAACTTAGGTAATTACACACAAACAACAACCGCTCGAAGGCTGGATCCAGAGGCAGTGCTCGATTACCCTGCAGACACAAAATAGGTTAGTACACACACACACACACCACCACACACACCACACACAACACACACACACAAACACACAAACACCACACACACCCACACACCAACCTTGCACCCTGTCAAATTTCCCATTTGCTGTAAGAAGCAAATTCGTACCGATTTTTCAGAAAGGAGATACAGGAGGAGGCGACTTACCTACAGACCCGTATCACGACAAGCATCGCCCCATGCAAAATACTTGAAAGAATTTATGCCTAGACTATTTGCACACTGGAGAACATTAGGTTTGTAACAATCTCAACATGGATTCGTGGAAAGGGAAATCATGCCTAACATACCTTTTGGAATTCTATGATAAAATAAAGAAGATAAGGCAGGACAGAGAAGGTTGGGGCAGACTGCGTATTTCTACTGCCACAAGGCCAACCTTTTGATACAGTACGAACATGAACGCTACTCAAACTTGAGAGGTTAGGCAGGAGGGGCGGAAAGGCCCTAGCATTGGTAAGGAACTACCTAACAGAAAGGAGCCGGAGTGGTAATGGTATGGTCGAAAAGTCGGACAATGGCGACAGTAACGACGTGGGGTACCTTGATGATCGATGTTGGGACCAATTCTATTTCAAATTTACGTAAATGAAATGTTTAAAGGATAGAATCCTACAGGTCGATGTTCGCCTTATGACGTAAAGTTGATGAGAAGATTTGTTACAGATGAGGATTGTAAGGTCCTCCAAGAGGACCTGAAACGGTTGCAGAGATGGTCAGAGAATCCCTACCGATTTCAGGGGTGCACGAACAAATGTAAAGTTTTGGAACTGGGATTAGGGTATGAGACCACCATATAGGAGTTCCCTTTGGACAGTACACAATGAAGGGCAACTGCCTCCCTGTAACGATTCGACAAAGAGACCTGGGCGTGGACGTAACCCTAATCTAACTCCTGTGGCACATAGAAATAGGATAACGACATCAGAGTACTCTGCGCTAGCAAAAGTTATAACATCATTCGGAAACCTAAGTGAAAGAGGCTTTTTAAGAGTCGTTTTTTTTTATTAATACATTAGTACATCTGCAAATTTGTGGCAGCTGCCCTATACTATATGAGGGGAATAACGTGTCAAAAAGCTACTACGTGATGCTAAAATCCCCCATCACACACAGTGGTGTTTAGTCATACAGAGGCATGTAATAAGCAGGTCTGCACGGCATACTCCGGGTGCATTTGAGATAATCATCACAGAGTGAAATAGGCAGCAGTGGATACTAAAAGTCCCATCTCGCAGGATGGTATTCATACAATGCTAATGCTATGCTGTGCATACTGTGAGGGCTTTACTCTGTTAACGTGAGACCAGTCTTAGAGTATGCCGCGCCATCATGGAGTCCGCAACTGAAGAAATACATAAGGAAACTAGAAAAAGATCAGAAATTTGCGACGAGGCCTCATCAACGTACGATTGTTGGGTTATGAAGAGCGCCTGAAGGACTGAACCTTACGACACCATAAAAAAATGGTAAATAGGGGTATATATAACGTAATAATACTCCGGGCCCAATTAAAAGTGGAAATGAGAAATGTTTCACACGTAATTTACAGACGAGAGGAACATGGGTGGGACAAATGGTGATTTATACACACACACACACCACACACACCACACACCACACACACACACACACACACACACACACACACACACACAACACACACACACACCACACACTGTGTGCGTGTGTGGAGGGCTTGGGTGCTGCGTGTGGTGGAAGGACTAGGATAATTACTGGAGACGTGCAGTGAAATACAAAAATTACTTGTCGTATTAAGTTATTTTAATAAATGTCTTTAGATCGATCAATGAATGTACCTTTAAATTGATTCAGTCATAATGCAGTAATAAAAACAATTGTTTACGTAAGCGATGTTGCTCCTCTGGACACAGTTGGCAGCCGAGGATGTTGGGTAGTAGTTCCTTCAGTGGATTTCTCCGTTTCTCCACGTCCTGGGGCCCCGGGGTTCATGGCATGAACATTAATTGCTGAACATGGATGTTAATTTGCTAGTCTGTCCCTTCGTTCAAGATGTTAAAGTCAAACAAGGTTTCATTTTATTACCATCTTCGTTCCCGTGATTCCCTACCTCTTGTAATCGAGTCTTTCCATAATCTCCTCTTCCCCCCCCCCCCCTCTCTCTCTCTCTCTCTCACGCCTTCCTCCGTTTTCCCCTCTCTCGCATTTCATCGCCTCATCCTCTGCAACGTTTTGTTCGTGTCTCTCTCTCGCTGCCCCTGGCCTCCTTCCCTACACACTTTCTGACCAGTCGGACTTGACCGACATGGTTATATTATGGCCTCGTTACCCCCCATTGTGAGCCCCTCCCCTGGGACTGTACTAGCCAGGAAGCCTCCCTAACACCAGGGGAAGCCCCTTCCCACGCTAGGGAAAACCCTCCTAACGCCATGGGAAACCCTCCCTAACGACCGGGAAGCCCTCCTAACGCCAGGGAAGCACTTCCTAAACGCCAGGGAAGCCCTCCCTAAACCCAGTGAAGCCCTCCCTAACGCGAGGGAAGCTCTCCCTGACTCCGGGAAACCAGCTTCCCTGGCGTTAGGGAGAGCTTCCCTGGCGTTAGGGAAGGCTTCCCTGGCGTTAGCGAGGGCTTCCCTGGCGTTAGAGAGGGCTTCCCTGGCGTTAGAGAGGGCTTCCCTGGCGTTAGAGAGGGCTTCCCTGGCGTTAGAGAGGGCTTCCCTGGCGTTAGAGAGGGCTTCCCTGGCGTTAGAGAGGGCTTCCCTGGCGTTAGGAAGGGCTTCCCTGGCGTTAGGGAGGGTTTCCCTGGCGTTAGGGAGGGTTTCCCTGGCGTTAGGGAGGGTTTCCCTAGCGTTAGGAAGGGCTTCCCTGGCGTTAGGGGAGGGTCTCCCTGGCCTAGACAGTCCCCGCGGGAGGCTGCAAGGGGGTAACGAGGCCATAATTTATAACCATGTCGGTCAATGTCCGACATGGTCAGAAAGTGGGTAGGGAGGAGGCTGGCCGGGAGGATATACACGAACAAACGTTGCAGGATGAGACCGATACAAAGGAGAGAGAGGGAAAAGGAAGGAAGGAGTGGAGAGAGAGAGAGAGAGAGGGGGGGGGGGGGGAAGGAGTCTATGAAATACTCGATTACAAGAGGTAGGGAATCACGGGAACGAAGATGGTAATAAAATGAAACCTTGTTTGACTTTAACATCTTAACGAAGGGACGACATCAAATTAACATCCATGTTCAGCCATTTAATGTCATGCCATGAACCCCGGGCCCCGGGACGTGGAGAACCGGAACATCACTGAGAACTAACTACCCAACATCCTCGGCTGCCAACTGTGTCCAGAGGAGCAACATCGCTTATTTAACAATTGTATTTTATTCATGCATAGAATGTAAATCACTTTAAAGGTACATTCTTTGCTTTCGATCTAAATGGACATTTATTAAATAACTTAAGTCGACAAGTAATTTTTTGTATTTCCTGCACGTCCCTCCAGTAATTATCCTCGTCCTTCCACACACGCAAGCAACCCACGCCCTCCCACACACGCCCCAGTGTGTGTACTGTGAATGTTTGTGGGTGTGTGTGTGTGTTGTGTGTGTGTGTGTGTTTGTGTGGGTGTGTGTGTGTGTGTGTTTGTGTGTTATACTCCCTATTTGCCCACCCATGTCCTCCTCGTTCTGTTAATATTACGTGTGAACATTTCATCTAATTTCCACTTTGTCAATGCTCCGGAGTATTTTTATACGTTCCTATCAATCCCCTCTTTCCCATTTTTTTCCCTAGGTCATAAGGTTCAGTTTCCTTCAGGCCTCTTCATACCCCAACCCTCTTAACGTTGAATGAGCCCGGCGCAAATTTCTGAACCTTTTCCAGTTTCCTTATGGGTTTCTTCGGGTGTGGACTCCATGATGGCGCGGCATACTCTAAGACTGGTCTCACGTTAACAGAGTAAAGCCCTCACAGTATGCACAGCATAGCATAGCCTTGTAGGACTACCATCCTGCGAGATGGGGACTTCTTATATAACTGCTGCCTTATTCACTCTTTTTGTTGATGATCCTCATATGCATCCCTAGTCTGCCAGTGCAGACTCTTATCACATGCCTCTGTATGCTAACTCTATCCTGTGTGATGTGATTTTTAGCATCCGTAGTTAGCTTTTTCACACTGTATTCCCCGTCATATAGTCTAGGGCATCTGACAAATGCAGATGTCCTAATGTATAATAAAAAAAACGCCTAAACGCCTCCTCACTTAAGTTTTCTGAATGATGTTCTATCTTTTTCCAGTGTAGAGTACACTGCTTGTCGTTAGCCTATTTATATGTGCATCAGAAGTTAGATTAGGTGTTTACGTCCACACGCCGGTCTCTTTCGCGCGTCCGTCACATGGAGCATTTGCCTTCATTGTGTACTGTCCCAAAGGGAACCCTATCGGGGTCCCTATCACCTAATCCCAGTTCCAAAACTTTACATTTGTTCGTGTTGAAATCGAGTAGGGATTTCTCTGACCATCTCTGGCAACTTGTTCAGGTCCTCTTGGAGGATCCTAAATCCTCCATCTGTTATGAACTCTTCTTCTCATCAACTTTGCGTCATAAGCGAACATCGACATGTAGGATTCTAATCCTGTAAACTTGTCATTTACTATTTGAAATAGAATTGGTCCCAAGCACCGATCCTCAAGGTACCCCACTCGTTACTGTTCGCCAGTCCGACTTTTCGACCCTTACCATTACATCTGCTCCTTCCTGTTGGTAGTTCCTTACCCATTCTAGGGCCTTTCCGCCTGCCTCCTGCCTACCTTCTCAAGTTTGGGAGCAGTCCCTCATGTGCACGGTACTGTATCAAAGGCCCTTTTGGCAGTCTAGAAATATGCAGTCGGCCCAACCTTCGCTGTCCTGCCTTATACTTGTTAATTTATCATAGAACTCCAAAAGGTATGTTAGGCATGATTTCCCTTCCGTAAAGCCATGTTGATGATTGTTTACAAACCTATGTGGGGGTCTCAGGTGTCAACAAGTCTAAGCCTATATTCTTTCAAGTATTTTGCAGGGGATTGCTTGTCATGTACGGGTCTGTAGTTAAGACATGCCTCCTCCTTATCTCCTTCTTGAAAACGTTACGAATTTGCCTTCTTCCAGCAACTGGCAATTTTATCAGGGGCAATGTGTGTGTGTGTGTGTGTGTGTGTGTGTGTGTGTGTGTGTTGTGTTTGTGAGGTGTGTGTGTGTGTGTGTGTGTGTGTGTGTGTGTGTGGGTACTCACCTATTTGTGTCCCCCTAGCCAGATCGAGCACTGACTCTGGATCCCGCATTTCGAGCGGTGTTATGTGGAATTAAACCTAAGTGTAGTTACTGGATTAGAGCTACGCTCGTGGTGTTTCCGCTTCCCAGCACTCTGTCATATAACCTTCAGAAACTACTGACCCGTAATATCAAGACTCATACAAAAACGGCTACTGAGTCGCCACCATATGAACAAATCCACAATTCATGTGGGCGGGACCAAAGCAAGAGCTCAACCCCTCAAGCACAACGAGATGAGTTAACTAGGTGGAGACACACACCCCCACCACCCACAAACACACACAACAGCACCACCACACACACACAACACACACACACACACATATTTCATATTAAATATAATATGTCAGGATGAGAAGAGAGGCGGAAAGACACGATACGAAAACGACATCGCAATCAAGGCCAAAGACGCAGCCTAAATTGCTGCATAGCCACATCAGACAACAACAGTAAAGGAAAGGTTATGAAATTAAGGATAGGGGCAAATGGATTCACTACAAACGACAGGAAGTATGTGGAAACTTAATACTAATTCCAAGAGGGTCTTCCACCCTAGACAAGAAAATCCCATAGTTAGAGAGGGGAAGGGCTTTAACCAGGAACCACTGGGAAGCGGGAGGGTTTGAGAGATTACCAGCGGGGAATTTAAGAAGTGTTTACTAGAGTTTGGATGTGACAAAGGCTATAGGCCCCAGATGGAATCTTACCATGGATACTTTAAAGGAAGTAGCAGAAGAACTGTTCCTACCACTCTCTATAGTGTATAAAAATCACTTTCAACAGGGGAACTGCAAGAAAATTTGGAAAACAGCTAACACAGTCCCGATAAACAAGAAATGGGAGTAACAGGAGGCACCTGAATTACAGGCCAGTGTCCCTAAACCGTGCACCATACGCAAGGCCTGATGGAGCAAGATATGTGCGCAGAACAGCCGTAGTCAGTCGAGCCCTGGAGCGAAATGAGACCTTTGACTAAAGCACAAAGCACGTCACAACATGGATTCGGAGAGGAGTTGTGACAGGTCCTGCCCTCACAGGGTTAACTTGAATTCTACGACAGGCAACAAAAATAAGGCAAGACAGAGAAGGGTGGGCAGACTGCATATGTTTGGATTGTCAAAAGCCTTTGATACAGGCCACACAAGAGACCTAGTAAAAAAGCTGGAGAAGCAGGCTGGAGTGAAAGGGAAGGTACTGCCGTTGGATACAGGAGTACCTAAGCACCAGGAGACAACAGAAGTCAGTGTGAGGGGTGAGGTCTCAGATTGGCGAGACGTTACGAGTGGATTCCCGCAGGGGTCAGTCCTTGGACCTATTACTGTTTCTGATATATGTAAAAGGATCTCCCAGAAGGGTATAGAATCGATTCTCTCAATGTATGCCGATGATGCAAAAAGTTATGAGGAGGATTGAAACTGAGGACATAGTAGGAGGCTACAAGACGACCTAGACAGACTGAGTGAATGGTCCAACAAATGGCTGTTGAAGTTCAACCCGAGTAAATGCAAAGTAATGAAACTAGGCAGTGGAAACAGGAGGCCAGACACAGGATACAGAATAGGAGATGAAGTACTTAATGAAACGGATAGAGAGAAAGATCTAGGAGTTGATATAACACCAAACCTGTCTGCTGAAGCCCACATAAAAAGGATAACATCTGCGGCAAATGCGAGGCTGGCTAACATCAGAACAGCGTTCAGGAACCTGTGTAAGGAATCATTCAGAATCTTGTACACCACATATGTAAGACCAATCCTGGAGTATGCAGCCCCAGCATGGAGCCCGTACCTTGTCAAGCACAAGACGAAGCTGGAAAAAGTCCAAGGTATGCCACTAGACTAGTCCCAGAACTAAGAGGCATGAGTTACGAGGAAAGGCTGCGGGAAATGCACCTTACGACACTGGAAGACAGAAGAGTAAGGGGAGATATGATCACAACCTACAAAATCCTCAGAGGAATCGACCGGGTAGACAAGGACAAACTATTCAACACTGGGAGGACGCGAACAAGGGGACACAGGTGGAAACTGAGTACCCACATGAGCCACAGAGACGTTAGAAGGAACTTTTTCAGTGTCAGAGTAGTTAACGGATGGAATGCATTAGGCAGTGATGTGGTGGAGGCTGACTCCATACACAGTTTTAATGTAGATATGATACAGCCCAGTAGGCTCAGGAATCTGTACACCAGTTGATTGACAGTTGAGAGGCGGGACCAAAGAGCCAAAGCTCAACCCCCGCAAGCACAAATAGGTGAGTACAAATAGGTGAGTACACACACACTTAGTCTGCTGTCACGGGCTGCTTCCTGGGGTGTGTGTGTGTGGTGTGGAAAAAAGTAGTAGTAGAAGCAGTTGATTGACAGTTGAGAGGAGGGCCGAAAAAGCTGAGCTCAACCCCCGCAAACACAACTAGTGAATACACACACACACGCAGGGTGGACAAGGATGGATTATTTAACACGTGTGGCACACGGGCAAGGGGACACAGGTGGAAGCTGAGTACCCAAATGAGCCACAGAGACATTAGAAAGAACTTTTCATTGTTAGAGTAGTCAGTAAATGGAATGCACTAGGAAGTGATGTGGTGGAGGCTGACTCCATACACAGTTTCAAATGTAGATATGATAGAGCCCATTAGGTTCAGGAATCTGTACATCAGTAAATTGACGGTTGAGAGGCGGGACCAAAGAATCAGAGCTCAACTCCCGCAGGCACAATTAGGTGAGTACGCACACACACAACCCAATCGCTCCTGACATGCATGTAACCAATAAGCAAAACACATTCACACCACCCCACACTCCATTTTAGCACGCAATGCTCTCAAACCACACGCAAATGTAAAGCTTGGCGCACTCATTCTCCCTCTCTCCCAGTTCCTGCTCTCCTCCCACACACCCTTCTTCATGCCATCAAATCCAGCTCCTCATATTGTCTCATCTCTCTCATTATCCTACACATTCCAGCCAACTGATCAAGTCCAGTTTCCACTCGCCTTAATCTCACACGTTTCTCTCCTCATAAAATCTAGCTAACTCGCCTTACATGGATGTCAGTCTGTGGTATAGGTGAGTGATTAATCTTGCCAGTAAATCTCTACCTTGTTTACATATCCCAGCTGATGTTGTCGAGTGAATACGTTTTTTTTTGCAGCTTCCCCTCTCGCCCACGCTGTGAGCGGCCAGTATGTGGGCCCACGCTGGCCTGTGGCCCACGCTGCCTGTGGGCCTACGCTGGCCTGTGGGCACACGCTGGCCTGTGGGCCCACGCTAGCCTGTGGCCCACGCTGGCCTGTGGGCCTACGCTGGCCTGTGGGCACACGCTGGCCTGTGGCCCACGCTGGCCTGTGGGCCTAGGCTGGCCTGTGGGCCCACGCTGGCCTGTGGGCCACGCTGGCCTGTGGGCCTACGCTGGCCTGTGGGCACACGCTGGCCTGTGAGCCCACGCTAGCCTTTGGGCCCACGCTGGCCTGTGGACCCCACGCTGACCTGTGGGCCCACACAGGCCTGTGCGGAGAACCTAGGTCCCATGGGAAGAAATGTCCTTGTACAAACTCCTAGGAGTGTTGTAGAAGCAAACTGGTATTGTAAAAGAGGCAGCTGGTGCTCTAGAGACCAGTAGAGGGGACCTGAGGGAGTTATCACCACATTCACCGGCAGTCGGACTCTATAACAGATGTGTGACACGGAACAAACCGTGTCACATTCCGATCAGGAACGGAACAATCTCTGCAACTAGCTGACATTATAATTATAAAATTATAAGTGTGAAAGATTGATGAAATTGTGAATGTATAAATCTCCTTTGAGGTTTGATAAAGATTTTTTGTGCACTTTTACTTTTTGTAAAGACTGCAATCTTTTTTGCGCTACCGCTCACAGGATGAGTAGTGGATTAACAAAAAAAAAGAGATTGCACAACAATCAAAATCATCCAAGAACGGTTGTGGGACGGCAGTTGGACGGTAGTGGGACGGTTGTGGGACGGAAACCCAGAAGTAAATATACTCGTTTTTCAACAGTTATAAAATCGGGTCCGTGAAGCGAGTACATGTAAGGTGTCACCCAAGCCAATCTGGGAGTACAGCTCTCTTTCTCTGGCTTGGGTGTCCGACCAGCAGCTGCTGGCTTGGGTGTCCTCCAGACCAGCAGCTGCTGGCTTGGGTGTCCTCCAGACCAGCAGCTGCTGGCTTGGGTGTCCTCCAGACCAGCACTGCTGGCTTGGGTGTCCTCCAGACCAGCAGCTGTCGGCTTGGGTGTCCTCCAGACCAGCAGCTGCTGGCTTGGGTGTCCTCCAGACCAGCAGCTGCTGGCTTGGGAGTGCTCCAGTAGACCAGACAGCTGACAGGGTTGTTGTGGGCTCTCCGGCACTGTGACGATCCAATCCTGCGTTTACGAGTCACTCCTTCACTTGTCTTTTATTTTGTGTTCTCTACTGGAGGTTAGTTTCTCCTGTGCCTCTGATGACTTAGATAATAGTAGCACGATGACTACCGTGGCGTAGTGAAGTATTGTTTTTGTCTACAGCAGACGTGTACCCTAGTGCTACACCCAGCTGGTACCCACTAGTGCTACACCTAGTGTGTACCCCTAGGCTACACCCAGCTGTGTACCCTATGCTACCCCAGCTGTGTACCCCTAGTGCTACACCCAGCTGTGTACCCCTAGTGCTACACCCAGCTGTGTACCCCTAGTGCTACACCCAGTGCAGCTGTTGCCCTAGTGCTACACCCAGCTGTGCTACACCCAGCTGTGTACCCCCTAGTGCTACACCCAGCTGTGCTACACCCAGCTGTGTACCCCTAGTGCTACACCCAGACTCCTGCTAACCCTGGTCTCACTCGCTGTGCTGCAGTACTCGCCACTGGTCTCACTCGCCTGGTGCTCCAGGTACTCGGCCACTGGTCTCACTCGCCTGGTGCTGCAGGTACTCGGCCACTGGTCTCACTCGCCTGGTGCTCCACTACTCGGCCACTGGTCTCACTCGCCTGGTGCTGCAGGTACTCGGCCACTGGTCTCACTCGCCTGGTGTTCCAGGTACTCGGCCACTGGTCTCACTCGCCTGGTGCTGCAGGTACTCGGCCACTGGTCTCACTCGCCTGGTGCTCCAGGTACTCGGCCACTCGCGGCCTCCAGCTGAGCGAGGCGGAGTCAGTCCAACACTGAAGGAGTTTTTCTCCCTCGATCATATATCTTAACCGGGTTTTCCTGGCCGATAATTCGAGCCTAAATGAATTCCTCGAGAAGTCCATTAGTTACCTTGAGATGTACTCACCTAGTTATGCTTGTGGAGGTTGGGCTTCGGCTCTTTGGTCCCGAGAGTTGTAAGAGACAACTTACAACTTTGTAGGGAAAAGCCCCACACACTCACGCATGCACGCACGCATACCTGTGACTCACCTAATGTGCTTGCGGGGGGTGAGCTTTGGCTCTTTGGTCCCGCCTCTCAACTGTCAATCAACTGGTGTACAGATTCCTGAGCTGGGGTACCACCAATTGTTGTTTAACCTTGGACCCTAAGCTTCGAAGAAGAGGATATGCAGCACCTGGGGGAGCCTTGTCGGGCACCCACGTTTAATCGCATATAATGTTCTCTTTACTTTACCTTTTTATTTTATTTAAAACTTTATCGCAACAGGTAGATATTACAATATTAGTCACATTTGACAGCAAAGTGCGTTGTCACACGCTGTCGTGTTCCTCCAGCTCATTGGATAATGTACGGGAACCAAGAATGCATTGTGAGTTTCCCTTATGTGTTGCCACGCTGAGTTGCTAAAAAAAAGGTAGTTTTTGAGTCTCTTGTTGTTTCGATAAGCTTAGAGCCCAGACCCTTCAGAACACTAGTGGCACTAATACCTCAGACACCAAATGTCTCTGAAGCAATGGAGACTGAAGGGGTAATGGTAATGGGGAAAGGGTAATGGAATGGGAGGGTAGTAGAAAGTGAAGATTTTTTAGTTTTTATAAGTTTGTATTTTTGTATCATTTTCTACCAAGACGTGGGCATACATTTACAATAGTTACCAACATGTGTACCTTTCCTTCTGTCCTCCATGGACTGGGTCAGAGATTTGTTAAACATATAAGTCAGTGTTTATTGAGCAATCAACCACAGAAGGTGACTGTAGTGCTTTTATGCTGCTAATATAACCTACATACATATATACATAGATATACGTCTGTCCTACATACACAGTGTTCCAGGTATTTTATTTTTACATAACGTGGTTAATGTGCATTTACAAAGGTGTTTTTTGTGATGGGAGGTTAACTAAGGTGGAGGGAAACGGAGGGAAGTGTAGTGGTTATGGAGGGAAGCTGACGGATAGTGCAGTGGTGGTGGAGGGAGGTGAAGAGGGAAGGGTTTATAGAAGGGCAGCAGAGGAGAATGGTAGTTGAAGGAGAGTAGTTGATGGGGGAGGGTAGTGGAGGGGAGTAGTGGAGAGGGAGGGTAGTGTAGGAGGGTAGTGGAGGAGGAGGGTAGTGGAGGGGGAGGCTAGTGGAGGGGAGTAGTGGTGGGGGAGGGGGAAGGCATGTGTGGGTGTCTCACCCCAGGTAGTCAAGAGTATTGTTTATCATCTTAAGGCTGGCTGTTGATTAATAATTGTTTTGGTGTTGCTGGTTTTAATTGGCCATCTGGGTGGCCAGCCTCCGTGTAGCTGTGGAGGCTCCAGGGTACTTGTGGCCAGCCTCCGTGTAGCTGTGGAGGCTCCAGGGTACTTGTGGCCTGCCTCCGTGTAGCTGCGGAGGCTCCAGAGTACTTGTGGCCAGCCTCCAGGTGGGAGGATGCGTCGTATGGAGGGTGGAGATTATAGTCGTGATTCTGGGTTCCAGGAGCTCCGTCAAGCTGCATGATTCCTCTTCCCGTCGTTATTTAATTCCAATGGTCAGGTGTTTGCCTGCACATGTAGATTTCTGAAGAGTTTTTCGATAACGTTGATTTTACTAACCTTGATCATCTGTCGAAAGTCGTATGTATTATCTAACGTTCCCTTTAGTGTCATTTACGTAGTGTGGGACCTTTGGACTCACCTTTGAGAACCACAGAACATTAAATCTGACGCCATCCACCTTCATTCGTGACGCTGTTTGAGAGTAGATATTCTCTTACCAAGGTAAGTGGTGTATTGGTCATCTCTTGCTGCCCCTCCGGTTTATTTACTAACCTCGTGTGAATAGCTGTGCCAACAACGTTTTGGCAGTCTAGGAATTTGCAGTTGATCCATCTTTTCTTGTCTTTCGTCATCCTCCTTATCATAAAATTCCTTTAAGTAAGTCAGGTGTGATCTATTTCTCCTGAAGCTCTTTCGTTGTCCTGGTCTTAGCAGGTGTTCAACTTGTCTGTGACCGCTACTCTCGGCCGGTTTCTCTCGTTTCCAAACGCGTTTGTAATTTATTAGGCGATATAAACACGATATAAAGAGCTGTCTGGCAGATCTTCTTTCTCAAGTTGTGGATGACAGATCTTCGTAAGAAGTTTACAGACCAAAGGTTTACGGGACCAAAGAGCCAATGCTCAACCCCCGCAAACACAACTAGGTGAGTACAGAAGCCTTCAGTAATTCCCATTATTATTATTATTAATCGTTTTAGCTTGTCTGATAGCGTTGCATATGCTATATACACTTATTTTTAAGTATCGTAGCCTTATCTTCCGTCACAAGCACGATACTCTAGATCTAAGGGGGGAGGGGGGGTTAGAAATAGTCTAAGCTATTCTATCCCTTTGAGATGTATTTTCTTGTCTCAAAAAAGCATACTTGAACTTTAGATCTAAGAACCTCTTGATACCTTTTGAGTTGAGGTCCACCAAAACAAATATATTAACGGTGTTAATGTGTTGTTTAATATTGTTCTACCTTTATATGTGGTTTAAGTACATGTGTGAGAACATTTGTGTGTGTAGATGTACGTTCATGTGTGGAAAAAAAGAGCAACCAGATTTGTGTGTTTTTGTTAGAACCGGTTTGCATTAAAATGGAAACTTTCATTCCAATATATTAAAGCTCCAGTTTTCCAAGATGTAAAATCTGCTTACTAGTTAATCACGACATAAGTCGAAAACTATTATTAATACTAACCTAACCTGCAGAGGTGGATTTGGGAAACTAAGAGCAGTAATCGAGAAAGTTTTTAGGAAAACCCGAATGAACTTTGAATTGAAATTACCCAGTGTTACACCATATATACCCAGACTGATTTGTATGTTGGTTATATTAGTTATAATTAGTTCGAAATATATATATTTGTTCCCTTTAAGCTGAGAAAAATAGAAATTGATGAAGAGAAGAGAAAGAGACAAAACCAGAGAGAGATAAAGAAGAGAAAGATGGAGAGAGAGAGGAAGAGAATGAGAGAGAAACACCTGTTTTCCATTAGCTTGAGGGCCTGAAACAGGTAAGTTTAGGGCCACACCTCTTGTTGCTGCACCAGCTGATGAGAAAGCCTGAAGTTGTATACACAGAAGAGTCCAGGAACAGAACGTTCCTGGACTCTTGCTATAACAGGCTTAGAACTTTCCATTCCTGCAGCCTTGACCAACCAGTTTTCCTTGAAATACGAGCCGCTAATTGGTTTACAAGCAGGTGCCCAATTACTCTTGAATGGACAGGGACGAGCAGTTGAGGAGTGGTGTCCAGGCATCATTCCCTGCACAGGAATCGAACCTTAGCTAAATAAATTACTGAGCGTTTTGGGGCTTTACAGCAAGCACCTATAGTGAAAGCCCAAACTTATTTTCCTCGAACTTGGTAGATGTGTGGATAGTGATTTTGATGATATTTTTCTGAGTTGTGTCATTTTTATGACTTTAAATCATAAATTATGAACTTAATAATCCCTTATCCCATAGGAGATTAGGGATTATTAAGAGAATGTCTATTTTTATTTTTTATTTTATTGGGAAAACTTGACAATGCAAAACTTAATTCTGATTTATCTAAATGCTGATCCACCTTAATGTTAATCTACCTTAATGCTGATCTTTCCTAACTCTGAACTAAGTGCTTTCGGCAATAGAACAGAAGACCATTAGGATAGATCAGAAATAGGATAGATTAGCATTAAAATAGATCAGCATTAAAGCATCAGCATTAAAGTAGATCAACATTAAAGTAGATCAGCATTAAAATATATCAACATTAAGGTAGATTACCCTTAAAATAGTCTGGTTTTAACATAAGAAATAATATTGATCAGATATACTTCAAGATCCTTCACTTGTATTATAGATCAACATTAAAACAGAATTTATTTAGTTGGGAGTTTGAAGCATTAAGATAGATCATCTATGTTGCTGTTAGGCACTAATATTATTCAACATAATAATAAGCATTAAGAGCAGCATTAAAGCAGCTTAACATTTAGGGAGTTGAGCACCAAGACAACTCAGAGTGAAGTGCTACGAGAGCAAATATATACTGATGGTCCCGTCAGATATGAAGGTAAATAAGATATCTTAATTATTATAATTAATAATTGTAATAAGGTAATTAAGATGTGAACACGTTCAAGACTCTGGTCCTGATTTTCCTGCCTCCGTGTTCTCCCGTGTCGCCAGTTCTTCCCACTGGACGGTAGAGCGACGGTCTCGCTTCATGCAGGTCAGCGTTCGATCACCGACCGTCCAAGTGGTTGGGTCACCATTCCTTCCCCCCGTCCCATCCCAAATCCTTATCCTGATTGATTGATTGATTGATGAAGAGTAAGCCACCCAGGAGGTGGCACGGGCATGAATAGCCCGTAAGTGGTGGCCCTTTTGAGCCATTACCAATATCGAGAGCTGATACTGGAGATCTGTGGAGGTGCGAGGGCACCCTGCGTGACGGGAGATGACACCCGTCCTTATCCTGACCCTTTCCCAGCGCTATATAGTCGCAATGGCTTGGCGCTTTCCCCCTGATAATTCCCTTCCCTTCCTCCCCCCCCCCTCCCACGTTAAGGGATGGTAGCAACAACCACTCCGGCCAAATGTCTCCTTACGGCACACATCGTTGCACAGCTTCACTACCGCCACAAATTGCATTCTTGCGCTGGTGTTGACCGTTACTTTGTTGCCAGGTGGAGGCTCTCTGGCGCGGTTCCCAGTCCCTCGCTGGTAACGCAGACGATAGGAGAGATGAATTGGTTTGGACAAATTTGGACAAAATTGTGCGTTTGTCCCCCGGTCAACGGATGCTCACCTTGTTGTGCTTGCGGAGGTTGAGCTCTGGCTCTATGGTCCCGCCTCTCAACTATCAATCAACTGATGTACAGGTTCCTGAGCCTATGGTCCTGTGGGGGAGTGGAGATGCATTCTCTTGACCGGTGACTCGAAAGAATGAGTGAATCAGTGAATGAGAATGAGTGATATATCAGATATATCATATCAGATATATCAGCCTCCACTACAGGTTATAATACTCGGGTCATGAGGATGCTTATCGACCCCAAGACTAGAGTTAGGATACACAAGGGTTAAAATCCTTAACTTATAAGTAGCATTTTCGAAGAAGGGAGAAGATCGGCCGGAAAATGTATGACTGCAGGTTAATGAGCTCGGGTAACGAGAGGTGTGGAGGCGGAAGTAGTTAGCGAGATGAGATAACGAGAGGTGCGGAGCGTAGTGAAGGCGGAAGTGAGGTTGCCGGCTTGCCTGCGGGACTTCAGGATTCCAGTAATACCGGGTTGGGTGTTGGTCTCACCTGTTGCTTGTGTTGTGACGCAAAGACGCGTCACGGCTGATATTGCTTGTGTTGTGACGCAAGAGACGCGTCACGGCTCATACTGCTTGCGTTGGGACGCAAGAGACGCGTCACGGCTCATAGTGCTTGCGTTGTGACGCAAGAGACGCAACGCACACATTACTCGAGGTCAAGGCGCTTATATAAGGCGCTTGATAAAGAATTTTGACAATTCTTCTGTGTAACAGGAAAAGTTATTTTTTCCTTCCCTGAACGTTCACCAGTTTCAGCTTTGATCCTCCGTTGCCTTACGATAAGGGATAAAGGTGAGACGTATATGGTGGTGATAACAGGAGTAAATAAGGAAAGGCCGCTTGTAGCCAACTGGCGGGTTCCTCGCCCTAACAACACTGCGATTCATCTCAGTCAACCTAAATGGAAATTGTGTTGCAGGTGAGAGGGTGTTGTGGGGCCCAGGAGTCATTGTCCCTAGCGAAGGTGGCGGGCCGGGAGAGGTAGGGAGATGGGAAAGGAGGGGGGACCTGGGACGGGGCGGTGAGGGGAGATGGTGAGACGGAACGGGGAAGAGAGAGAGAGAGAGAGAGAGAGAGAGAGAGAGAGAGAGAGAGAGAGAGAGAGAGAGAGAGAGAGAGGGGGGCCGAGACGAGGACCAAGGGTTGAGAGAGAGGGGGAGAGGAGTAAGGAGAGCAGCACAGGTGGGCCAACAGACGGAGACAATAGAGTAATATACTCAGGTTGATTAATCATAGCAAACAGCACGAGAAGGAGTCAACAGTTAACAATATTCCCTCATCTTCTCTTATATTCCACTCACGTTTATGTAACGTAGTCGCTTGGTGGTTCACTGTCACGTTCCTTGTGTTGAGTATGTAGCAGATGCTCTGAAAAACTGGACTGAAAAAGTTCACTTCACTGAACACTGAAAAATTAGATTCAGTGTTTTGATTCCGTTGGCAATTAGTATGTATTTAGTAACTTGTGTGTCCCCCTTCATGAGTACGAACTGAAGCAGACTATGAACACATCTCGCCTCGGAGCAAATTAATAAAGTTCCGTGTATAGCGGAGGTCGCTGGAGCACTCTGAGGCGCCCAGGAAAATGTGGAGTTCAAAACTTTCTGGAAAATGATTTCTTGAGCTCGAGAGTTGCTGGGACACTCTCAGGTTCCAGCAACTTAGGTGTTTAGTCGTGTGTTTCGCCAAGCACACGACGAAACTACGACGTTTCTATAACGTTCGAACAAGGTTCAACACTACACACACAAATCACAATAGCGTGATGCATCAATGAACAAATTCACAAGGGCCGTGACGAGGATTCGAATCCTCGTCACGGCCCCTTGTGGATTTGTTCAAAGTTCAACACCTAACAATAGTAACAACCAATATAACAAGTTGTAACCACCTTCTAATACTTCGTAAAAGCGTTATAACAAGATGTAACAACATTATTACAAGTTGTAACAAGAGAATCATAGGGACCGTTACGATGTGTCTGCTAGGAGTCTCATCACAGGGAATCTGGACGGTTCATTGAAGATGAACAACTTGTCATAAACTAAAGATTATCTCACATTTCTTGCTCAGAGTCTTAACCGAATTATTATTTATTAGCCGAGGCTGCAGTTGTAATAAATGTAATTGTTTTATTTACATTTTTATCACAGATAATGGACCCAAAAACATCAATTAACAAAACGATATGGCGAATCGAGGCGAAAACTCAGTTGGGAGCGATCAGGTTTTGAATCGTGCATGGAGGAAGCACTTAAGTTCATGCTCAAGTATTCAAGCACTCAAGTTTCTTGCATTTATGATTATGCATGAGACGGGTGCTGGCTCGAGGCAACACAAGCTTAACCCTCCAAGCACGCCAAGGAAGAAATACAGATGGGATAGTGGGGATTTTCACACGTACAACAACTCCACGTAAGTCGTGTATCCAGAAAAGCCTAAGTATTTAAATACTAACATCAACATGCCTCATCCTCAGACAAAGATGGATTTAAGATCATTGTTTTAGTTAATTGTAACCTGTAGCCATTGTACACAGCTACAGCTGTAGCTCATGTTAGGCACGTACCCGACAGCAATTACTAGGAAAAATATAATAAAACTAGCACCATTCGTCTAACATCCAACCTCGGACAGAGACTGATTTCCACTTATAAATATAGATATATTTATTCATTAATCGAACACTCAATAATTATGATTGCTTGCGTGCACATCTATTACTGTAATTATCAAAACAAACCACAAGTATCTCAGCCTCTCCTGACAACGGGTTTTTAACCGCCTCACAAGAGTCAGTTCTCCACCTCCAACGTCACGTGGGATTAATTCCTTGATACGAACCTTGAGAGAAATATTCCTCCGTTCATCCTGCTGGAGTTTTTTCAGCCAAGACATGGTGACACTGAGACGTTACCTCGGTGCTGGACACGTCAGCCAGACGCCGGACACGTCAGCCAGACGCCGGACACGTCAGCCAGACGCCGGACACGTCAGCCAGACGCCGGACACGTCAGCCAGACGCCGGACACGTCAGCCAGACGCCGGACACGTCAGCCAGACGCTGTACACATCAACCAGACGCCGGACACGTCAACCAAACGCTACAATATATAATAACAGCAGCTTTTCTCGTACCATGGAGAGCTAGGGTGGGCGGGGCCCCCGGACGCCGCCTTTCTAAAGTGGTTGTAAACTAGAGTGCAGGTCCTGCAGGCCCCGACGCTAGCAACAGACACTCGGGATTCCATTAATGGCCGCTTCTGTCTTATCATTCTTAATAATGAGGCTCGCTGCTGTAAGTGCAGGTTAGCGCTAAATTTCATTTTCACTTCTGAATTATTATTTTTTTAAATAAAGTTGGATTTCTTGAGACTATTTACAAGCGTATCTGAACACGATTTGGCGCCTTTATTGAGTTGTTTCCTTAACAGATGCTCAATAACATGCCTCCCTTAGACATTAACAGACGCTCAATAACACACGTGCTTTCGTACACAATTTAACAGACTCAGGATGAGAGACGTCTCTCTGCCCTCAGACATTAACAGACGCACAATAATATGTGGTCCTCAGTCTTCCGCAAGTCATCGCCAAGACCCGAGACCATCCCGAGCAATTTTCAGAATTATTCCTCAATTATAACTCCCAATAATAAAACTGAAATTACTTATATGAGGCAGGTTTTGTGGTTGGTTGCTTCGTGTTGTCCATGGAGGCTCTTACAGGTGGTGGCTCTTATCCGACCCCAAGTTAGTAGTGGTTTTCAAGGAGTAGGCTTGGTAATGTAAGTAGAACACAAGGAAGGGAGTTGAAAGGAATAAGACACTTCATCCTTTATCAATATATTCACATATCACTTTCCCATCACCTTAAATAGAATCATAAACGAAGTATTACTACACTGATATATACACAAGTGTCACTCTCATAGGACACTAAGCGCTCCTCGATGCTCATGCAATGCTACCTTGTCAACTTCCGTGTTTCCTCAACACACAGTACCGTCCTCAACCAGTACTGGGAAACACCAACGAGTCTACCCTAGCCATGGGCCAGCCTATACACAGTCTCACTAGGTGCTCCTTGTGAACGCCCACAATCACTCTCCAGCCTGGTGCTGGCAGAGAACATCAGCCTCGCGCTGCTGGGCCTCTACACGAACAAATACAAGGGTAGCGAACCCCTGGCTGGAGCTTCTGGCAACAAGCTAGTTTCACTCCTCCGTAGCACCTCACTGTCGGTCGTCTCTTCCTCAAGCCAGTCCCGGGACACGTCGAATTCAGTCACTGCCACTTCACAGGCAGACAGCAGATACTACTCAGTTTCTCTTCGGCGGCGGCTCACTGCTCACGTAAAGCAGACTTGAGTAGAGAGATTATAGGCTGCCCTGGGTAGACTGCCTGTACTCGTACCACTGCAGCCCTCTGTGGATACAGACACGTCATCAGTAAACTGGCCAGTACTGGGGACACTAGGAAATACCACTTACGGACTCTGACATAAACATATAACTTCTCCCACAATAGATGGCGCTGATTTTCTAGGCGCCACCTCACCAGAGGTCAGCAACAGCGACCCATCGAGCTGACCATGGCAGGAATCTAGCGTCTCTTGCAGGTATCATACTGTCACCACCAGATGGCGTCGTCCATCTTGTGGGGGTTTCGGGAGCGGACTCACAGATGGCGTTGACGTCGCTGCTCCATGCTCCGACGATGGAGTCGGGTTCGTAACAATCACCAACCTCTTGTTCACATCTTCAAGCAACGAACTTGATGTAAATTCACGTTTAGATGCGGCTATGAATTAACTCATTCTTTCAATGTTGTTTGTAAGACAGGAGCAGTACAGTATTGTCCTGATGGTACCATTGCTTACAAAATGTTGATATCAGTCTCGATACATTAGGAAATGAGGTTCTAAGAGAATGTCAGAAGAAGAGATAGGGACAAAATTAATGTCATTGAAAGTAGTTCTCTACCAACACAGAAAATAAATGTGCCAATACCAGAATTTAAAACAGTATTGAACTCTGCTCTTGAGAACGCTCTAAAGTCTACATATAAAGTAGTGATCCCTGACGTATTTAGAAGTCTGCTCTTAAAATGGCTCATTCTTCCGAGATTACTACTGGACTCCGTAATATATATTAGTCGTACTTGCTTGCTAAAGTGTCATTTTACTTTCCTGGTTTAATGTCTTATAGAGGCAAGGACGCAACGTTCCGTGCGCACCGTCAGCGGTGGAAAGGAAATACCCATGTCCAAGCTCTTCTGATATTCATGAATTTCCACAATAGTCATAAAATAATGTTTTGGTGCTGGTTGATCACTTGTCGAGTCTAACTTCACCCAGAAACAGCAGTCGAGGCGTTTGACTGTCCGTGGTCGCTTTTGAGGTTTTTCTAACATAATGTAGAATGAAATTCGTAAACAATTTAGTATCAAAAGTGTGCTAACGTAAGTCAGACTATTTCGGCCCTAACTACCAGTCATCACATTCGGATAACAGTCATGTTCTGTGACCAAATCAATCATGGATACCTTAGCTATGCTCGACAAAGGGAGTCTCGTTGGGACTGGGTATACGACTGTCCAATCACCCCTCGACACTACCGTTCATAGAGGCGTGAACACCCAACCAATGTTCTTGCTTACGGAACATGTTTGCACTCTCACTTCTGGGTTAATATTCAAACATTAAGTTCCTTATGGGGGAATATTTTCCAGCCGAGACAGTTAAAAATCAACATGACCTTCTACCGCTGGTGCATGTAAATAAGTTGGACAATACTGCGGTCACTATTATAATAGGAAAGCAAGACCATTGAAAATACAATAAGCTTCCTTGATTCTGTTGTCGGAGGATAATATGTTGTGCCAAGTAGGGTCGCATGTGAAAGGTGGAAAGAACCTTTTAGAGTGGAAAGAAAAATGGGTCCCTTGATTTACCTAATCATCCGCGTTTATCAAAGGAGGAAAAGTTGTATATACTGATAACCTTAAACTATTGCTAAGTTTAATTTGTTAAACTTAGGAATAGTTTTATTCCTGAGGAATAAATATTTTATTCCTAAAAGGAATAAAATATTAGTAGGGCGCCTGACAGCTGAGTGGACAGCGCTTCTGATTCGTAGTCCTGAGGTTCCGGGTTCGGTCCCCGGTGAAGGTGGAGAGAAATAGGCTAAAAGTTTCCTTCACCTTGATGCCCCTGTTACCTAGCAGTAAATAGGTACCTGGGAGTTAGACAGATGCTACGGGCTGCTTCCTGGGGTGTGTGTGTAACAAAAAGGAGGCCTGGTCGAGGACCGGGCCGCGGGGACACTAAGCCTCGAAATAATCTCAAGATAACCTCATGAAAATAAATTTTTTTTATTAATATTTGATTTCTACGATATAAATATTACACCCCGAGGAAACAGGCACTAAGTCACTCATGTAATATGTTATATAAATAAGTTTGGAAATGAAAACAAAAAATTTTTGTGTAGTTTTTTTCCCCTTAATCATATAAGTTATATCTGCCTCCTCGAGGAGGACAATACCCTTAACAGTTCACAATCGACTTGGTAATGGTCCAGGACGGACCGAAACGTCGTCGTCTCTTCACCTTCTAGTGTGTGGTCTGGTCAACAGTCAACTACCATGTGTTCGAGCACATGCTTGCTAAGGCACTTGTGACACACTCCAGCTAAGGCACTTGTGACACACTCCAACTAAGGCACTTGTGACACACTCGTCAACTAAGGCACTTGTGACACACTCGCCAAATAAGACACTTGGGAGATGTAGCCAATATGTCATTCTGATCAGCATTATTTTACCCTGACTATGAATGTTAGTGTTAGAATTATATCCTCTCCCAGATCACTTTCTCTCTCGGACTCCTGTAGTGGCCTTCCGTTTATGGGGTAGACACAATCGGGTTTTCTTTCTCCCTTCTCCATCCTCCTTACCTTACACGTATGGGATTGAACTCCAGCAACCATTTATTTGCCCACTCCTGGATTTTGTCAAGGGATTCCTGTAACTTTCTGCAGTGGTGTGTGGGAGAGGGAGGGTGGGAGAGGGAGGGTGAGCAGTGTGACTGTTGCATGCAACAGACTGAGGTGGGTGTGTAATTCTCCTGCCGCCTCTCGTCTTATACCACATATTATGTGGGAGAAATCCTGCACTCTCCTATGTCATTCTGGTGGAAAGTGGACTGGTCGCGGAGCCTCGTTGGAACACCAGCTGAGCTACGAGTCCCACAGGTATTAAAGTATCGAACTCTTCTTGAACAGTGCTTCGCTCACTTCCTGTGTTCGAATCTCGCCTCTCTTACCTCTGACTATACTATACTCAAAACAAAAAGACGTCGGATTCACGACGCATAATTAAAATATTAGATCATTAAAGTCTACATAACTTACAATGTTTGAAGGTATTGACTTTTAATATGCCTCGGACGCTTTCAGACTCTATTGTAAAACTCAGTATATTAACATAATATAAATATCTTCCTTTCCTTATCTAGATCAAACTACACTAACTAAAATATATAAGATGATTAATTTTTGCTTAAGGAAAAAAGTTAGTTGGTTGTCGGGTGTAAAAGACAAAAACTGATTTACTTGAATCTACGAAAGTCAACCAATCCTCAGGCAATGCTCATTCAAGGTGGGACCGACCGCCCAAAGACGCACTCGTCAAGTTTAACTCAGTGTAACCTAAAACGCTATTTTCTAGAGTATTAATTAATGTGATTGTATATAATTTTTCCTATAGTTAGGACTAGGTTAGGTTAGGTTAGGACAGATGTTTTGCTTATCTTGGCTATTGTGGGTGTCTGTGAGAACTGTTTTACGAGAACTTTTTTATGACTGTTTTGTGATAAAGAAAATAAATACCTGTATTCGGAAAAAAGTTATTTAATAAGAATATCTGACCGCATACCAGTAAACTTCTTAAGTCAAAAATCTCTGATAATCTTGTGCACTTTTAATATTATTTACTTCGTTCAATATCGCAGTGATATACGCAGGATTATTTTCAGACGATGGGGCATAATACTATGAAATATTATCCGATTACTTTGAATGTGTGAGGGTAATATAATTCCCGATATCAGGAATTATCGAGGCCCCGCTTGGCCAACTATTGACCTTCCCCAGGATGCAACCAACAAAAGTCGGTGAACAGAAACATCAGGTAAAAGGAAATACGAATATCCGTTTCTGTCTTGGCTGAGACTTAAACCTGAGTCCCTCGGTTGTGAGTGGAGAACGTAGACCACTGTGCCAGGCACCCTGCCGATCAGCACCCCGTTCACTTCCTTACGCAAGTGAGGGCTGTATCTTCGCGACACGTGTGCGCATGCGCCGCCTCCGACGTGATTGACTCTCATCCAACTCCTCGGGTTTCTAAACACCGACACAAGACGTGCTGGCGACCACACCCATCAAATCCTGGCACCGTCACACTCGTGGCTACCTGCTACACTAACCCCCGGTGTCTGTAGTCACACACACCTTGCTGACAACTGCTGCACATTTGCAACTAATGTCCGCTGCTCGATCATAATTATTTACGAAAAACAGCACTAATTACCATCAAGGTGTTTACATATCCCAATACAGCCACAGGAGAAGAAAAAACAATCACCTGCTTGTCCACATGTCCACACAGCCTGGCACTAACACCCATCTGGGTCCCCCGATGTCCACACACACAACAATAACAACCACCACATGTCCACCATAACAGCTGCACCAGCCATCACAATAACAGGGAAGGTGGACATGGCAGGTGGACACGCCATGGCAATAAAACGTGTGAATGTGCTCGTAATACCTGTGTGTCCATCTTGGCCGGAGAGGCCAGCCGACCGGCCCCAGGGGACAATAAATGCTATCATATACTCAACCATTTTTTTTTTTACACCAAGCGAATAAATCTGGTTAACGATACACGCGAGCACCTCAAATATTGCCAATAAATCTGCATGAAATCACTTGGTTGATCAACGGTTCGCATTACATGGTAGACTGAGTAAGTGAGTCATGTTTGCATACTATTTATGCACTGTTTATATATAAATAAACGTCAAATTAGAACGTTTACACAAATTACTTGGTAAGCACGTGTTCTCAAATATATTTTTTCAAATAAATATTTGTATTGTGATCATTCTGCACACTGAAAAAAGTATTTTCGATGATTGTTGCATATATATGTGTGTGTAATATATATATATATATATATATATATATATATATATATATATATATATATATATATATATATAATATATATATATATATATATATATATATAAAAGCACAGGAGGATGGCACTCGAGGCACAGTGAAGTTAACGACATCATCAAGAGGAGCCTCACCACAGCTGATGCCCAGCTGAGAGAGAGTCTCGTTACCTAACGCCCCGTAACTCTGATGCTCTTATTGGTCGCCCGGATGGTATCACAGTGAACCCCTGGAAGAATGGCAAGCAGTTGGTATGGGACTACACGTGCGTATCACCCTGGCTAACACCTACATTGACCTCAGTGTTGCACAACCAGGTGGCGCTGCCACCCACAGGGAAGCAGCCAAATCCCGTAAGTATAGAGAACTGGATCGCCACTACAATTTTGTCCCCATTGCTTCTGAGACACTCGGCGCCTGGGGTAAAAGTGCTACCAGTTTTTTGAAGGAACTGGGTTCTAGGCTCATTGAAACAACAAGGGACCCTAGAGCTGCCAGCTTTCTTTTCCAGCGCCTCAGCGTGGCGATACAGAGGGGAAATGCTCACTGCATTCAGGGTTCCTGCCCGCCATCTGAGGAGCTGGAGGAACTCGACAACCTATGATAAATATCTTTGTAACCTATATGTAACTCCTTTTTTTGTAACAAAGTTCAAATAAAGCAAATATATATGTGTACATACAAAAGAATGGGGTGGTAGGAGAAGAAAATATTAGTGTTCAGTGAGAAACCACAAGGTCTCCTCTGAATACGTTTTATTTTCTTCTCCGAGGCTATGGGTCCCCACATTGGCACCAGAGGTGGTACCCTCACAAACTTATATATATATATATATATATATATATATATATATATATATATATTATATATATTATATATATATATATATATATATATATATACCCTTAGTGTGTCTCCCTGTGTTATCAGTTTTCCATTCAACACTTCCATTGGGACTAATCAAAACTCCAGTATTATAGACCTGCCTTGTCAGTCACAGCGCTGCCCCCTCGGGGGAGGGAGCCACTGTCGGCCACGTCAGCGGACCACCATCAACCACAGCACCCTGGAGGAGGGAGGGAGAGGTACATGAGGTGGCACGGGCATGAGTAGCCCCGTAGGTGGTGTAGATGTTTGGAGTGAATGTGATCTTGACGTGTGTCTGGGCCTGGCCACTGATATCACAGGTAGCAGGGTAATCAGAGGAAGGATGGAGGCAAGAGAGCCACAGATGAGAGAGGAAGATGTGGAGCTTACCTTACATTGAGGTTACCTTGAGGTACTTCTGGAGATCAGTGTCCTAGCGGCCCGGTCTCTGACCCGTCATCTTGGTTTGGAGTCTAGTCAACTAGGCTGTTAGACCCCGATGCTTGGAGTATGAATCACAGCCCGTTGAGCTGGTATTGTTTGAATGTGCTTATCAAGTTACCGTTTTAACACCGATAAGTCGGCTAGTGCGTCCCTTATCTTCAGGGAAGAGTGTTGAAAAGTCTCAGGCACTTCTTCTTTTTCTTCTTTTTCTTCTTCTTCTTTTTCTTCATTTTCTTCTCTTCTTTTTTAGTGTTATACTGTGCACCTCTCCCTATGTGTGCTGTGTCCCATATAGAAAAAAAACAATACAAAAGAATTTTCCATTTAATGTTTGTTTTTATATTTCAGGTTATTATTATGTATTATTAGTATCATCTTAACTCATGTGGGTGTGATGAGATCTGCCATATTTGTGTATTTTAGTTGTGTGTTTGTTAGGGTATTAGGTGTGCTTAGGGGTGCCATCTCGCCATGCCCTATGGCTGGGGGGATCGGTGCCCTGAAGCTACATAACAACCCTATACCCCCTCGAAGTGGCAAGGGGAGTTAGGGGATAAAAAAAAAAAAAAATAGACTGAAGTGTCGCTCTGTTTAACCGCTCCGCCGCAACTTTCCAACGGGGTTATGGCACTCCCTACCACGTGAATTGTATTAAGCAGATTCATTAATGTTTTCATTGAAATTTATTTCTTTACTCCCTGCCGCGACTCCTCGTCCCTGCAGAGTTTACTTCTTTGGCAGAGTTGGAACCAGTCCATCCAGTATTTTCCTAATGTATATTATTGGGTGTCGCACACCCAATATATACTTCTAAGTATATTATTGAGTGTGAGTTATTATTAGGAGTTATTATTAGGAGTTTTTATTCCTAAGTCTCTCTTATTCCTAAGAAAGTGTTAGGAAAATTTATACACCTTTTGCTAGGCGAGCCTCTTTTTTTGGCTATAAAGTTTATATAAATTGATTGCTTTATGTTAGTTTTTAAAAGGTATAATATATAATTGGGAACGTCCTGTTGCGTCCAGCATCGCATGGCTGACCTCCACAAGCAGCCCTTAACACGTGACCCTTGACATCACCAACCAGTCAAAAACAAGACCGTAACGAGCATGAGTAATGTAGTTGGGCAGTTGAGTCGTTAAGCTTCAAGGCCAGAGAGGGCGAGAAGCCATTTGCATCTATATTATCTGTTAGGCTTTTCACCGGGATGAATAGGTATTAAGTAGGGAGAGAGAGAGGGAGGACAAAAGGAGGAAAGGAGAAAGAGGGAGGGGACAGACAGACAGACACAAGACCTAAAACTGGCAGATTAACAGACAGGTGAATGAACAACAGGAATAAAATAAAGATAAATTCCCTGACAGACAGACGTGGAGGCTGAGCGTGAGATGAGACAGCCAGGATAGACTAAGTAAGATGAAGGATAATCTTGAGATGCTGAGTTGGTAGGGTTCTCGGAAGTCGAAATGTGTGAGGAGAGAGCCTGGGGAGCCTCGAACCATATAAGCAGCGAGAGACAAGGGAGGAGGTCCGTCGTCTCACTCTTAAGTGTGAGAGATGTCAGCGCACGGTCTCTCATTCTTCATACAGAATGTATTGTTGTATGTAACAAGTGTTGTATGTATGTCTGTATGTATTGTACTGAAGGTTAGGAGACTGTGTGAATACGGATGTGAGGAGACTAGACGGAGGAATGAGGAGGTGAGGAGATTGATGTATTGAAAAAGTGAGCTCCTGGTTGTAGTGAGTAATTAGGAAGTGAGGAGATTGGCTACAGTAGAATGAGATGTGAGAGTAGTAGAGACAGGAGAGAAAGTGGCGGCGAGACATGAACCTGAATGGTGTATTTGCGTGATATGAAGCCATGAATGAAGCCAACAACAAGGTTTGACGTGGAAATATTAAACAACTACAACAAATGAAATGAGTAAGTGTAAGACATGGAAGCGATGGAGAGCGGAGGAGGCTGATAATGACTAGAACCGGGAAGGAGAAGTGAAGGAATTGGATGGTTTGAGGAAGTCAGGGAGGAAGGAAGGAGTTGAGTGTCACCGAGGGTGGTGACCAGAAACAGTCACGGTGGGGGAAGTTAGGTCACTAAGACAAACATCTGAGACGAGAGATACTGTCCACAGGAAGCTTGGTGGAGGAGACATATTCAGGAGAATTTTTAAGAATACAAATAAAAGAGACCATTAATGCCACAGTAACTACGAAGAGAAGGGCATTAATGTCCCATGGCGTAGATGGTAAAACACCCTCTGGCATTTCGTCACGCGCATTTGGCCGGGTTCGTATCCTGGCCGTGGGAGGATTGACTTGGGCCGCCAATCCTTAACCGTAGCCTAGTTTACCCACAGTAAATGGTGACACTGTGTTAAACGAGTTGGCGGGTCGTATTCCGTGGAACATAGTATTTAAGGACCTGCCTGTAACTCTACGGCGTGCTGTGGCTGTACAAAATGTAAGAACTCTTGTACCAAAAAATACAGTAAACAAAATGTGAGCAGAACAGAAAATTAAATAACTTGGGAAAGCCAGGGACAGAAACCATACAAAAGGAGGAAAACTTCTGAAAATGAGCAGTAATGAGGCTGAAAATGATAGTGATAGATTGTACTCGGAAACTATTAATACTTGTAAACGTTATTTTATATTTCCGAATGGTACGTTTACAAGGTTTAAATATACTTGTAACTTATTGTTATAAGAAACTTCTAGATTGTATTGTTGAATGTTGCGAGAACGTCTGGTGGGTCTGCAGGTTCAGAACATACCAGAGATGACCTAATGGTAGTGATAATAGAGGAAGACTCTAGAGGACATGAGAGGCGGCGAAAAGAGGTAATGGATATAAGATGAGAGTAGGAGACAAACTTGGGAGCGGGTGGTCTTCAATAATCAACTGCTTGTAAGATTAATACAGTTCTCTTTAAGCTTTGGTCATTTTCTTGCATTGTGGAATCTTGATGCTCTGGACACCCAGCATTGACGAGCTGCAAGTGGCCCTCCT
>WNGS01165503.1:4756797-4759756 GCA_020271785.1 Procambarus virginalis | reverse complement strand
AAATCATTATCCTAATGCGAGAAGCAAAGCTCTCATTAGGAAAATGAGTTTGGAGCGAGTATTTTATTGGGATAATCTACTCGCTACAGTTATAATTTAACTATTCCAACGTTTGAATTCTTATTGGAATCTAGCCTAAAGTTATGGATGGTGGTGGCTTCTACAACTTCTTTCAGCACATTCCAGTTGTTGACCACCCGTACATGGTACGAGTATTTCTATATTTTTCTACGAGTCATTGACGTTTCTAGCTTCCACCTGTGTCATCTCGCTCTACTTCTCCATGTTAAATACTTCTTGCTCAGACGTCATATGTGCAGCACCTCTAGTATAGGTGCTCAGTGTACTACACCACTAGTACAGGTGCTCGGTGTACTACACCACTAGTACAGGTGCTCAGTGTACTACACCACTAGTACAGCACTCAGTGTACTACACCACTAGTACAGGTGCTCAGTGTACTACACCACTAGTACAGGTGCTCAGTGTACTACACCACTAGTACAGGTGCTCAGTGTACTACACCACTAGTACAGGTGCTCAGTGTACTACACCACTAGTACAACACTCAGTGTACTACACCACTAGTACAACACTCAGTGTACTACACCACTAGTACAGCACTCAGTGTACTCCACCACTAGTACAGCACTCAGTGTACTACACCACTAGTACAGCACTCAGTGTACTACACCACTAGTACAGCACTCAGTGTACCATGAACAAACCCCCAAGAAGCAGATAAAGGTTACCAGACATAGTTCCACTTCACACTGGCGGTATGACCGCGAGCAAGAAAACTCACCATGGACCGGTCGCCTCACATCACGCCTCATTAACAGCCTGCAGTGAGGGCTCAGAAATTAACTTTCCTGCTTCGAGGAAAAGACTGAGCAACATAGCCCAAGTCAACGTGACTACAACAGGATCTCTCCAGAGGGCTCGATACCGCTTACAAAAATCATTGACGCAAAAGAAGAAATTCAGAATTTAGATAATAAATACATGAATTATCTTCATAAAAGTAAATTTTTTCTGCAGGGGTATTAGATATATAATACCTCGCAATGACAAAGTTAATAACAGGATAAAATAATGATTGAGAAGTTAAAATAGTGATTTTGAGTTCTTTAAATTTCCAATAAACAGTTCACGAAAATATTAGACAGAACCAAAAGGAATATTCAGGAGAATTTTTAAGAAATACAAATAAAAGAGGACACATTAATGCCACAGTAACTACGAAAGAGAAGGGCATTAATGTCCCCATGGCGTAGTGGTAAGACACACGCCTGGCATTTCGCCAGCGCTTTGGCCTGGGTTCGTATCCTGGCCGTGGAGGATTGACTGGGCGCCAATCCTTAACCGTAGCCTATGTTTACCCAACAGTAAAATGGGTACCTGGTTGTTAAACGATTTGGCGGGGTCGTATTCCGGGGAACATAGTATTAAGGACCTGCCTGTAACGCTACGCGTGCTGGTGGCTGTACAAGAATGTAAGAACTCTTGTACATAAAAATAAAAACAAAAATGTGAGCAGAACAGAAAATTAAATAACTTGGAAAGCAAGGGACAGAAACCAATACAAAAGGAGGAAAACTTCTGAAAATGAGCAGTAATGAGGCTGAAAATGATAGTGATAGATTGTACTCGGAAATATTAAATACTTGTAAACTTATTTTATATTTCCGAATGTACGTTTACAAGTTTAAATACCTGTAAACTTATTTTATAAGAAATTCTAGATTGTATTGTTGAATGTGCGAGAACGTCTGGTGGGTCTGCAGGTTCAGAACATACCAGAGATGACCTAATGGTAGTGATAATAGAGGAAAGACCTCTAGAGGACATGGAAGCGGCGAAAAGAGGTAATGGATATAAGATGAGAGCAGGAGACAAACTTGGGAGCGGTGTCTTCAATAATCACTGCTTGTAAGATTAATACAGTTCTCTTTAAGCTTTGGTCATTTCTTTGCAATTGTGGAATCTTGATGCTCTGGACACCAGCATTGACGAGCTGCAAGTGGCCCTCTGTCTCCTCCACCAAGCTTCCTGTGGACAGTATCTCTCGTCTCCTTCACCAAGCTTCCTGTGGACAGTATCTCTCGTCTCCTTCACCAAGCTTCCTGTGGACAGTATCTCTCGTCTCCTTCACCAAGCTTCCTGTGGACAGTATCTCTCGTCTCCTTCACCAAGCTTCCTGTGGACAGTATCTCTCGTCTCCTACACCAAGCTTCCTGTGGACAGTATCTCTCGTCTCAGATGTTTGTCTTAGTGACCTAACTTCCCCCACCGTGACTTGTCCTGGTCACCACCCTCGGTGACACTCAACTCCTTCCTTCCTCCCTTGATTTCCTCAAATCATCAATATTTCCTTCACTTCTCCTTCTCGGTTCTAGTCATTATCAGCCTCCTCCGCTCCTCCATCGCTTCCATGTCTTACACTTACTCATTTCATTTGTTGTATTTGTTTAATATTTCCACGTCAAACCTTCGTTGTTGGCTTCATTAATGGCTTCATATCACGCAAATACACCATTCAGGTTCATGTCTCGCCGCCACTTTCTCTCCTGTCTCTACTACTCTCACATCCTCATTCTTACTGTAGCCAATCTCCTCACTTCCTAATTACTCACTACAACCAGGAGCCTCACTTTTTCAATACATCCAATCTCCTCACCTCCTCATTCCTCCGTCTAGTCTCCTCACATCCGTATTCACACAGTCTCCTAACCTTCAGTACAATACATACAGACACTACATACAACACTTGTTACATACAACAATACATTCTGTATGAAGAATGAGAGACCGTGCGCTGACATCTCTCACACTTAAGAGTGAGACGACGGACCTCCTCCCTTGTCTCTCGCTGCTTATATGGTTCGAGGCTCCCCAGGCTCTCTCCTCACACATTTCGACTTCCGAGAACCCTACCAACTCAGCATCTCAAGATTAT
>WNGS01165503.1:4666797-4751797 GCA_020271785.1 Procambarus virginalis | reverse complement strand
GTCACACTGCTCACCCTCCCTCTCCCACCCTCCCTCTCCCACACACCACTGCAGAAAGTTACAGGAATCCCTTGACAAAATCCAGGAGTGGGCAAATAAATGGTTGCTGGAGTTCAATCCCAATACGTGTAAGGTAAGGAGGATGGAGAAGGGAGAAAGAAAACCCGATTGTGTCTACCCCATAAACGGAAGGCCACTACAGGAGTCCGAGAGAGAAAGTGATCTGGGAGAGGATATAATTCTAACACTAACATTCATAGTCAGGGTAAATAATGCTGATCAGAATGACATATTGGCTACATCTCCCAAGTGTCTTATTGGCGAGTGTGTCACAAGTGTCTTATTTGGCGAGTGTGTCACAAGTGCCTTAGTTGACGAGTGTGTCACAAGTGCCTTAGTTGACGAGTGTGTCACAAGTGCCTTAGCTGGAGTGTGTCACAAGTGCCTTAGCAAGCATGTGCTCGAACACATGGTAGTTGACTGTTGACCAGACCACACACTAGAAGGTGAAGAGACGACGACGTTTCGGTCCGTCCTGGACCATTATCAAGTCTTTTGTGAACAGTTAAGGGTATTGTCCTCCTCGAGGAGGCAGATATAACTTATATGATTAAGGGAAAAAAACTACACACAAAATTTTTTTGTTTTCATTTCCAAACTTATTTATATAACATATTACATGACTGACTTAGTGCCTCTTCCTCGGGGTGTAATATTTATATCGTAGAAATCAAATATTAATAAAAAAATTATTTTCATGAGGTTATCTTGAGATTATTTCGAGGCTTAGTGTCCCCGCGGCCCGGTCCTCGACCAGGCCTCCTTTTTGTTACACACACACCCCAGGAAGCAGCCCGTAGCATCTGTCTAACTCCCAGGTACCTATTTACTGCTAGGTAACAGGAGCATCAAGGTGAAGGAAACTTTTAGCCTATTTGTCTCCACCTTCACCGGGGACCGAACCCGGAACCTCAGGACTACGAATCAGAAGCGCTGTCCACTCAGCTGTCAGGCGCCTTACTAATATTTTATTCCTTTTAGGAATAAAACATTTATTCCTCAGGAATAAAACTATTCCTAAGTTTAAAAAATTAAACTTAGCAATAGTTTAAGGTTATCAGTATATACAACTTTTCNGGTCCTGTACTCACCTGGTCCTGTACTCACCTGGTCCTGTACTCACCTGGTCCTGTACTCACCTGGTCCTGTACTCACCTGGTCCTGTACTCACCTGGTCCTGTACTCACCTGGTCCTGTACTCACCTGGTCCTGTACTCACCTGGTCCTGTACTCACCTGGTCCTGTACTCACCTGGTCCTGTACTCTTCCCTAACTTCCGATAGGGAAGACCTCCGGACCTCATCACCGTGTCCATCATTGTATGATGGTCAGTGGGGACTTTCTGACATTATTTCCGCGAGGAAATATCTCGTCGGGTCGGAAAGAATTAATTTCTCATTTGCTCGGGCCTCCTTAGCTAATGGTTCCGTAGATAGTACTGGAGTGAACAACGTACTGGAGTGAACGATATGGAAGAAAATGCAAGATTGAACCAGTGAAGAGCAGAGGTGCCAGAGGCACAATCAGAGAGCACTGTATAAACATCAGAGGTCCGCGGTTGTTCAACGTCCTCCCAGCGACTATAAGAATATTGCCGGAACAAACGTGGACATCTTCAAGAGAAAACTGGACTGTTTCCTAAGAGAAGTCCCGGATCAGCCGGCTGTGGTGGGTATGTGGCTCTGCGGGCCGCTCCAAGCAACAGCCTGGTGGATCAAACTCTCACAAGTCGAGCCTGGCCTCGGGCCGGGCTTGGGGAGTAGAAGAACTCCCAGAACCCCATCAACCAGGTATCAACCAGGTATAGTGATTTCTTTTCAGTAGTGTCTAGTTCTTTACTAGTGTCTTGTTCTCTAACTGGTGCCTAGCTCTCTACTAGTGCCTAGCTCTCTACTAGTGCCTAGCTCTCTACTAGTGCCTAGCTCTCTACTAGTGCGTAGCTCTCTACTAGTGCCTAGCTCTCTACTAGTGCCTAGCTCTCTACTAGTGCCTAGCACTCTACTGGTGCCTAGCTCTCTACTAGTGCCTAGCTCTCTACTAGTGCCTAGCTCTCTACTAGTGCGTAGCTCTCTACTAGTGCCTAGCTCTCTACTAGTGCCTAGCTCTCTACTAGTGCCTAGCACTCTACTGGTGCCTAGCTCTCTACTAGTGCCTAGCTCTCTACTAGTGCCTAGCTCTCTACTAGTGCCTAGCTCTCTACTAGTGCCTAGCTCTCTACTAGTGCCTAGCTCTCTACTAGTGCCTAGCCTCTACTGGTGCCTAGCTCTCTACTAGTGCCTAGCTCTCTACTAGTGCCTAGCTCTCTACTAGTGCCTAGCTCTCTACTAGTGCCTAGCTCTCTACTAGTGCCTAGCTCTCCACTAGTGCCTAGCTCTCCACTAGTGCCTAGCTCTCTACTAGTGCGTAGCTCTCTACTAGTGCCTAGCTCTCTACTAGTGCCTAGCTCTCTACTAGTGCCTAGCTCTCCACTAGTGCCTAGCTCTCTACTAGTGCCTAGCTCTCTACTGGTGCCTAGCTCTCTACTAGTGCCTAGCTCTCAACTGGTGCCTAGCTCTCTACTAGTGCCTAGCTCTCTACTAGTGCCTAGCTCTCTACTAGTGCCTAGCACTCTACTAGTGCCTAGCTCTCTACTGGTGCCTAGCTCTCTACTAGTGCCTAGCTCTCTACTGGTGCCTAGCTCTCTACTGGTGCCTAGCTCTCTACTGGTGCCTAGCTCTCTACTAGTGCCTAGCTCTCTACTAGTGCCTAGCTCTCTACTAGTGCCTAGCTCTCTACTGGTGCCTAGCTCTCTACTGGTGCCTAGCTAGTGCCTTCTCTTTACTAGTGTCTAGTTCTTCATAGGGGAAGGATTTATCAAGCAGCTCCGCCCGTGGAGCCGGTGGCTGAGCGAACAGAACACTGGGCACATGATCCTTTGGTCCCGGGTTCGATCCCGAGCGCCTGCGAGAAACAATGGACAGAGTTTCTTTCACCCTGATGCTCCTGTTACCTAGTAGTAAATAGGTACCTGGGAGTTAGTCAGCTGTCACGGGCTGCTTCTTGGGGGTGGAGGCCTGGTCGAAGACCGGGCCGCGGGGACACTAAAGCCCCGAAATCATCTCAAGATAACCTCAAGAAGAGAGTCAATGTTATAAACTTGCCAGTCACGTGTTATTGCTGTTATGAACGGCGTTTTGGTGCTTCGCAGCTCACAAACTGTTTATTAAATAAAACAAAGCCACTAAAGGTTGAGAACAGATGGACAGGTTTCGTAAGACTGGCGGAGCTGCTTCATGACTCCTGGTCTAGTTCTTCACGAGTGTCAAATTCTTCATTAAACTGTAGTTCATCACTGGGTTTAGTTCTTCATTTGTGTTTGTTATTCACTAGTGTCTCGTTCTTCACTGGTGTTCAGTTCATCAGGAGAACTTTGACAGTTCCAGGAGTAGTCTAACAAATGGTTGCTGGAACTCAATACCAACAAGTGCAAAGTAATGAAGGTGCGAAGGTGACTACAGGAATCAGAAAGATATAATAATTTAGGAGTGGCTATAGTTCCAACACTAAGAGCGGAGGTTCACACAAACATGATAACATCGGCGGAATATGGGACGCTGGTAAATATAAGAACATTAGAAACCTGTATCAGGACTCCTCAAGGACTCCTTCAAGGACTCCTTCAAGGACTCCTTCAAGGACTCCTTCAAGGAGTCCTACAAAACACTTGTTAGAACAAAACTGGAATATGCAGCACCGGCATGGAATCCGCTCCTTGTGAAGCCCAAACCAAGAATGGAAAAGTATAAATGTTTGCAACAAGATTGATGCCAGAACTGAGAGTGATAAGCTACGAAGATAGGCTAATGGAAGTAAATTTTGTAACCCTAGAGATAGAAGGAACAGAGGTGTTATGATCACAACATACAAGATACTGTGGGAAATAGATAAGGTGGGAAAGGACAGCTTCTTCACATTGGGAATAAGTAGGATAAGAGGATACAGGTGGAAGCTGGAAACGCAAATGAATGCACTGAAATGAGAAGTTTTGAGGCCGCCTTCATCTATAACATTAGAGGCAGCTTTGACGAAGACCTTGAACGTCAGAATAGTTATATTGTAAACAGGTACAACAGTTAAGGCTGGTAGGCGGGCCTTAACCCTCCGTTGACACTGTTAGGTTAGGTTAAGTACCGTGAACCCGCCCTGAGGCTTGGCTTGATTTGTGATAACTTGGTTCAACAGGCTGTTGCTTGGACCAAACACCAATTCCTCCACTACAACCAATCCCCCCCCCCCCCACTATCACTCTCCACCACAACCAGTCCTCCTCCACCCCCCCCCCTTCACTAATAATGGAGTAATGTTCTAGTTCTTGCTACCTGTTGCCATCTTCATATCTTATTATTCCCCGCCTCGTGTGGCTGTCTGACAGTGAAAGTTGCAGGAGAGGGAAGGGGGGAACTATCAGGAGAGAGCGCCAAGTCATTACGACCGTACAGCACTGGGAAGGGGTCAGGATAAGGAAATGGGATGGGACGGGGGGAAAGGAATGGTGCCCAACCACTTATGGACGGTCGGGGATTGAACGCCGACCTGCATGATGCGAGACCGTCGCTCTACCGTCCAGTTCATGTAGTTATATGAGGGAGTCTGTCTGTCTGTCTGTCTGTCTGTCTGTCTGTCTGTCTGTCTGTCTGTCTGTCTGTCTGTCTGTCTGTCTGTCTATCTGTCTGTGTCTGTAATTGTGTACGCGTGTGTATGCGCGCGCGCGTGTGCAGGAGTACGGGAGCAGCACACAGGGGGTAAGATCGGGGAGTAACAGGTGTTGACTCAGACCAGATGCAACACTGGGGGGGGGCGAGGGCTAGTGGGAGTGTGAGGCAAGGTGCAGGATGACCGCTGCAACAACACTGCAATGTTCTGACACGCTTGCAACATATGATACATAACAACATTTGTTCTTAGACGAAGGAAATAATGGCCGCGCCCCACTCTCCGGTGTTCCTTGCAAGCGCTTGTTGCTAGTGTGTGGAGTGTTGCTTGAAGTTGCTTCACCCTTCAAGCAACACTCCACCCACTAACAACAAGCGCTTGTGTTTCTAGACGGGTGGAGTGTTGCTTGAAGTGTTTCTAGCAGGTATAAATTTATCTCGGAAAAGGATAAGTTGCAAGAATAGGGGGGGAGGGGGTGTTGCAACCCCTGGGTGCGTTCCTTGATAAAGAAATGTTAGAATGAAGGTGTGTTGCTAAGAGGAGAAAGTGTTCTTAGGTGAACCTTTAGTTAACAGGTGTTATTTAGCTGATTGGTTGAGATGGTGTTGATAATACTTTGTGTTGCTAGCACTGGGACACCCTTGATTACGAATTGTGAGTGTTGCGGAGTGCAGTGAGTGTTGGTGCGAGGTGTTGCGGCTCCTGGGATGACGCTCACCTGTAACACAAGATTGCTGAGTCATTACATTACGGAGCCCCTCCCTTCCAGTGTGTGTGTGTGTGTGTGTGTGTGTGTGTGTGTGTGTGTGTGTGTGTGTGTGGTGTGTGTGTGTGTGTGTGTGTGTGTGTGTGTGTGTGTACTCACCTAATAAACACACTATTCACACTATTCTGACACACCACACACCTAATGTGTGTGTGTGTGTGTGTGTGTGTGTGTGTGTGTGTGTGTGTGTGTGTGTGTGTGTGTGTGTGTGTGTGTGTGTGTGTGTGTGTGTATGTACTCACCTATTTGTACTCACCTAGTTATGCTTGCGGGGTTGAGCGCTGGCTCTTTGGTCCCGCCTCTCAACTGTCAATCATCTGGTGTACAGGTTCCTGAACTTACTGGGCTCTATCATATCTACACTTGAAACTGTGTATGGAGTCAGCCTCCACCACATCACTGCCTAATGCATTCAATTTGTTAACAACTCTGACACTGAAAATGTTGTTTCTAACGTCCCTGTGGCACATGTGGGTACTCAGTTTCCACCTGTGTCCCCTTGTTCGCGTACCATCAGTGCTAAACAATGTCCTTATCTACCCCGTTAATTCCCCTGAGAATTTTGTATGTGGTAAGTATGTCTTATACTTATAAGTATTGTAAGTATTTCGTCATTAAAGGTTCTCAGTACGACCTGTGAGACGACTGAGGCTAACACGACTTGTTATGGTAAACTGTTAACGTTCTCAACAGCTCTGTAACACTGATTAAAGAATTCAGGAAGACATGTTTAGTATGAAGCCGGCGGCCATATTGGCCCAGATGATGACCGTCCGGAAGGAGGTACACCGCCTTCACCTGACGTTAAAGAAAATTAGAATCGTGATTCGTTTCATAAAATGTCTTGGTGGACACGACCACCGCGACGTGACGGTCGTCCTCGCCGTTACTCCTCTACACCGGTCAGCTCAGCCGCGCTCCGTATACAACAACACCAAATATTCTCTCACAGGATGAACAACCCAGCGGGTTTTAACTCTTGTATAAAATTTGTGTGGATCCCATCCCATGTTAGAGTTGGAAAACATGACTTCGTAGATCGATTGGCCAATGAGGCCTGCAGGAAAAAAACATTGATTATGACTTTGGACTATCTAATGCAGTTATTAGAAACATACAAATTAAAGAAATTAATTCAGATTTAGGAGAACTAAGAAGCCCAGAGAACTGAAAGCTGCAGTATTAAAAGTTACGACAAGTTTTGTAATAATAGGTATTTGTATGGTCAGCACAGTAACCGAACCAGGCAATGTGATGTAGTCATTGCGCGAATTCGCTTGGCTATAGACACATCTGGCAGCTTAGTGAGGCTGAGCCACTACCAGAATACTCAGATTATAAACTCTGTGATAACCTTTAATGCATTCTCTAGAACACTACATTGATGAATGTGAAACCGTAAAGGACTTTAGACCTCCTGGCCTCTTGTACCACCACTGTGTAACTATTTTATTGACTCAGGTGTTCTGGACGACATCCTAAAAATTTACCCAAAATTTGCTTGTCCATTTTAAACAATGAAGACAATTTTTATATATTACTTCTAAGCTGCATCACTTATGAACCCATCCCTGCCCTTGTGTGGCAATGCACAGTAGAAACTTGTTTTCACATATCCATACATTAAAATATTGATTGTAACCATGATATATATGTGCTTCCACCTACAGTTTAGACCTTATGTATGACTTATGTATGTCTTATGTATGACCCTCTGTCCTGCGTGACAGTGAATACTAGCATTATCCTCACTTTAATCAGACTATCAAAATCCTCAGATTAGGCAAAATTGTAATTAATTTTGTCAATAAAGATGTTAATAATAAAAATAAAGCGGGTTTTCTTCCTATTGGGGAGTGTTGTACATATATATGCTGATATGGCGGTGTGTTCACTCACAGGATGAGTGGCGCTTCCCAATACTGTCACTATGGCGGTGTGTCCACTCACAGGATGAGTGGCGCTGCCCAATACTGTCACTATGGTGGTGTGTCCACTCACAGGATGAGTGACGCTGCCCAATACTGTCACTATGGCGGTGTGTCCACTCACAGGATGAGTGACGCTGCCCAATAAACTCGCCCCTCAGGGCAAAATTTAAAAAATTTACCCAAATATTCTGGTGTAGTATGAAAGTTTTCAGGAGCCCCTGTATGCACTTTCCGGTTGCCTGTGACGGTCCCGGCATCATACTACGTCTTGTAAGAGCCCCATCATGATTCCGTGGACGGTAGAGCAACGGTCTCGCTTCATGCAGGTCGGCGTTCAATACCCGACCGTCCACCAAGTGGTTGGGCACCATTCCTTTTTCCCCCGTCCCATCCCTAATCCTTATCCTGACCCTTTCCCAGTGCTATATAGTCGTAATGGCTTGGCGATTTTCCCTGATAATTCCCCTCCCTCGGTGCAATGAACAGTTAGAATTTCAAAGTTTTAATAGACTTTTACAGTATTAAATCAAGAATTCTGTGATTAATTATGTTAATTCCTTTCTCAACTTGACGTTAATTTTGCGAATTTACTAAAAGTTCACAATTATTGCATCGATAATTACGACAGATTGTTTTTTACAATTCTGATCAATCTCAGTGAGTTTGTTTATATATATATATATATATATATATATATATATATATATATATATATATGCCTGAATATGGACTTATATAGATTTGTTACTCTATCGAGCCTTAACCTGCTCAGCCACTTAATGCAATGGTTCTCATTCCCCAAGTTTATCAATGTACCGACTTCTAACTTTGCTTCTTGAACTTACCTCTTCAATCCCCTTCTTAAAGTAAATTATATTTATTTGCGTCTATAGTCGTTAAGAACCTCATGTCAAACATTGCCTTTCTGTCTGCCTTACCAATTCTTCTAAGTATTGTTTGCATGTAGGCCCCCAACTTTTTCTTTTTGAGGGAGGGCGAGTAAGAGGAAGGAGAGGCATAGGTGAAGGGAAGTATAGAAGTAGGAATACAGTGAGAGGTATGAAAGCAGGCGGGCTGTCCGCCTTGCTGACACGATGTGTGTGTGGGTGTTGGCAGCTAAGCTAAGCTTGTTCTCTCTTGTCAGGGAGCTATGAGTGTGTGAAATATATATATATATATATATATATATATATATATATATATATATATATATATATATATATATATATGTGTGTATATATATAGATAGATAGATATAGATATATACACATATACATATATATACATATACACACCCACATATATATGTACTCAATTTTTTTCTAATTATTGGGGGATTTCTGGTCACTCCACATACTTGGGTTACCTTGGTGTGTTGTTCAGGCATGTAATTATTGGTGGATTTTGCTGGAAATTCTGGCGAGAATGGTGGTGACTGTATGTGTCCCTCATCCAGGTCCAGACGTCTGAGAGTTTCTGTTTTAGTTTCCCAGCACAACCAGGAAAGAACAGGGGTAATCTTCTTGAGGTTATCTTGAGATGATTTCGGGGCTTTAGTGTCCCCGCGGCCCAGTCCTCGACCAGGCCTCCACCCACAGGAAGCAGCCCGTGGCAGCTGTCTAACTCCCAGGTACCTATTTACTGCTAGGTAACAGTGTGGTGGGTCTGGTGGTGTGTGGTGGGCTGAGGAGGGCAGTGTGGTGGGTCTATATGAAAGGGGCAGTCGAGCTGTCTACTTAGTGGGCAGCCTGGTTGTCTGCCTAGAGGGCAGCCGAGCTGTCTGCCTAGAGGGCAGCCTGGTTGTCTGCCTAGTGGGCAGCCGAGCTGTCTGCCTAGAGGGCAGCCTGGTTGTCTGCCTAGAGGGCAGACAGATCATAACTCGCTTCATTTTCCATTTCCACGAATTATCGAATACGAGTCGGGAGCTGGGATTACCTGTGGCAGGTTTCGTGAGTTCTACTCCCGCAGCCTGGCCCAAGGCCAAGGTGACCTGACCGGTTAAGCAGACCCTCACAACCTGCTTGATCCGCCGCTTCCTGCACCAACATGTCTAATTCCCTCAAAATTTCAGCCTTTGTTCCGGCCACGTTTTCTGTACTTTCCGGTAGAAAGTTGAAGCGTTGTGTCCGCCTCTTGTATTCCCACTGTCTGCTGTGGTCGTGTCACCCTCCACGACTGTCTGCTGTGGTCGTGGCACCCTCCGGGAGTGTCTGCTGTGGTCGTGGCACCCTCCACGACTGTCTGCTGTGGTCGTGGCACTCTCCACGACATTCTGCTGTGGTCGTGTCACTCTCCACGACTGTCTGCTGTGGTCGTGGAACCCTCCGCGAGTGTTTGCTGTGGTCGTGGCACCCTCCAGGAGAGTCTGTTGTGGTCGTGGCACCATCCACGACTGTCTGCTGTGGTCGTGGCACCATCCACGACTGTCTGCTGTGGTCGTGGCACCCTCCACGAGGGTCTGCTGTGGTCGTGGCACCCTCCACGACTGTCTGCTGTGGTCGTGGCACCATCCACGACGGTCTGCTGTGATCGTGGCACCCTTTACGACTGTCTGCTGTGGTCGTGGCACCCTCCACGACTGTCTGTTGTGGTCGTTGCACCCTCCACGACTGTCTGCTGTGGTCGTGGCACCATCCACGACGGTCTGCTGTGATCGTGGCACCATCCACGACTGTCTGCTGTGGTCGTGGCACCCTCCACGACTGTCTGCTGTGGTCGTGGCACCCTCCACGACTGTCTGCTGTGGTCGTGGCACCCTCCACGAGGGTCTGCTGTGGTCGTGGCACCCTCCACGAGGGTCTGCTGTGGTCGTGGCACCCTCCACGACTGTCTGCTGTGGTCGTGGTACCCTCCACGACTGTCTGCTGTGGTCGTGGCACCCTCCACGACTGTCTGCTGTGGTCGTGGCACCCTCCACGACTGTCTGCTGTGGTCGTGGCACCCTCCACGAGGGTCTGCTGTGGTCGTGGCACCCTCCACGAGGGTCTGCTGTGGTCGTTGCTCCCTCCACGAGGGTCTGCTGTGGTCGTGGCACCCTCCACGAGGGTCTGCTGTGGTCGTTGCACCCTCCACGAGGGTCTGCTGTGGTCGTGGCACCCTCCACGAGGATCTGCTGTGGTCGTGGCACCCTCCACGTGGGTCTGCTGTGGTCGTGGCACCCTCCACGAGGGTCTGCTGTGGTCGTGGCACCCTCCACGAGGGTCTGCTGTGGTCGTGGCACCCTCCACGAGGGTCTGCTGTGGTCGTGGCACCCTCCACGAGGGTCTGCTGTGGTCGTGGCACCCTCCGGGAGTGTCTGATGTGGTCGTGGCACCCTCCACGAAGGTCTGCTGTGGTCGTGGCACCCTCCGGGAGTGTCTGCTGTGGTCGTGGCACCCTCCGGGAGTGTCTGCCGTGGTCGTGGCACCCTCCACGAAGGTCTGCTGTGGTCGTGGCACCCTCCGGGAGTGTCTGCTGTGGTCGTGGCAACCCTCCGGGAGTGTCTGCTGTGGTCGTGGCACCCTCCACGAAGGTCTGCTGTAGTCGTGGCACCCTCCGGAGTGTCTGCTGTGGTCGTGGCACCCTCCGGGAGTGTCTGCTGTGGTCGTGGCACCCTCCACGAAGGTCTGCTGTGGTCGTGGCACCCTCCGGGAGTGTCTGCTGTGGTCGTGGCACCCTCCACGAAGGTCTGCTGTGGTCGTGGCACCCTCCGGGAGTGTCTGCTGTGGTCGTGGCACCCTCCACGAAGGTCTGCTGTGGTCGTGGCACCCTCCGGGAGTGTCTGCTGTGGTCGTGGCACCCTCCACGAGGGTCTGCTGTGGTCGTGGCACCCTCCACGACTGTCTGCTGTGGTCGTGGCACCCTCCGGGAGTGTCTGATGTGGTCGTGGCACCCTCCACGAGGGTCTGCTGTGGTCGTGGCACCCTCCGGGAGTGTCTGCTGTGGTCGTGGCACCCTCCACGAGTGTCTGCTGTGGTCGTGGCACCATCCACGACTGTCTGCTGTGGTCGTGGCACCATCCACGACTGTCTGCTGTGGTTGTGGCACCCTCCGGGAGTGTCTGCTGTGGTCGTGGCACCCTCCACGAGGGTCTGCTGTGGTCGTGGCACCCTCCACGAGGGTCTGCTGTGGTCGTGGCACCCTCCACGAGGGTCTGCTGTGGTCGTGGCACCCTCCACGAGGGTCTGCTGTGGTCGTGGCACCCTCCACGAGGGTCTGCTGTGGTCGTGGCACCCTCCACGAGGGTCTGCTGTGGTCGTGGCACCCTCCACGAGGGTCTGCTGTAGTCGTGGCACCCTCCACGAGGGTCTGCTGTGGTTGTGGCACCCTCCACGAGGGTCTGCTGTGGTCGTGGCACCCTCCACGAGGGTCTGCTGTGGTCGTGGCACCCTCCACGAGGGTCTGCTGTGGTCGTGGCACCCTCCACGAGTGTCTGCTGTGGTCGTGGCACCCTCCACGAGGGTCTGCTGTGGTCGTGGCACCCTCCTCTTCACTGCTGAGTGTGAAACAATTACAATAACTTTACGGGCAGACTAAGTTTATGTTAACCTTCAAATTATCTTCATATCATTCTCATTTTGTGCAATATATTGCAAGTGTGACGCAATGTTATAATTGTGAGCAATAAAATGTATTTGTCAGAACATTGCATACTTTAGTCACAACTGTAACGAATCTCATAAATCACTTACGAATAAAACTTCTAAATCTAAATCAAAATGGTGTTTACACAAGCTTCTTCATCCCTCGGTGAAGTACGGTACGGTACAGCGACGGTCTTGCTTCATGCAGGTCGGCGTTCAATCCCCGACCGTCCAAGTGGTTGGGTACCATTCCTTCCCCCCCCCCCGTCCTTCCCAAATCCTTATCCTTATCCTTCCCAGTGCTATATAGTTGTAATGGCTTGGCGCTTTCCCCCCTGATAGTTCCCTTCCCTTCATCCCTCGCTTCTTTAAGTTGACAGTTGGTTGTGTTCATGAATAACCAGATGTATACTCAGTATACTAAGTATACAGTAGTTACACCTCCCGTCTACGTTTTCAGGAGTAATTTAAATGGTTTGAAACATTCCCAGCATTTTGTTTCGACTCAAAAACTCTACGCCAACACTACTGTTTCTTATTATTCCCTATAAGTCCATTACGGCTCACCATAGCCCGTGCTACTTGGAACCTTTTGTTCCAGGTAGCGAATCTTAAACAACAACAACATATTCACTATACATCAGAAATTTTGTTTGCCTTAAGAATAGATACGTACAGAGCTCTATCCCAACCAGATAGCACATGTATTTTAATAAATAGATTCATTAGAATTCCTTGATGTTAAGTTCTCTAATTATATTCCCTAAACGTAAGGTCATCGATCATTAACATTATTCTTAGAACGTCCACGAGATTATGTCCTCACATTCTCCTAAAGTATGACTCCTTATAACTATTTAGTCAAAAGTATCACACTGTAGTGACGGACCACCACAAAGGTGACTTTTGTATTTTTATTATTATTATATTTTGACAAACTTTGTCGAAATATTATTTGTATTTGCACAAAACTTTTTGTTGGCAACATATAAGATCTAACCTCTCCTAGGTCTAATACATGCTGTCTTAGGCCTAATATAGTACATATGTGGTATACTAGGCTAATACCACATATATGTACTGTTAATCAGGTTTAATTAATAGCCAGGTTTATTACTCTGGTGTGGGAGACAGGTATAGGAGGCAGGTGTAGGAGGCAGGTGTAGGAGGCAGGTATAGGAGGCAGGTGTAGGAGGCAGGTATAGGAGGCAGGTGTAGGAGGCAGGTATAGGAGGCAGGTGTAGGAGGCATGGTCCTGACAGGTGTATACCGCTGAGTGTGGCGAGGGCTCAGCAAAGTGCCCCGTGCCCATACCCAAGAGCTTCGCTCAGCGCCCCAGTAGAGGTCGCGTCCCCCCCAGCGTCCCGTCCCCCCCCCCCTCTATCCTCAAGTTCATCCTCCATTCCATCCTTCAGGCCTTCCTTGAACCAATACTCCAGTACATCCTCCATCCCATCCTCAAACCAAATCTTCAACCCATCAAACACACCATCTTCTTGTCAGCTGGCCTCGTTAATGATGCCAGAACTGTTTATGAATAAAAGTATGATTACACCCTCCAGTCCTCGGACCGTACTGGGCCACACTGGCCCACACTGGGCCACACAGGACCATGCTACGGTCGGCCAACGAGCATTCATCAGTTGATACGTATTTTGTATTTTCACTTATCATTAATGAATTAAATGCACCATATTATAGACTTTGATGTTTAATCGGGCCAATGTTAGGTTAGGTTAGCTTAGGTTAGGCTAGGCTAGGCTAGGTTAGGTTAGGTTAGGTTAGGCTAGGTTAGGCTAGGTTAGGTTAGGCTAGGCTAGGTTAGACTAGGTTAGGTTAGGCTAGGTTAGGTTAGGCTAGGTTAGGTTAGGCTAGGCTAGGTTAGACTAGGTTAGGTTAGGCTAGGTTAGGTTAGGCTAGGTTAGGTTAGGCTAGGCTAGGTTAGACTAGGTTAGGTTAGGTTAGGTTAGGTTAGGTTAGGTTAGGCTAGGTTAGGCTAGGTTAGGCTAGGTTAGGCTAGGCTAGGTTAAGTGTTTTGGTTATCAAGGAAATTATTTGTTTTTGCGGTACGTGGATGAAGCATTAACAGAGTTACAATTTGAACAGAAGACGCCAACAGAGCACGTTTCGGGAAACAGTCGAACATTATAGGTTGACCGTCGTGTGTAAAGTGTTTTTAGTTAGAAAATAAGAAATATAGCGGCTGTATTATCCAAAATTTGGACATTGTCTTATTCTGATTACATTCGAACTTTGACCCGACAATGCTTCGCTCATTTCCTATTTTCGAATCGCGACTTTCTCTATCTGCTTCACCTACGGTCAATAAATACATATGCTTGCCAGCTCAACCCAAAACCCAAACCTAAATTTAGCTAGCCCTAATTTACACAAAACTAATCATTTATAATAATCCATATCTACACAAGAGAATGTCCAAAACTGGAGGCCAGGTGCTGAACTAAACTTTTCAAGATGACAATACCTGAGGTGGCTCCTAGTACCACCCTGCCTGCAGGTGTGGGCTGCCAGTACCACCCTGGCTGCAGGTGTGGGCTGCCAGTACCACCCTGGCTGCAGGTGTGGGCTGCCAGTACCATCCTGGCTGCAGGTGTGGGCTGCCAGTACCACCCTGGCTGCAGGTGTGGGCTGCCAGTACCACCCTGGCTGCAGGTGTGGGCTGCCAGTACCACCCTGGCTGTAGGTGTGGGCTGCCAGTACCACCCTGGCTGTAGGTGTGGGCTGCCAGTACCACCCTGACTGAAGGTGTGGGGCTCCCAGTACCACCCTGGCTGTAGGTGTGGGCTGCCAGTACCACCCAGGCTGCAGGTGTGGGCTCCCAGTACCACCCTGGCTGCAGGTGTGGGCTCCCATTACCACCCTGACTGAAGGTGTGGGGCTCCCAGTACCACTCTGGCTGAAGGTGTGGGCTGCCAGTACCACCCTGGCTGCAGGTGTGGGCTCCCATTACCACCCTGACTGAAGGTGTGGGCTCCCAGTACCACTCTGGCTGAAGGTGTGGGCTGCCAATACCACCCTGACTGCAGGTGTGGGCTCCCAGTAACACCCTGGCTGCAGGTGTGAACTCCGAGTACCACCCTGGCTGCAGGTGTGGGCTCCCAGTAACACCCTGGCTGCAGGTGTGAGCTCCGAGTACCACCCTGGCTGCAGGTGTGGGCTCCCAGTAACACCCTGGCTGCAGGTGTGAGCTCCGAGTACCACCCTGGCTGCAGGTGTGGGCTCCCAGTAACACCCTGACTGCAGGTGTGGGCTCCCAATACCACCCTGGCTGCAGGTGTGGGCTCAACTACCACTGTAAAACAAACCCTCCACACCCACCTCAGGTTAAATCAAACATTAAAAATGTACAATAATCGCTTGTCATCCCTCTGGCTAATTTGCTCAATATTTTAAAGAATCAATTACGACATTAACTATCTTTTTATCGTACTTCCATTATTACTTTTAATTTACCGCCATAGCCTTTAGCTATTCGCTAAAAGAAATACAAAATAGCAATTCGTGCTTTACACAACAATGTGGTCTGGCTATCATGGACTACTTGGCTTACGATATCTTGGGAGACGTGTCCGGGGAGCCGGTCAAGTCGGTACTTAGAATTTGGTTTAGGAGGCCATAAAGGAGCTGAAGCGTCGGTTACTGCTGTGTTCTGGGAGGATGCTGAGGCGGCCGTTGACCTCAGGCGCTGACAACAACAGCAGCAACTTTACCTCGTCTCACCCAAGCTGCGGCAGTCATGGCAACACTGGTGCTTCATGCAGCAGCAACAGCAGCGGGTCATGGTAACACTGGTGCTTCAACACCGTTGCTTCAACACCGGTGCTACAACACCGGTGCTTCAACACCGGTGCTACAACACCGGTGCTTCAACACCGGTGCTTCAACACCGTTGCTTCAACACCGGTGCTTCAACACCGTTGCTTCAACACCGGTGCTTCAATACCGTTGCTTCAACACCGTTGCTTCAACACCGGTGCTTCAACACCGGTACTTCAACACCGGTGCTTCAACACCGATGTAAGCGTTATAAAACTCTATGATCTCTCAAGGATTCGATCCTGGGTTGCCATGGTACTATACAGCTGGCCACTCAGTACTACAACACCGCAGCCAGCGAGTGCCTAAAAGTGTTGAACAGTCCTGTGACCCGCACGCTCGAGGGAAATATGATCACGACATATAAGATCGTAGTGGAATTGTTCTAAGTTGACAAATGGTGAGATAGAGAACGAGTTAGCTGAAGAAGAGCCTGAAAATTATACTTATTATCAAATGTTAATTTGATCCAATCATTTCTTTAGAATAATCTCACCACTGATCGACTTCAAGAGGCGGGCTCGTGAGCTTACGCTCGACATTTTATAAGACACACAGACTAGTAAGTCAGTATATCTAGGTAAACCCAAACATACCTTTAAGCACGCAGCGTTCGTAATAATTTGCAAAGTTTCATTTATATATGTCATTTTTTTCATGCTGAAATTTTTTCCTCGTAGTTGTTGATGCCCCGCAAGTAATGTGTAATTCTAAACCAGCATGAGGGTTCCTGTTGACCAGACATACACCTGCTTGATGAGTGTGTCTCAGATGGCTGAGTGTGTCCCCAGGTGGCTGAGTGTGGCCCAGGTGGCTGAGTGTGGTCCAGGTGGCTGAGTGTGTCCCAGGTGGCTGAGTGTGGCGCAGGAGGCTGAGTGTGGCCCAGGTGGCTGAGTGTGGCCCAGGTGGCTGAGTGTGGCCCAGGAGGCTGAGTGTGGCCCAGGTGGCTGAGTGTGGTCCAGGTGGCTGAGTGTGGCCCAGGTGGCTGAGTGTGTCCCAGGTGGCTGAGTGTGGCCCAGGTGGCTGAGTGTGGCCCAGGTGGCTGAGTGTGGCCCAGGTGGCTGAGTGTGGCCCAGGTGGCTGAGTGTGGCCCAGGTGGCTGAGTGTGGCGCAGGAGGCTGAGTGTGGCCCAGGTGGCTGAGTGTGGCCCAGGTGGCTGAGTGTGGCCCAGGAGGCTGAGTGTGGCCCAGGTGGCTGAGTGTGGCCCAGGTGGCTGAGTGTGTCCCAGGTGGCTGAGTGTGGCCCAGGTGGCTGAGTGTGGCCCAGGTGGCTGAGTGTGGCCCAGGTGGCTGAGTGTGGCCCAGGAGGCTGAGTGTGGCCTAGATGACTGAGTGTGGTCCAGATGGCTGAGTGTGGCCCAGATGGCTGAGTGTGGCCCAGGTGGCTGAGTGTGGCCCAGGTGGCTGAGTGTGGCCCAGGTGGCTGAGTGTGGCCCAGGTGGCTGAGTGTGGCTCAGGTGGCTGAGTGTGGCCCAGGTGGCTGAGTGTGGCCCAGGTGGCTGAGTGTGGCCCAAGAGGCTGAGTGTGGCCCTGGTGGCTGAGTGTGGCCCAGGTGACTGAGTGTGGCCCAGGTGGCTGAGTGGGGCCCAGGTGGCTGAGTGTGGCTCAGGTGGCTGAGTGTGGCCCAGGAGGCTGAGTGTGGCCCAGGTGGCTGAGTGTGGCCCAGGTGGCTGAGTGTGGCCCAGGTGGCTGAGTGTGGCCCAGGTGGCTGAGTGTGGCCCAGGTGGCTGAGTGTGGTCCAGGTGGCTGAGTGTGGCCCAGGTGGCTGAGTGTGGCCTAGGTGGCTGAGTGTGGCCCAGGTGGCTGAGTGTGGCCCAGGAGGCTGAGTGTGGCCCAGGTGGCTGAGTGTGGCCCAGGTGGCTGAGTGTGGCCCAGGTGGCTGAGTGTGTCCCAGGTGGCTGAGTGTGGCCCAGGTGGCTGAGTGTGGCCCAGGAGGCTGAGTGTGGCCCAGATGGCTGAGTGTGGCCCCAGGTGGCTGAGTGTGGCCCAGGTGGCTGAGTGTGGCCCAGGTGGCTGAGTGTTGCTCAGGTGGTTGAGTGTGGCCCAGGTGGCTGAGTGTGGCCCAGGTGGCTGAGTGTGGCCCAGGTGGCTGAGTGTGGCCCAGATGGCTGAGTGTGGCCCAGGTGGCTGAGTGTGGCCCAGGTGGCTGAGTGTGGCCCAGGTGGCTGAGTGTGGCTCAGGTGGCTGAGTGTGGCCCAGGAGGCTGAGTGTGGCCCAGGTGGCTGAGTGTGGCCCAGGTGGCTGAGTGTGGCGTAGGTGGCTGAGTGTGGCCCAGGTGGCTGAGTGTGGCCCAGGTGGCTGAGTGTGGCCCAGGTGGCTGAGTGTGGCCCAGGTGGCTGAGTGTGGCCCCAGGTGGCTGAGTGTGGCCCAGGTGGCTGAGTGTGGCCCAGGTGGCTGAGTGTGGCCCAGGTGGCTGAGTGTGGCCCAGGTGGCTGAGTGTGGCCCAGGTGGCTGAGTGTGGCCCAGGTGGCTGAGTGTGGCCCAGGTGGCTGAGTGTGGCCCAGGTGGCTGAGTGTGGCCCAGGTGGCGAGTGCATCCAACTTCCCCCAGTGTTGACATTCGGTGAAGAGCGGTCACCGTCTTGTCAACACTGCCTCCACGCAACACTCGTACCTGAATGTGTGCTCCAAAATGGCCGAGGAGGACAAATTTTCCTCCATTACCAGCGGGATGAATCGGACGCCGGTCAGCTGTTGAGGCATCAGCTGCTTGTGCCCCTGGTGGCGGGTTGAGGAACAATGCTGATGACAACATTCCTTCAAAAAGGTAAGTTGCGTCAGGTGTCAGGAGAAGCAATATTCAGCATGTCCTTCGATTCCAAAACAGCATAGCACTTCACGTGTCAGTTTGTTATGATCATAGTCTATCTAAAACAGTGAAGATCTTTAGTCTAATCCCTTTAAAAATCCATGTTTGTGATGAGTAATAAAGTAATGTTTTCTACAGGGAAGTGAGTTCCAATACTATGTAATAACTTGCACAAGCTTGGCTCTCTGCCTTGTCATGGGGGAGGAAGTCTTCCTTGACTGAATCAGTGACTTACTAAATGTTGGTGTTATATTGACCGATCACCTGGATGTTGGTGATATATTGACCCATCACCTGGATGTTGGTAATATATTGACCCATCACCTGGATGCCACCTGTGAGTGAGCATATGTGCACAAGCTAAGTCAGGTCAGCGTCCAGGGCACACGTGCAGGACACGTGCACAATATGTGTGTGCAAATTAATCACAGAAAGCAAGTGTCCTGGAGAAGTGTTGCATGGAAGTGTGCAAAGTGTGCAGTCAGTCGTGGACGGTAGGAAAGGCAAGTGTGCAATGATAATGAACAAGTGCTCAAACTAAGTGTGATCTTCAAGTGGGTTGTCATCTGAGCAGCATCAATGATTATGAAATTACGTCCAGTGTGTTTTCCTTTCCTGTTGGTTCTAGTTTTTGCAAGACTAAGTCAAATGTGTCACACATGTGTAAGACGTGAGAGGGGTTTGTGTGTGACTCATTTCAGAGGGCTTTCTAGGGTTCTCTTAAATATAATTCTATTCCTCACATTCTTTTATTTTAGGTGCCATGAGTTAAAGAGCCGAGGAACGATGATGTTCGTGGCTGGGTTTGTGGGTTAAAAATAAACATCCCAACCCACATAATTGTAAATGGTGGAATGCGACGATGTTTCGCCCCGTTCTGAAACTCTGATAATTGTTCACGACCAGCCGAAACGTAGCACATGCTTTTCTTTTTCACATATGTAGACAGAATAATTTCTATAACATAAAAGGTGACAACTCGACAAATTTCTTGAAAACTCTGGTGAGGAAAAAGTTCAGATGTTGTCGGTGTTTGGTTAATGCGTGTCTCAGAGTTCAGTTGCTGGATGGGGGGACTATAGTCGTGCTGGAAGTGCCTGTTATAAGGATTAGAACCAGTAATAATCCCCTCTCACTATTACCATAAGAAGACTGATGTGTGCTGACTGTGCACTCAATGAACTGTGCCTGAGCGGATGGACAGTAATTCAGTTCCCCCCACACAACCTTTATTACGGGCTCACCATAGCCCGTGCTACATGGACACTTCGTTCTGAGTAGCTAAATCTAGAACAACAACCTTTAATTGACTAATTGACTTGTTTATATGACTACCAGCAAAACACGACCACCAGCCCTGACTACCAGCAGAACACGACCATCACCCCTGACTACCAACAGAACACGACCACCAGCCCTGACTACCATCAGAACACGACCACCAGCCCTGACTACCATCAGAACACGACCACCAGCCCTGACTACCAACAGAACACGACCACAAGTCCTGACTACCATCAGAACACGACCACAAGTCCTGACTACCATCAGAACACGACCACAAGTCCTGACTACCATCAGAACACGACCACCACCCCTGACTACCAACAGAACACGACCACAAGTCCTGACTACCATCAGAACACGACCACCAGCCCTGACTACCACAGAACACGACCACCAGCCCTGACTACCATCAGAACACGACCATCACCCCTGACTACCAACAGAACACGACCACAAGTCCTGACTACCATCAGAACACGACCACCAGCCCTGCTACCAACAGAACACGACCACCAGCCCTGACTACCATCAGAACACGACCATCACCCCTGACTACCAACAGAACACGACCACAAGTCCTGACTACCATCAGAACACGACCACAAGTCCTGACTACCATCAGAACACGACCATCACCCCTGACTACCAACAGAACACGACCACAAGTCCTGACTACCATCAGAACACGACTCTCCCCTGACTACCAACAGAACACGACCACAAGTCTGACTACCATCAGAACACGACCACAGCCGTAACTACCAGCTGAACACGACCACAATCTGACTACCATCAGAACACGACCATCACCCCTGACTACCATCAGAACACGACCAAAGTCCTGACTACCATCAGAACACGACCACAGCCGTAACTACAGCTGAACACGACCACAAGAAACTACCATCAGAACACGACCACAAGTCCTGACTACCATCAGAACACGAAACACCCCTGACTACCAAAGAACACGACCACAAGTCCTGACTACCATCAGAACACGACCACCAGCCCTGACTACCAGCAGAACACGACCACCAGCCCTGATACCATCAGACACGACCATCACCCCTGACTACCAACAGAACACGACCACAAGTCCTGACTACCATCAGAACACGACATCACCCTGACCAAACAGAACACGACCACAAGTCCTGACTACCATCAGAACACGATCATCTCCCCTGACTACCAACAGAACACGACCACAAGTCCTGACTACCATCAGAACACGACCACCAGCCGTAATACCAGCTGAACACGACCACAAGTCCTGACTACCATCAGAACACGACCATCACCCTGACTACCATCAGAACACGACCACAAGTCCTGACTACCATCAGAACACGACCACCAGCCGTAACTACCAGCTGAACACGACCACAAGCCCTAACTACCATCAGAACACGACCACAAGTCCTGACTACCATCAGAACACGGACCACCAGCCGTAACTACCAGCTGAACACGACCACAAGCCCTAACTACCAGCAGAACACGACCATCAGCCCTAACTACCAGCAGAACACGCCTTCCAGCTCTATTGCCAGAACGTGATCACAAGTTATAATAACCAGTAGAACACAACCATCAGCTCTGACTAACCTGAATACGACTACACGATCAGCAATAACTAACTCCCCCCCCCCCTCAAACACGATTAGTGGTAGGCATCTAGCAGTCTGGGAGACTATAGAGTGTGCTCTGGCTGTCGAGGCTGAGGTCCCCTCTCCAGGGCGCAAACCCAAGGTGAATCGATATGGAGGAGAAGCTGTTACCCATGCAGCAGATCCCTCCCACTTCCTCTCCTAGTTGTTGAAATTTTCCACTGGAAAGGCAACGCCAATACGATTGGTTCCTGCGCCGTCGTAGGAGCTGCCAGAACGAGGTTGAGGTCAACAACAAACTGTCTTAGGGGCTCCAACTCCGGATTTTTCCTCGAGGTTGACTCCTGAAGCCTTTCCCAAAAGTGGTCATGGCTGCGAGGCAGCGGAGGTTACAAGGACACGACCACCAGCATTAACTACACCAAAACACGACTTCAAGCAGCACGTCTCACACGTCATTCATCCCTTAATATGTCTTCGAAAGTGACCACTAGAAAGTCTTTACATCACTCTGAGGCAAAAGTCTTATTCTCGGTCTTTGTCTTAGCGGGGAGAGTCATAAAAGTTATTTCCCCAGTCATTCCAAAAACAAGCAAAACAAAGCACGAGAAGCATAATGATTTACAACTCTAAACAGCCAGTTTCAGGTTTTAAATCTTAGAAAACACGCATCATTCAGGTTAGGCAAAGTAAATTCGCTAAAATAAATTTTAAACTACGTATAAAAAAAAATATAATTGAAAAAAATTATTTGTAAAATGCGAGAGGAAGAATGTGGAACATGGTGAGAACAGAGGCCGTCTACGGAGACGGTTGTGGCAGGTCCCTGCCACCGGTACCAGGATGTTGGCAGGTTAGTGTACCCACCGCTGCAACCACCTGGGGGCCAGGGATTCTCCATCCTGCAACCTGCAATCAGCGAGGGCCGGACCCACCACTTGCCGGGGCCAGGTCACTGCAGGCTGACGGCCCTGCGGTCTACATTTGCCAAGGCGGCATCCTTGTAGGATGCCCAGGATCTCTACTTCAGTGCCTGGCGCCTCGAGGCTTGAGGAGAAAAATAGTTTTGATCAGAGTATCGCTAACAAGATGGGAAGGGTTCCTTTTCCATTATATATCATTGTATAACTATTAAAAACTAAAAAAATAATCTCGTGCTTGAAGCAGAAATAATTGAGTAGATCATCTTTTTAAATTGGATTGGAATGAAAAGCAATTATCAGAGAATTAGTAAGGAGGAAGCCTGAATCATGTAGCCAGAGGAAGGTCTTACGCGCCTGAAAGTGCTTCGGTTGAACTAGGCCACAATTGTTCAGTCTAGGTGATTGAACTCGCAAGGTGACATCATGAGAGGAAAATCAGGGAAGCATGTTCCCTTACAGGAGGCTCTTCCTGGAGCCCTCCACAACAGCTTCAGGATCAACAGCAACAATAGCAAGGGCAGAAACAGTTGTAGTAGTAGCGGTAGCAACAGAGTTAGCAGCAACAGCGGCAGTAGAGGCAGCAGCAGCAGTAGTATGATCAGGGAGACGCACACATAACAGAGTGAGACTGGAAGCCTAGAGAGAGAGAGGCTGTGAGGAGTATGTTGATGTGTTTACATCACTATTACAAGACATCACCATTTTTTGAATTCGCAATGATAATGATACACAATTAATTCTACTAAATAATGAGGACATGAACTTAGGACACATGTATCAACGAGCCTTGAGCGGTAAGTTGTGCGAACGGAATAGATTGAGATCAGTAGTGAGGCAGGGAATACAAGCCAGTTCAGGGCCCGGAGATCTTATAAGAACCCGATATAAGGTTCCCAGTCTTAGAAACCTTTGTAAAGAGCCCCTGCAGTAGACGCAGCCTCCCGGAGCTAAGGGCCCCCTCCAGTAGACGTCCAGGAAGGCTCAGTAGACGCTCCCTCCCGGAGCTAAGTATTAAGAGCCCCTGCAGTAGACGCTCTCTCCCGGAGCTCAGAGCCCTGCAGTAGACGCTCTCTCCCGGAGCTCAGAGCCCTGCAGTAGACGTCCCGGAAGACGACGTGACATCGGCGGGCAGGAGCGAACCGCGACCGCCTCCTCAGGGGATAATTTCGTGATCTCAGGCAGAGCCGCCAGTCACAGCTAACTGTGCTCTCTCTGGCATGCCCCCACCAGGCATGGGCTGAGGTCACGCCAGGACACTGACTGGCTGGCTGGGGACACGCCGAGAACAAGGAAATAGTAGGTAGCAGGGAACACCTGTTGCCTGCAGACAGAGCGAGCATAGCGAACCTGCGGGCAGCTAGTTTATTATGGAGTTGTAGCTACCCGCAGGGAGGCGACGAGGGAGAGGTCACAGTCATATAATGCTTTATGGGACTTGTGAGCATTGTACTTCAAGCTAAACATCTGTGGTGAACTAGTCACATACAGTTGTAATTTGCCTGTCATGTACCCCTATACCCATAGCGGCGGTGGGAAGGTTACAGCCGCCAGGGAACACTACCTACTGTACGCCAACTGACATGTTTGGCTGATTTATGCAAATATATAATTATGCCTTGAGTTTACGAACGTATCTTGAATATTTGTTATTGTTTCCTCTAAATTTGTATATTTTTTCCTACCTTCCGTCACCTAGGTTTTACGAATAGTTTTTCTGACGTTGTTTACACTTGGAGAAATTCACTTCTGCAAATGGTAAAATCTCGCTGCCATACTTTTAGCTCAGCGAGGTCGTTCCAATGCCAGGAGGCGGACAAAATATTTATCTGCATGGTAGGCAATAAACAGCAGTAATATGCTGCGTATTTGGTCAAACAGGTTGGTTGGGGTAGGAAGTGGTGTCCAGACAAGATGGTTGTCTGTCAGACTTACTTGTTTGGATAGTTTGATTGGCTCGGGTGACGCCCACGGTGTCACGGTGTCTGGATTAGATGGGTGGAAAGTGCTACGAAATATCAAGATATGCTGGAAGTTCTGGAGCAGGGCTGGGATGGCTATTGAAGGTTGTGTCCCAGGCAAGACGTTATGTCGGCCCAGGGTCAGGGTGCTAAGTACGGAGGAATTATAAGAACATAATAATATATCAATAGAGTAATCTGCAGAAGGCCTGTTAAACAATGCAAGAAAGCCTGTTGGTAATGATGAGGTCGAGGGGAACGCTGGGAGTATCTTTATACGGTGATGGAGAGCAAGACGGTCGAGCAGGGTGACTTTAGGGGGGTAGGTTCCAGACAAGGTTATGTTCAGGAGGGCTCTGGTCAGGTTGATGTTGGGGGTGGTGCCGAGCAGAGTGATGTAGTGTGTGGGGAAGGGGTTAGCGGGCAGAACGATGTAAAGGGGGGGGGACCATGCAGGGTGATGTATAGGAGCCACCGGAAAGGGTGATGTAGATGAGGTACGAAGCATAGTGATGCTGGGTTACCGGGCAAGCCGAGTGTGTTCGGGAAGCCGAACTTCCCAATCATTGGTTGCCTGTAAATGTTGAAAGAGAAGTCAGGTCCTGTTAATTAGGCATTCTAGCCCAAAGATCCCAGTGAGTGTTTTCTTCACCTTGATCTCCGAGGTCTTTATGATATCTGGCCTTGATGTTGTGGATGGAGGAGGCTTTCACGACTTCTTTCCGTGCCTTGAACTTGTTGACCACCTTACAGGGTATTTCATTACGTTTCGTCAACCCATTTGTGATTCCAGCTTCCACCAATCTCCGTCCTCCTCAGTATTTTGCATGTAGTGATCATCTCCTATCTGTTACCTATCTAAGATTGTAACCCTGAGATATCATAACCTTGTGCTCAGAGTTCAGCGCTCTTAATTCAGATGCTATTGTGCTAAGTTCTTATAGTTAGGTGTGAGGATACCACGCGGTGCACTGCATGTGTGTTGCAAATTCGAGTAATGGTTGTTGCAGCGTGGGTCCTGAGGCAGGGTTGTTGTGCCTAGATGGGGTATGGGGGGGGGAAGGTCGAGCCATGATGCGGCTGGGGATGGGGGGAAGAGGATCTGTTTGGGCATGGTGGGGTGGGGGTATTGGGGCATTGTGGGGGTGTGTATAGTAGGGGTACCGGAGCAATTTATTCCAGCTGAGATATGAGGGCAACAAGGGTCGCGGAGGGTAGCCATAGCCTCAGGAGCTGCTCCAGGCTCGACACAACAGTGGAGCGGAACACCTCAAGCGCTCCAGGTAATTATTACAATAAAAACTAGAACCCACATTTGCCGGCACCTTAGCCAGGGATTTTTTAAACATACCGACAATGCTACAACAGTAGCTGGGTGTATACATGCTTGCACACATACATGCATGTATGTATATGTATCTTTACTAAGTGGCGGCCGCTTGGAAGCCTCCCCCACCATGTGACGGCCGCTTGGAAGCCTCCCCCACCAAGTGACGGCCACGTGGAAGCCTCCCCCACCAATTGACGGCCACGTGGAAGCCTCCCCTACCAAGTGACGGCCACTTGGAAGCCTCCCCACCATGTGACGGCCACTTGGAAGCCTCCCCCACCAAGTGACGGCCACTTGGAAGCCTCCCTCACCAAGTGACGGCCACTTGGAAGCCTCCCCACCAAGTGACGGCCATTTGGAAGCCTCCACACCAAGTGACGGCCACTTGGAAGCCTCCCCACCAAGTGACGGCCACTTGGAAGCCTCCCCCACCAAGTGACGGCCATTTGGAAGCCTCCCCCACCAAGTGACGGCCATTTGGAAGCCTCCCTCCCCCACCAAGTGACGGCCACTTGGAAGCCTCCCCACCAAGTGACGGCCATTTGGAAGCCTCCCCCACCAAGTGACGGCCATTTGGAAGCCTCCCCCACCAAGTGACGGTCATTTGGAAGCCTCACCCACCAAGTGACGGCCACTTGGAAGCCTCCCCACCAAGTGACGGCCACTTGGAAGCCTCCCCACCAAGTGACGGCCATTTGGAAGCCTCCCCACCAAGTGACGGCCATTTGGAAGCCTCCCCACCAAGTGACGGCCACTTGGAAGCCTCCCCACCAAGTGACGGCCACTTGGAAGCCTCCCCACCAAGTGACGGCCACTTGGAAGCCTCCCCACCAAGTGACGGCCATTTGGAAGCCTCCCCACCAAGTGACGGCCATTTGGAAGCCTCCCCACCAAGTGACGGCCACTTGGAAGCCTCCCCACCAAGTGACGGCCACTTGGAAGCCTCCCCACCAAGTGACGGCCATTTGGAAGCCTCCCCACCAAGTGACGGCCATTTGGAAGCCTCCCCCACCAAGTGACGGCCACTTGGAAGCCTCCCCACCAAGTGACGGCCACTTGGAAGCCTCCCCACCAAGTGACGGCCATTTGGAAGCCTCCCCACCAAGTGACGGCCACTTGGAAGCCTCCCCACCAAGTGACGCCCACTTGGAAGCCTCCCCCACCAAGTGACGGCCATTTGGAAGCCTCCCCCACCAAGTGAAGGATCATTGACCGTTCTGGGTCTCCAATAATGAATTTCCAACACTCCAATTCTTCCACTTTCATTGTTATTCTGTTTACCAAAAAACTAAGTAATTTACCGCCTAATTTATCACTCTGTTAGTTATTTTGCAATATTTTTTTTGCTGGTAAATGTGGTTTTCATTTGGTACTGGTTGATGCCCAGACCTCACCACCGGTACTGGTTGATGCCCAGACCTCACCACCGGTACTGGGGGATGCCCAGACCTCACCACCGGTACTGGGGGATGCCCAGACCTCACCACCGGTACTGGGGGATGCCCAGACCTCACCACCGGTACTGGGGCATGCCCAGACCTCACCACCGGTACTGGAGGATGCCCAGACCTCACCACCGGTACTGGAGGATGCCCAGACCTCACCACCGGTACTGGAGGATGCCCAGACCTAACCACCGGTACTGGGGCATGCCCAGACCTCACCACCGGTACTGGGGGATGCCCACCTCACCACCGGTACTGGATGATGCCGAGACCTCACCACAGGTACTGGGATATCTACATTACCTGTTACCGGGGGATGTCACAACACACTACACTGAACTGGGTATATGAAAACGACACTATTCTGCACTGGGGATATCAACATTGCAGTAGCCTGTACTAGAGATAATAGGAACTGAGGATATCAACGTCATACCTCCCTGTCCTCTCAACTGATGTCAGGATCCTGTTCTGATGTCAACACCTTGTCCTACTTATTAATATCAACATTCTGTCTACTCTACTGAGGTGAGTACCTTGTCCTCCCTAATAGTGTCACCATCTTGTCCTCCCTCTTATGTCACCATCTTGCCCTACTGATAACATTACTACCAGACTTAGAGCTTTCCCTTCCCACAGCTCCACGTGGTAAGCCTCAACCCACTTGTTCCCCCTGGAATAAGACCCGCCAATCGTTTAACAACCTGGTACCCAATCACTGCTGGGTGAACAGAGGCGTACGGTTAGGGATTGGCGCCTAATCAATCCTCCCCGGCCAGGATACGAACCTGAGCCGGTGTGTTACCATTGCCCCACCAGGGACTGTAATCAATCAATTATTCACAGACATACCACACACATACACACACACACACACACACACACACACACACACACACACACACACACACACACACACACACACACACACACACACACACACACACACACACTTTGATATGATTGAGCCCAATAGGCTCAGGAATCTTTACACCTGTTGATTGACGGTTGAGAGGCGGGACCAAAGAGCCAGAGCTGAACCCCCGCAAACACAACTAGGTGAGTACACACACTCACTCTGTGTGTGTGTACTCACCTACCTAATTGTACTCACCTAGTTGTGTTTGCGGGGGTTGAGCTCTGGCTCTTTGGTCCCGCCTCTCAACCGTCAATCAACAGGTGTACAGATTCCTGAGCCTATTGGGCTCTATCATATCAGAGTGTGTGTGTGTGTGTGTGTGGTGTGTGTGTGTGTGTGTGTGTGTGTGTGTGTGTGTGTGTGTGTGTGTGTGTGTGTGTGTACTCACCTATTTGTACTCACCTATTTGTGCTTGCGGGGGTTGAGCTTTGGCTCTTTGGTCCCGCCTCTCAACTGTCAATCAACTGGTGTACAGGTTCCTGAGCCTACTGGGCTCTATCATATCTACCCTTGAAACTGTGTATGGAGTCAGCCTCCACCACATCACTGCCTAAAGCATTCCATCCGTTAACTACTCTGACACTGAAAAAGTTCCTTCTAACGTCTCTGTGGCTCATGTGGGTACTCAGTTTCCACCTGTGGCCCCTTGTTCGCGTCCCCCCAGTGTTGAATAGTTTGTCCTTGTCTACCCGGTCGATTCCTCTGAGGATTTTGTAGGTTGTGATCATATCTCCCCTTACTCTTCTGTCTTCCAGTGCCGTAAGGTGCATTTCCCGCAGCCTTTCCTCGTAACTCATGCCTCTTAGTTCTGGGACTAGTCTAGTGGCATACCTTTGGACTTTTTCCAGCTTCGTCTTGTGCTTGACAAGGTACGGCTCCATGCTGGGGCTGCATACTCCAGGATTGGTCTTACATATGTGGTGTACAAGATTCTGAATGATTCCTTACACAGGTTCCTGAACGCTGTTCTGATGTTAGCCAGCCTCGCATATGCCGCAGATGTTATCCTTTTTATGTGGGCTTCAGGAGACAGGTTTGGTGTGATATCAACTCCTAGATCTTTCTCTCTATCCGTTTCATTAAGTACTTCATCTTAAGTAGGTGTGTGTGTGTGTGTGTGTGTGTGTGTGTGTGTGTGTGTGTGTGTGTGTGTGTGTGTGTGTGTGTGTGTGTGTGTGTGTGCGTGTGTGTGTGTGTGTGTGTGTGTGCGTGTGTGTGTACTTCATGCATAAGTTCCTTGGTCCCCAGTAAGCCAACAGAGCACAGCGGCAGGACGCCCTAAAGAGTGGCTACTCATGTCCTTAAGCTTAAAAGAACAACACCGACGGCAGTAAAACTATAACGAGAGAGAAAAACTAAGAGCGGTCTCGCCATTCACTCACAGGGAAATGTCGATGGACGTGGGAAACCCGCAGGAGGAGGAAGGGGTTTTTTTTTTTTTTTTTTTTTTTTTTTGGAGTAAAGAGGAAGGAGAGGCCTAGGTGAAGGGAAGTATAGAAGTGGGAAGTACAGTGAGAGGTATGAAAGCAGGCGGGCTGTCCGCCTTGCTGACACGATGTGTGGGTGTTGGCAGCTAAGCTAAGCTGGCTCCCTCTTGTCAGGGAGCTGTGAGTGTGTGAGAGGTTCTTCACATGTGTTTCACCATATATGGATGTCTATAGATGAATACTGTGTAGCATTCATATATACACACTCCGATGCTTCCACACATGTTGTTCTGTTTAAGGCTCTTTATTTTATTATTATTATTTGTCGAATAGTTCATACACATTATTTATCTAGTTGTTCATACACATTTTTATTTATCGAGTTGTTCACACATACACATATTTGAACTGTTCATATATACACATGTATATCTCATCTGGGGATTATATACTGTGGAGCGGGGTTTTCATCCAGAGAATCGAGGCTCTTGGGCCACCAGCAGTGGGAGCGGGGCGTCTCATCTTGGAGCAATCTTTCAAACATTGGGTCCTCTAACATTTCAATGGTGTTCCACACCCTGATGGCTTGGTGCTGCAGTCTGATGTTTAGTGGCTGTATGTTCAGGAGTTCATGGAGCTCCTGGATTGTCTGATTATATGGTGGACGGTGTTTTGCTGCTCTCCTTAGCGCCTTATTTTGTACCGCTTGCATTTTCTGCATGTTAGTTTTCTTTATGGTGTGTAGTGGTACTGGGGGATACTCTAAGTGCGGCCGAACTAGAGCCTTATATAGGTGGATCTGAATGTTAGTACTGAGGCTTCGAAATCTTCTCAGTTTTCCTAATGCTGCTTTGGCTTTATTTAGTCGGTCCCTTACATGAATTTGTATCCCTGTTCTATTATCATTAGTCCCAGTATTCTGCCTACCTCCGCATATTGGATCGGATGGTTGTCAAGGATGATGGGGTCCGGGTTTTTTTTCGCAATGTGTATTATCTGAAACTTTTGTTTGTTGGTGCTAATTTTCCATTGCTTCTCAAAGTTGTTTATGAGTTCAATAGCTGCCTTGGTCTTGTCGGCTAGTAGCGGCTTTGATGGTCCAGGTTGGCATATTATTTGGGTGACATCGTCAGCGTATGTGATGTATTCTCCATGTTGAGGTTGGGGTAGGTCAGCTGTATATGTTGAATAGAGTGGGGGAGAGGCAGCTTCCTTGTGGTACTCCACTTTCAGTTCTATTACTTCACCCAAGTAGCTGCCGATTAAGCCTAGCAGTTCTATTATCTATAAAGCTGCAGAGGGTAGCAGTAAATCTCTCGGGAAGCCCTAGTTCAGATATCTTATATTTTAGGCCTGTGTGCCACACTTTGTCGAAGGCTTTCGAGACGTCCCTAAGCACTATATTACACTGATTTTTTTCGACACTGCGTTGGCTATATGCTCGTAGATCAAGGCTATTGCTGTATGGGCCCCTCTGCGGTTTCTGAACCCATGCTGGGGTGTTATACTTCCCTTCCTCTTCCATGTACTTCACAAGTCTCTGGTTGATAATTTTTCGAATATTTTACCTGGTACTTCGAGGAGGGAAATTGGCCTGTAGTTTTCGGTTTGGGTTGGGGTTTACCTGGCTTGGGATTAATCTTATTGTGGCATTCTTGAAGTATGCGGGGAATAGTCCAGATGCAAGAGCTGCATTTAAGATACATGTGTATTGATGGAGTGCAGTTACTGGTAGGTTGGATAATACCATCTTATTTATTTTGCTGTTGCCCGGCGCCTTGTTCTTGAAACCCATAATTGTTTTATGGACCTCTGCAATGGTTATGTGTTTCATAAGGTGGCAGTCATCGCGTATGTTGTTAAGGTCTATTGTTTGCGTCGGGAGTAGAGCTGCAGCTCTGTTATCGACTCGAGTTGTAATTTCCCTTTATTAATTTGTTGGCAAAAGTTTACATTTCTTCGGGTTTATCCTGAATATTTTTTCCCAGAACTTCCTGAATTCCTGCTCTTGTTCTCTCTCCTCATAGAGTTTATTTCCTGAGGGTCTATGATGTAGGGTGTTTCCTCAGAAGAGCTTCCCATCAAAGTCTTTACTTTTTCCAGAACTTTCCTGGGTTTCTGTAGTCTGCTTGGATCTTGCTTATTAGGTCATCCCATTGCTTGGGTGTACTCTGTTTTGCATAGATCTTGCAGCGCATCTTGTAGTTCCTTTGTAGTCTTTTGCGCTCATCCGTCCAACCGTGTTGTGTTATGAGTTGTAGAAGATTGTTATATCTGGTTTGCAGTGTCCTGAGCGCCTCAGTGGCTGGGGGGTGTGGGAGCGTATATGGTGAGCTACGGGAATGTGATCAATCATGCATTTTTCTATGGTGCTAATCCATGTATTTAACTCGGCGTTTATGCATGATGTTTCCTTTCCATTAAAATCTGTGACACTGATTTCCTGTGCACTGCTTTTGAACGCTTCCCAGTCAGTTTAGTGTATTGAAGTCTTGGTGGTGAGGGTTTCTGAATGGGGTTAGTTGACAGCGTCATATTATTGGTAGGTGGTCGCTTGTGCTCACAGGGCCCTTACTATGCGGGTGTTTAGGAAGTGGTGGTTGTTTGACAGTATTATGTCTGGTTTGCCACTGTGGCCTTGTCTGATGTAGGTTGGGAAGTCTGGGCCAGGTGGGTTAGATTCGTTCCTTATCATATGTGGATGGCATCACCTGCTTGGTTGTTCCTTCCATGTCCCAGTGTTCTGTGCTGGCGTTCAGGTCACCCAGGAAGTAGGCAGGTCTGTTCCTTCTGGTAAGTTTCATGATGTCGGCAAGGGAAGGTAAGGACGTCTTGGTGGTTGGTAGCATGTTCCTATGAAGATTATACCTTTCGTAGTTGGAGTTCAATCGCAGGAAGTTTTCCTGGAAGTTATCTAGNCTACTGTTTCTTATTATTCCCTATAAGTCCATTACGGGCTCACCATAGCCCGTGCTACTTGGAACCTTTTGTTCCAGGTAGCGGAATCTTAAACAACAACAACATATTCACTATACATCAGAAATTTTGTTTGCCTTAAGAATAGATACGTACAGAGCTCTATCCCAACCAGATAGCACATGTATTTTAATAAATAGATTCATTAGAATTCTTGATGTTAAGTTCTCTAATTATATTCCCTAAACGTAAGGTCATCGATAATTAACATTATTCTTAGAACGTCCACGAGATTATGTCCTCACATTCTCCTAAAGTATGACTCCTTATAACTATTTAGTCAAAAGTATCACACTGTAGTGACGGACCACCACAAAGGTGACTTTTGTATTTTTATTATTATTATATTTTGACAAACTTTGTCGAAATATTATTTGTATTTGCACAAAACTTTTTGTTGGCAACATATAAGATCTAACCTCTCCTAGGTCTAATACATGCTGTCTTAGGCCTAATAGTAGTACATATGTGTATACTAGGCTAATACCACATATATGTATGTTAATCAGGTTTAATTAATAGCCAGGTTTATTACTCTGGTGTGGGAGACAGGTATAGGAGGCAGGTGTAGGAGGCAGGTGTAGGAGGCAGGTATAGGAGGCAGGTGTAGGAGGCAGGTATAGGAGGCAGGTGTAGGAGGCAGGTATAGGAGGCAGGTGTAGGAGGCATGGTCCTGACAGGTGTATACCGCTGAGTGTGGCGAGGGCTCAGCAAAGTGCCCCGTGCCCATACCCAAGAGCTTCGCTCAGCGCCCAGTAGAGGTCGCGTCCCCCCCAGCGTCCCGTCCCCCCCCCCTCTATCCTCAAGTTCATCCTCCATTCCATCCTTCAGGCCTTCCTTGAACCAATACTCCAGTACATCCTCCATCCCATCCTCAAACCAAATCTTCAACCCATCAAAACACCATCTTCTTGTCAGCTGGCCTCGTTAATGATGCCAGAACTGTTTATGAATAAAAGTATGATTACACCCTCCAGTCCTCGGACCGTACTGGGCCACACTGGCCCACACTGGGCCACACAGGACCATGCTACGGTCGGCCAACGAGCATTCATCAGTTGATACGTATTTTGTATTTTCACTTATCATTAATGAATTAAATGCACCATATTATAGACTTTGATGTTTAATCGGGCCAATGTTAGGTTAGGTTAGCTTAGGTTAGGCTAGGCTAGGCTAGGTTAGGTTAGGTTAGGTTAGGCTAGGTTAGGCTAGTTAGGTTAGGCTAGGCTAGGTTAGACTAGGTTAGGTTAGGCTAGGTTAGTTAGGCTAGGTTAGGTTAGGCTAGGCTAGGTTAGACTAGGTTAGGTTAGGCTAGGTTAGGTTAGGCTAGGTTAGGTTAGGCTAGGCTAGGTTAGACTAGGTTAGGTTAGGTTAGGCTAGGTTAGGTTAGGTTAGGCTAGGTTAGGCTAGGTAGGCTAGGTTAGGCTAGGTTAGGCTGGCTAGGTTAAGTGTTTGGTTATCAGGAAATTATTTGTTTTTGCGGTACGTGGATGAAGCATTAACAGAGTTACAATTTGAACAGAAGACGCCAACAGAGCACGTTTCGGGAAACAGTCGAACATTATAGGTTGACCGTCGTGTGTAAAGTGTTTTTAGTTAGAAAATAAGAAATATAGCGGCTGTATTATCCAAAATTTGGACATTGTCTTATTCTGATTACATTCGAACTTTGACCCGACAATGCTTCGCTCATTTCCTATTTTCGAATCGCGACTTTCTCTATCTGCTTCACCTACGGTCAATAAATACATATGCTTGCCAGCTCAACCCAAAACCCAAACCTAAATTTAGCTAGCCCTAATTTACACAAAACTAATCATTTATAATAATCCATATCTACACAAGAGAATGTCCAAAACTGGAGGCCAGGTGCTGAACTAAACTTTTCAAGATGACAATACCTGAGGTGGCTCCTAGTACCACCCTGCCTGCAGGTGTGGGCTGCCAGTACCACCCTGGCTGCAGGTGTGGGCTGCCAGTACCACCCTGGCTGCAGGTGTGGGCTGCCAGTACCATCCTGGCTGCAGGTGTGGGCTGCCAGTACCACCCTGGCTGCAGGTGTGGGCGCCAGTACCACCCTGGCTGCAGGTGTGGGCTGCCAGTACCACCCTGGCTGTAGGTGTGGGCTGCCAGTACCACCCTGGCTGTAGGTGTGGGCTGCCAGTACCACCCTGACTGAAGGTGTGGGGCTCCCAGTACCACCCTGGCTGTAGGTGTGGGCTGCCAGTACCACCCAGGCTGCAGGTGTGGGCTCCAGTACCACCCTGGCTGCAGGTGTGGGCTCCCATATTACCACCCTGACTGAAGGTGTGGGGCTCCCAGTACCACTCTGGCTGAAGGTGTGGGGCCAGTACCACCCTGCTGCAGGTGTGGGCTCCCATTACCACCCTGACTGAAGGTGTGGGCTCCCAGTACCACTCTGGCTGAAGGTGGGGCTGCCAATACCACCCTGACTGCAGGTGTGGGCTCCCAGTAACACCCTGGCTGCAGGTGTGAACTCCGAGTACCACCCTGGCTGCAGGTGTGGGCTCCCAGTAACACCCTGGCTGCAGGTGTGAGCTCCGAGTACCACCCTGGCTGCAGGTGTGGGCTCCCAGTAACACCCTGGCTGCAGGTGTGAGCTCCGAGTACAACCCTGGCTGCAGGTGTGGGCTCCCAGTAACACCCTGACTGCAGGTGTGGGCTCCCAATACCACCCTGGCTGCAGGTGTGGGCTCAACTACCACTGTAAAACAAACCCTCCACACCCACCTCAGGTTAAATCAAACATTAAAATGTACAATAATCGCTTGTCATCCCTCTGGCTAATTTGCTCAATATTTTAAAGAATCAATTACGACATTAACTATCTTTTTATCGTACTTCCATTATTACTTTTAATTTACCGCCATAGCCTTTAGCTATTCGCTAAAAGAAATACAAAATAGCAATTCGTGCTTTACACAACAATGTGGTCTGGCTATCATGGACTACTTGGCTTACGATATCTTGGGAGACGTGTCCGGGGAGCCGGTCAAGTCGGTACTTAGAATTTGGTTTAGGAGGCCATAAAGGAGCTGAAGCGTCGGTTACTGCTGTGTCTGGGAGGATGCTGAGGCGGCCGTTGACTCAGGCGCTGACAACAACAGCAGCAACTTTACCTCGTCTCACCCAAGCTGCGGCAGTCATGGCAACACTGGTGCTTCATGCAGCAGCAACAGCAGCGGGTCATGGTAACACTGGTGCTTCAACACCGTTGCTTCAACACCGGTGCTACAACACCGGTGCTTCAACACCGGTGCTACAACACCGGTGCTTCAACACCGGTGCTTCAACACCGTTGCTTCAACACCGGTGCTTCAACACCGTTGCTTCAACACCGGTGCTTCAATACCGTTGCTTCAACACCGTTGCTTCAACACCGGTGCTTCAACACCGGTACTTCAACACCGGTGCTTCAACACCGATGTAAGCGTTATAAAACTCTATGATCTCTCAAGGATTCGATCCTGGGTTGCCATGGTACTATACAGCTGGCCACTCAGTACTACAACACCGCAGCCAGCGAGTGCCTAAAAGTGTTGAACAGTCCTGTGACCCGCACGCTCGAGGGAAATATGATCACGACATATAAGATCGTAGTGGAATTGTTCTAAGTTGACAAATGGTGAGATAGAGAACGAGTTAGCTGAAGAAGAGCCTGAAAATTATACTTATTATCAAATGTTAATTTGATCCAATCATTTCTTTAGAATAATCTCACCACTGATCGACTTCAAGAGGCGGGCTCGTGAGCTTACGCTCGACATTTTATAAGACACACAGACTAGTAAGTCAGTATATCTAGGTAAACCCAAACATACCTTTAAGCACGCAGCGTTCGTAATAATTTGCAAAGTTTCATTTATATATGTCATTTTTTTCATGCTGAAATTTTTTCTCGTAGTTGTTGATGCCCCGCAAGTAATGTGTAATTCTAAACCAGCATGAGGGTTCCTGTTGACCAGACATACACCTGCTTGATGAGTGTGTCTCAGATGGCTGAGTGTGTCCCCAGGTGGCTGAGTGTGGCCCAGGTGGCTGAGTGTGGTCCAGGTGGCTGAGTGTGTCCCAGGTGGCTGAGTGTGGCGCAGGAGGCTGAGTGTGGCCCAGGTGGCTGAGTGTGGCCCAGGTGGCTGAGTGTGGCCCAGGAGGCTGAGTGTGGCCCAGGTGGCTGAGTGTGGTCCAGGTGGCTGAGTGTGGCCCAGGTGGCTGAGTGTGTCCCAGGTGGCTGAGTGTGGCCCAGGTGGCTGAGTGTGGCCCAGGTGGCTGAGTGTGGCCCAGGTGGCTGAGTGTGGCCCAGGTGGCTGAGTGTGGCCCAGGTGGCTGAGTGTGGCGCAGGAGGCTGAGTGTGGCCCAGGTGGCTGAGTGTGGCCCAGGTGGCTGAGTGTGGCCCAGGAGGCTGAGTGTGGCCCAGGTGGCTGAGTGTGGCCCAGGTGGCTGAGTGTGTCCCAGGTGGCTGAGTGTGGCCCAGGTGGCTGAGTGTGGCCCAGGTGGCTGAGTGTGGCCCAGGTGGCTGAGTGTGGCCCAGGAGGCTGAGTGTGGCCTAGATGACTGAGTGTGGTCCAGATGGCTGAGTGTGGCCCAGATGGCTGAGTGTGGCCCAGGTGGCTGAGTGTGGCCCAGGTGGCTGAGTGTGGCCCAGGTGGCTGAGTGTGGCCCAGGTGGCTGAGTGTGGCTCAGGTGGCTGAGTGTGGCCCAGGTGGCTGAGTGTGGCCCAGGTGGCTGAGTGTGGCCCAAGAGGCTGAGTGTGGCCCTGGTGGCTGAGTGTGGCCCAGGTGACTGAGTGTGGCCCAGGTGGCTGAGTGGGGCCCAGGTGGCTGAGTGTGGCTCAGGTGGCTGAGTGTGGCCCAGGAGGCTGAGTGTGGCCCAGGTGGCTGAGTGTGGCCCAGGTGGCTGAGTGTGGCCCAGGTGGCTGAGTGTGGCCCAGGTGGCTGAGTGTGGCCCAGGTGGCTGAGTGTGGTCCAGGTGGCTGAGTGTGGCCCAGGTGGCTGAGTGTGGCCTAGGTGGCTGAGTGTGGCCCAGGTGGCTGAGTGTGGCCCAGGAGGCTGAGTGTGGCCCAGGTGGCTGAGTGTGGCCCAGGTGGCTGAGTGTGGCCCAGGTGGCTGAGTGTGGCCCAGGTGGCTGAGTGTGGCCCAGGTGGCTGAGTGTGGCCCAGGCTGAGTGTGGCCCAGGTGGCTGAGTGTGGCCCAGGTGGCTGAGTGTGGCCCAGGTGGCTGAGTGTGGCCCAGGTGGCTGAGTGTGGCCCAGGTGGTTGAGTGTGGCCCAGGTGGCTGAGTGTGGCCCAGGTGGCTGAGTGTGGCCCAGGTGGCTGAGTGTGGCCCAGATGGCTGAGTGTGGCCCAGGTGGCTGAGTGTGGCCCAGGTGGCTGAGTGTGGCCCAGGTGGCTGAGTGTGGCTCAGGTGGCTGAGTGTGGCCCAGGAGGCTGAGTGTGGCCCAGGTGGCTGAGTGTGGCCCAGGTGGCTGAGTGTGGCGTAGGTGGCTGAGTGTGGCCCAGGTGGCTGAGTGTGGCCCAGGTGGCTGAGTGTGGCCCAGGTGGCTGAGTGTGGCCCAGGTGGCTGAGTGTGGCCCCAGGTGGCTGAGTGTGGCCCAGGTGGCTGAGTGTGGCCCAGGTGGCTGAGTGTGGCCCCAGGTGGCTGAGTGTGGCCCAGGTGGCTGAGTGTGGCCCAGGTGGCTGAGTGTGGCCCAGGTGGCTGAGTGTGGCCCAGGTGGCTGAGTGTGGCCCAGGTGGCTGAGTGTGGCCCAGGTGGCTGAGTGTGGCCCAGGTGGCGAGTGCATCCAACTTCCCCCAGTGTTGACATTCGGTGAAGAGCGGTCACCGTCTTGTCAACACTGCCTCCACGCAACACTCGTACCTGAATGTGTGCTCCAAAATGGCCGAGGAGGACAAATTTTCCTCCATTACCAGCGGGATGAATCGGACGCCGGTCAGCTGTTGAGGCATCAGCTGCTTGTGCCCCTGGTGGCGGGTTGAGGAACAATGCTGATGACAACATTCCTTCAAAAAGGTAAGTTGCGTCAGGTGTCAGGAGAAGCAATATTCAGCATGTCCTTCGATTCCAAAACAGCATAGCACTTCACGTGTCAGTTTGTTATGATCATAGTCTATCTAAAACAGTGAAGATCTTTAGTCTAATCCCTTTAAAAATCCATGTTTGTGATGAGTAATAAAGTAATGTTTTCTACAGGGAAGTGAGTTCCAATACTATGTAATAACTTGCACAAGCTTGGCTCTCTGCCTTGTCATGGGGGAGGAAGTCTTCCTTGACTGAATCAGTGACTTACTAAATGTTGGTGTTATATTGACCGATCACCTGGATGTTGGTGATATATTGACCCATCACCTGGATGTTGGTAATATATTGACCCATCACCTGGATGCCACCTGTGAGTGAGCATATGTGCACAAGCTAAGTCAGGTCAGCGTCCAGGGCACACGTGCAGGACACGTGCACAATATGTGTGTGCAAATTAATCACAGAAAGCAAGTGTCCTGGAGAAGTGTTGCATGGAAGTGTGCAAAGTGTGCAGTCAGTCGTGGACGGTAGGAAAGGCAAGTGTGCAATGATAATGAACAAGTGCTCAAACTAAGTGTGATCTTCAAGTGGGTTGTCATCTGAGCAGCATCAATGATTATGAAATTACGTCCAGTGTGTTTTCCTTTCCTGTTGGTTCTAGTTTTTGCAAGACTAAGTCAAATGTGTCACACATGTGTAAGACGTGAGAGGGGTTTGTGTGTGACTCATTTCAGAGGGCTTTCTAGGGTTCTCTTAAATATAATTCTATTCCTCACATTCTTTTATTTTAGGTGCCATGAGTTAAAGAGCCGAGGAACGATGATGTTCGTGGCTGGGTTTGTGGGTTAAAAATAAACATCCCAACCCACATAATTGTAAATGGTGGAATGCGACGATGTTTCGCCCCGTTCTGAAACTCTGATAATTGTTCACGACCAGCCGAAACGTAGCACATGCTTTTCTTTTTCACATATGTAGACAGAATAATTTCTATAACATAAAAGGTGACAACTCGACAAATTTCTTGAAAACTCTGGTGAGGAAAAAGTTCAGATGTTGTAGGTGTTTGGTTAATGCGTGTCTCAGAGTTCAGTTGCTGGATGGGGGGACTATAGTCGTGCTGGAAGTGCCTGTTATAAGGATTAGAACCAGTAATAATCCCCTCTCACTATTACCATAAGAAGAGTGATGTGTGCTGACTGTGCACTCAATGAACTGTGCCTGAGCGGATGGACAGTAATTCAGTTCCCCCCACACAACCTTTATTACGGGCTCACCATAGCCCGTGCTACATGGACACTTCGTTCTGAGTAGCTAAATCTAGAACAACAACCTTTAATTGACTAATTGACTTGTTTATATGACTACCAGCAAAACACGACCACCAGCCCTGACTACCAGCAGAACACGACCATCACCCCTGACTACCAACAGAACACGACCACCAGCCCTGACTACCAACAGAACACGACCACAAGTCCTGACTACCAACAGAACACGACCACCAGCCCTGACTACCAACAGAACACGACCACCAGCCCTGACTACCAACAGAACACGACCACCATCCCTGACTACCATCAGAACACGACCATCACCCCTGACTACCAACAGAACACGACCACCAGCCCTGACTACCAACAGAACACGACCACAAGTCCTGACTACCATCAGAACACGACCACCAGCCCTGACTACCAACAGAACACGACCATCACCCCTGACTACCAACAGAACACGACCACCAGCCCTGACTACCAACAGAACACGACCACAAGTCCTGACTACCATCAGAACACGACCACAAGTCCTGACTACCATCAGAACACGACCACAAGTCCTGACTACCATCAGAACACGACCACAAGTCCTGACTACCATCAGAACACGACCATCACCCCTGACTACCAACAGAACACGACCACAAGTCCTGACTACCATCAGAACACGACCACCAGCCCTGACTACCAGCAGAACACGACCACCAGCCCTGACTACCATCAGAACACGACCATCACCCCTGACTACCAACGGAACACGACCACAAGTCCTGACTGCCATCAGAACACGACCACCAGCCCTGGCTACCAACAGAACACGACCACCAGCCCTGACTACCATCAGAACACGACCATCACCCCTGACTACCAACAGAACACGACCACAAGTCCTGACTACCATCAGAACACGACCATCACCCCTGACTACCAACAGAACACGACCACAAGTCCTGACTACCATCAGAACACGACCATCATCCCTGACTACCAACAGAACACGACCACAAGTCCTGACTACCATCAGAACACGACCACCAGCCGTAACTACCAACTGAACACGACCACAAGCCCTAACTACCATCAGAACACGACCACAAGTCCTGACTACCATCAGAACACGACCACCAGCCGTAACTACCAGCTGAACACGACCACAAGCCCTAACTACCAGCAGAACACGACCATCACCCCTAACTACCAGCAGAACACGCCTTCCAGCTCTATTGCCAGAACGTGATCACAAGTTATAATAACCAGTAGAACACAACCATCAGCTCTGACTACTACCTGAATACGACTACACGATCAGCAATAACTAACTCCCCTCCCCTCAAACACGATTAGTGGTAGGCATCCAGCAGTCTCGGGAGACTATAGAGTTGTGCTCTGGCTGTCGAGGCTGGAGTCTCCTCTCCAGGGCGCAAACCCAAGGTGAATCGATATGGAGGAGAAGCTGTTACCCATGCAGCAGATCCCTCCCACCCTTCCCTCTCCAAGTTGTTGAAATTTTCCACTGGAAAGGCAAACGCCAATACGATTGGTTCCTGCGCCGTCGTAGGAGCTGCCAGAACGAGGTTGAGGTCAACAACAAACTGTGTTAGGGGCGCCAACTCCGGATTTTTCCTCGAGGTTGACTCCTGAAGCCTTTCCCAAAAGTGGTCATGGCTGCGGAGGTTACAAGGACACGACCACCAGCATTAACTACCACCAAAACACGACTTCAAGCAGCACGTCTCACACGTCATTCATCCCTTAATATGTCTTCGAAAGTGACCACTAGAAAGTCTTTACATCTCTCTGAGGCAAAAGTCTTATTCTCAGTCTTTGTCTTAGCGGGGAGAGTCATAAAAGTTATTTCCCCAGTCATTCCAAAAACAAGCAAAACAAAGCACGAGAAGCATAATGATTTACAACTCTAAACAGCCAGTTTCAGGTTTTAAATCTTAGAAAACACGCATCATTCAGGTTAGGCAAAGTAAATTCGCTAAAATAAATTTTAAACTACGTATAAAAAAAAAATATAATTGAAAAAAATTATTTGTAAAATGCGAGAGGAAGAATGTGGAACATGGTGAGAACAGAGGCCGTCTACGGAGACGGTTGTGGCAGGTCCCTGCCACCGGTACCAGGATGTTGGCAGGTTAGTGTACCCACCGCTGCAACCACCTGGGGGCCAGGGATTCTCCATCCTGCAACCTGCAATCAGCGAGGGCCGGACCCACCACTTGCCGGGGCCAGGTCACTGCAGGCTGACGGCCCTGCGGTCTACATTTGCCAAGGCGGCATCCTTGTAGGATGCCCAGGATCTCTACTTCAGTGCCTGGCGCCTCGAGGCTTGAGGAGAAAAATAGTTTTGATCAGAGTATCGCTAACAAGATGGGAAGGGTTCCTTTTCCATTATATATCATTGTATAACTATTAAAATCTAAAAAAAATAATCTCGTGCTTGAAGCAGAAATAATTGAGTAGATCATCTTTTTAAATTGGATTGGAATGAAAAGCAATTATCAGTGAATTAGTAAGGAGGAAGCCTGAATCATGTAGCCAGAGGAAGGTCTTACGCGCCTGAAAGTGCTTCGGTTGAACTAGGCCACAATTGTTCAGTCTAGGTGATTGAACTCGCAAGGTGACATCATGAGAGGAAAATCAGGGAAGCATGTTCCCTTACAGGAGGCTCTTCCTGGAGCCCTCCACAACAGCTTCAGGATCAACAGCAACAATAGCAAGGGCAGGAACAGTTGTAGTAGTAGCGGTAGCAACAGAGTTAGCAGCAACAGCGGCAGTAGAGGCAGCAGCAGCAGTAGTATGATCAGGGAGACGCACACAAACAGAGTGAGACTGGAAGCCTAGAGACAGAGAGGCTGTGAGGAGTATGTTGATGTGTTTACATCACTATTACAAGACATCACCATTTTTTGAATTCGCAATGATAATGATACACAATTAATTCTACTAAATAATGAGGACATGAACTTAGGACACATGTATCAACGAGCCTTGAGCGGTAAGTTGTGCGAACGGAATAGATTGAGATCAGTAGTGAGGCAGGGAATACAAGCCAGTTCAGGGCCCGGAGATCTTATAAGAACCCGATATAAGGTTCCCAGTCTTAGAAACCTTTGTAAAGAGCCCCTGCAGTAGACGCAGCCTCCCGGAGCTAAGGGCCCCCTCCAGTAGACGTCCAGGAAGGCTCAGTAGACGCTCCCTCCCGGAGCTAAGTATTAAGAGCCCCTGCAGTAGACGCTCTCTCCCGGAGCTCAGAGCCCTGCAGTAGACGTCCCGGAAGACGACGTGACATCGGCGGGCAGGAGCGAACCGCGACCGCCTCCTCAGGGGATAATTTCGTGATCTCAGGCAGAGCCGCCAGTCACAGCTAACTGTGCTCTCTCTGGCATGCCCCCACCAGGCATGGGCTGGGGTCACGCCAGGACACTGACTGGCTGGCTGGGGACACGCCGAGAACAAGGAAATAGTAGGTAGCAGGGAACACCTGTTGCCTGCAGACAGAGCGAGCATAGCGAACCTGCGGGCAGCTAGTTTATTATGGAGTTGTAGCTACCCGCAGGGAGGCGACGAGGGAGAGGTCACAGTCATATAATGCTTTATGGGACTTGTGAGCATTGTACTTCAAGCTAAACATCTGTGGTGAACTAGTCACATACAGTTGTAATTTGCCTGTCATGTACCCCTATACCCATAGCGGCGGTGGGAAGGTTACAGCCGCCAGGGAACACTACCTACTGTACGCCAACTGACATGTTTGGCTGATTTATGCAAATATATAATTCTGCCTTGAGTTTACGAACGTATCTTGAATATTTGTTATTGTTTCCTCTAAATTTGTATATTTTTTCCTACCTTCCGTCACCTAGGTTTTACGAATAGTTTTTCTGACGTTGTTTACACTTGGAGAAATTCACTTCTGCAAATGGTAAAATCTCGCTGCCATACTTTTAGCTCAGCGAGGTCGTTCCAATGCCAGGAGGCGGACAAAATATTTATCTGCATGGTAGGCAATAAACAGCAGTAATATGCTGCGTATTTGGTCAAACAGGTTGGTTGGGGTAGGAAGTGGTGTCCAGACAAGATGGTTGTCTGTCAGACTTACTTGTTTGGATAGTTTGATTGGCTCGGGTGACGCCCACGGTGTCACGGTGTCTGGATTAGATGGGTGGAAAGTGCTACGAAATATCAAGATATGCTGGAAGTTCTGGAGCAGGGCTGGGATGGCTATTGAAGGTTGTGTCCCAGGCAAGACGTTATGTCGGCCCAGGGTCAGGGTGCTAAGTACGGAGGAATTATAAGAACATAATAATATATCAATAGAGTAATCTGCAGAAGGCCTGTTAAACAATGCAAGAAAGCCTGTTGGTAATGATGAGGTCGAGGGGAACGCTGGGAGTATCTTTATACGGTGATGGAGAGCAAGACGGTCGAGCAAGGTGACTTTAGGGGGGTAGGTTCCAGACAAGGTTATGTTCAGGAGGGCTCTGGTCAGGTTGATGTTGGGGGTGGTGCCGAGCAGAGTGATGTAGTGTGTGGGGAAGGGGTTAGCGGGCAGAACGATGTAAAGGGGGGGGCCATGCAGGGTGATGTATAGGAGCCACCGGAAAGGGTCATGTAGATGAGGTACGAAGCATAGTGATGCTGGGTTACCGGGCAAGCCGAGTGTGTTCGGGAAGCCGAACTTCCCAATCATTGGTTGCCTGTAAATGTTGAAAGAGAAGTCAGGTCCTGTTAATTAGGCATTCTAGCCCAAAGATCCCAGTGAGTATTTTCTTCACCTTGATCTCCGAGGTCTTTATGATATCTGGCCTTGATGTTGTGGATGGAGGAGGCTTTCACGACTTCTTTCCGTACCTTGAACTTGTTGACCACCTTACAGGGTATTTCATTACGTTTCGTCAACCCATTTGTGATTCCAGCTTCCACCAATCTCCGTCCTCCTCAGTATTTTGCATGTAGTGATCATCTCCTATCTGTTACCTATCTAAGATTGTAACCCTGAGATATCATAACCTTGTGCTCAGAGTTCAGCGCTCTTAATTCAGATGCTTTTGTGCTAAGTTCTTATAGTTAGGTGTGAGAATACCACGCGGTGCACTGCATGTGTGTTGCAAATTCGAATAATGGTTGTTGCAGCGTGGGTCCTGTGGCAGGGTTGTTGTGCCTAGATGGGGTATGGGGGGGGGGAAGGTCGAGCCATGATGCGGCTGGGGATGGGGGGAAGAGGATCTGTTTGGGCATGGTGGGGTGGGGGTATTGGGGCATTGTGGGGGTGTGTATAGTAGGGGTACCGGAGCAATTTATTCCAGCTGAGATATGAGGGCAACAAGGGTCGCGGAGGGTAGCCATAGCCTCAGGAGCTGCTCCAGGCTCGACACAACAGTGGAGCGGAACACCTCAAGCGCTCCAGGTAATTATTACAATAAAAACTAGAACCCACATTTGCCGGCACCTTAGCCAGGGATTTTTTAAACATACCGACAATGCTACAACAGTAGCTGGGTGTATACATGCTTGCACACATACATGCATGTATGTATATGTATCTTTACTAAGTGGCGGCCGCTTGGAAGCCTCCCCCACTATGTGACGGCCGCTTGGAAGCCTCCCCCACCAAGTGACGGCCACGTGGAAGCCTCCCCCACCAATTGACGGCCATGTGGAAGCCTCCCCCACCAAGTGACGGCCACTTGGAAGCCTCCCCACCATGTGACGGCCACTTGGAAGCCTCCCCCACCAAGTGACGGCCACTTGGAAGCCTCCCCACCAAGTGACGCCCACTTGGAAGCCTCCCCCACCAAGTGAAGGATCATTGACCGTTCTGGGTCTCCAATAATGAATTTCCAACACTCCAATTCTTCCACTTTCATTGTTATTCTGTTTACCAAAAAACTAAGTAATTTACCGCCTAATTTATCACTCTGCTAGTTATTTTGCAATATTTTTTTGCTGGTAAATGTGGTTTTCATTTGGTACTGGTTGATGCCCAGACCTCACCACCGGTACTGGGGGATGCCCAGACCTCACCACCGGTACTGGGGGATGCCCAGACCTCACCACCGGTACTGGGGGATGCCCAGACCTCACCACCGGTACTGGGGATGCCCAGACCTCACCACCGGTACTGGGGATGCCCAGACCTCATCACCGGTACTGGGGGATGCCCAGACCTCACCACCGGTACTGGAGGATGCCCAGACCTCACCACCGGTACTGGAGGATGCCCAGACCTCACCACCGGTACTGGATGATGCCCAGACCTCACCACCGGTACTGGGGCATGCCCAGACCTCACCACCGGTACTGGGGGATGCCCAGACCTCACCACCGGTACTGGGGGATGCCCAGACCTCACCACCGGTATTGGGGGATGCCCAGACCTCACCACCGATACTGGAGGATGCCGAGACCTCACCACAGGTACTGGAGGATGCCCAGACCTCACCACCGGTCCTGGAGGATGCCCAGACCTCACCACCGGTACTGGGGGATGCCCACCTCACACCGGTACTGGATGATGCCGAGACCTCACCACAGGTACTGGGATATCTACATTACCTGTTACCGGGGGATGTCACAACACACTACACTGAACTGGGTATATGAAAACGACACTATTCTGCACTGGGGATATCAACATTGCAGTAGCCTGTACTAGAGATAATAGGAACTGAGGATATCAACGTCATACCTCCCTGTCCTCTCAACTGATGTCAGGATCCTGTTCTGATGTCAACACCTTGTCCTACTTATTAATATCAACATTCTGTCTACTCTACTGAGGTGAGTACCTTGTCCTCCCTAACAGTGTCACCATCTTGTCCTCCCTCTTATGTCACCATCTTGCCCTACTGATAACATTACTACCAGACTTAGAGCTTTCCCCTCCCACAGCTCCACGTGGTAAGCCTTAACCCACTTGTTCCCCTGGAATACGACCCGCCAATCGTTTAACAACCTGGTACCCAATCACTGCTGGGTGAACAGAGGCGTACGGTTAGGGATTGGCGCCTAATCAATCCTCTCCGGCCAGGATACGAACCTGAGCCGGTGTGTTACCATTGCCTCACCAGGGACTGTAATCAATCAATAAATCAATCAATTATTCACACACACACACACACACACACACAACACACACACACACACACACACACACACACACACACACACACACACAACACACACACACATACACACTTTGATATGATAGAGCCCAATAGGCTCAGGAATCTTTACACCTGTTGATTGACGGTTGAGAGACGGGACCAAAGAGCCAGCGCTCAACCCCCGCAAACACAACTAGGTGAGTACAACTAGGTGAGTACACACACTCACTCTGTGTGTGTGTACTCACCTACCTAACTGTACTCACCTAGTTGTGCTTGCGGAGGTTCAGCTCTGGCTCTTCGGTCCCGCCTCTCAACCGTCAATCAACAGGTGTACAGATTCCTGAGCCTATTGGGCTCTATCATATCAAAGTGTGTGTGTGTGTGTGTGTGTGTGTGTGTGTGTGTGTGTGTGTGTGTGTGTGTGTGTGTGTGTGTGTGTGTGTGTGTGCGTGTGTGTGTGTGCGTGTGTGTGTGTGCGTGTGTGTGTACTTCATGCATAAGTTCCTTAGTCCCCACTAAGCCAACAGAGCACAGCGGCAGGACGCCTAAAGAGTGGCTACTCATGTCCTTAAGCTTAAAAGAACAACACCGACGGCAGTAAAACTATAACGAGAGAGAAAAACTAAGAGCGGTCTCGCCATTCACTCACAGGGAAATGTCGATGGACGTGGGAAACCCGCAGGAGGAGGAAGGGGTGAAGTCAGCAACATTTGGACGGGAGGGGCGGGAGGGGTGGAAGGGGTGGAAGGGGTAGAAGGGGTGCGGTTAAGGGGAAAGTTGAAGGTGTCTTGGGATCCTTGGGTCAGCGGGTGGATGAACTGTGATGGTTAGCTTATAGAGAGCAGGTGGGGGGCTAGTTGAAGGTGTGGGGCTAGGTGATGGTGGGATAGTATGTTGGGTTGGTTACATCTAAGTCAACGGACTTGAAGGGGGGCTAGGGGCTATAGTTGTTTTAGGGTGGGGGGTTGGGTACGTCAGGTAGGGGTTGGATAGAGTTCAAGTTAGGTAAGTGGGAGGGGTTCTGGGTACTGGGTTGGGGGCTGGGTGTAAGGTTGGTTGCTGGGTATAAGATTGGTTGCTGGGTATAGAGTTGGTTGCTGGGTATAGAGTTGGTTGCTGGGTATAAGATTGGTTGCTGGGTATAGAGTTGGTTGCTGGGTATAAGATTGGTTGCTGGGTATAGAGTTGGTTGCTGGGTATAAGGTACAGAGTCGGTTGCTGGTTGCATGAGAGCCGAGGCTCCCTGAGCTGTGGGATAGGTTAGGTGGTAATTAGTATGGTGAACTTAAAGGCGACTGGCCAAGTGCGGATGAGGAGCGGTAGTAATCGGGTGTGGGTTGGCTAGATCTAGATATAGAGATTGGCTAGATGGAATTAGGTGGAACGGAGAGTGGTTACGCGAATGGGAGTGGAAACCGGTTTAACAGGGTTTTGTTGCTTGGGAATTGGCAATGTGCAGGTGGTAACTGGTTAGCGGATTTGGTAGTTGGATCGAGCTAGGCAGAGTTTGANGGAGGATGAGAAGGTATGTGGCGGCATGTGGAGGATGATATGAGGGCGGGAAGAGGATGACGGAGCATGTGGGGAGAGGAGACTCCTCACAGTGAGACAAGGCTCCTCACAGTGAGACAACACTCCTCATAGTGAGACAACACTCCTCACAGTGAGACAATACTCCTCACAGTGAGATATAACAGATGGCAGTAACAAAAAGTAATCTCCTCTCATGAATCTGCTGAATCCTCACTTTTTTGTTTTTTGCCACGTCGGAAAATTAATTCAAAACGATGATTAACCCAGATTGATTTAACAAATAATTCACATACATTATTTCCTTTGTTAAAGTTCTTTTTTATATAGAACTCCAGATTAACGTTTGTTGGTGATGAGAATTTTCCAGACCTCTTTAACGGGGTCTTTATTATTTTTAAACATTTTATATTAATCTTAAAATTGAAAAAATTGCACCCAAAGCTTTCACTTAATTATTAAGACATTCACAATTTCCGACCTCACAAAAACGGGTGGAGGTGGTGACAAAGAGGAGCAGAATAGAAAACGGAATCAGGAGGTGATGTGGGGGACAAAGAGCGAAATCTAAACACCGAGGGAGATGGTCATTACTTTTTTAGTTCGTGACGCGAGGCAGAACTCAATTGTCCATTATAGAGTTTTGCAAGTAGGGTGAGAGAGGTGCTGCTTGCCTTCCAGTGTTTGCCTTACAGTGCTTACCTTACAGTGCTTGCCTTACAGTGCTTACCTAGCAGTTACTTCGGGGATAGGGAGGCTTTGCGATTGACTTTCGTCTAACTAGTCATGTTGTGCCTTTTCAGTCATATATTAACATTACTGATGATTCAACTTGTTGTCGAACTTTGTCATAAAGTAGTTAATGGAGGAAGCTTCCATGAATACTTCCTACAAAGCAGTTCACTTCTTGGATGAACCGAACAGGGTGCGAGTATTTTTTGTATTTGTTTACTCATTTGTGTTTCCTGTTGCCACATATGTCCTTTTCCTTATCTTTCCCTCAATTAAAATAGGTTGGTGGTGTTAACTGGAATGTTAAACTCTCCAATAAGTCAGAAATAATTCCAGCTATATAAAAATAAGATTTTACGATATATATATAAATATATATATATTTTTTTTCACAAAATCATTAATAAATCCAGTTAAGAAGTGTTGTTCGAGAGTGAGGAAGAAGGGATCAGGGAGAGTTGTGTCGGCATCATGAACACGGTCAGGGGACAGGAAGACGGACCTACCAGGACACACACACACACACTACAGCATCTGCCTCTCCTACTAACCTATTCCACAGGAACGTCTTCTCAATAGTTCACTAACCGGAGGAAAGATTCCAGAAAAACATTATCATTTGAAACAAGAACCCTACTGGTACTAACCAGGAGATGAACCCTACTGGTACTAACCAGGAGATGAACCCTACTGGTACTAACCAGGAGATGAACCCTACTGGTACTAACCAGGAGATGAACCCTACTGGTACTAACCAGGAGATGAACCCTACTGGTACTAACCAGGAGAGGCATTTGACACTAATACAAGAGGTAGAAGACCGCGTTCTTGCTTGTGAAGAACTCTCCCGACACCGAACGGGAGTTTCTCCTTGAAAGAATGGAATATCATCTATGCCTTCATATATAAATGAAGGCATATATATATATATATAGCCTCCACCACATCACTGCCTAATGCATTCCATCCGTTAACTACTCTGACACTGAAAAAGTTCCTTCTAATGTCTCTGTGGCTCATGTGGGTACTCAGTTTCCACCTGTGTCCCCTTGTTCGCGTCCCACCAGTGTTGAATAGTTTATCCTTGTCTACCCTGTCAATTCCTCTGAGAATTTTGTAGGTAGTGATCATGTCTCCCCTTACTCTTCTGTCTTCCAATGTCTTGAGGTGCATTTCACGTAGCCTTTCCTCGTAACTCATGCCTCTTAGTTCTGGGACTAGCCTAGTGCCGTACCTCTGAAATTTTTCCAGCTTTGTCTTGTGCTTGACTATATACAGGCTCCATGCTGGGGACGCATATTCCAGGATTAGTCTTACATATGTGGTATACAAGGTTCTGAATGATTACTTACACAGGTTCCTGAAGGCAGTTCTGATGTTAGCCAGCCTCACATATGCCCCAAATGTTATTCTTTTGACGTGGGCTTCAGGAGACAGGTTTGGTGTGATATCAACTCCTAGATCTTTCTCTCTCTTCGTTTCATGAAGGACTTCATCTCCCATTCTGTGTCCTGTGTCTGGCCTCCTGTTTCCACTGCTTAGTTTCATTACCTTACATTTACTCGGGTTGAACTTTTGTAGTCATTTGTTGGACCATTCGTTCAGTTTGTTGTAGCCTCATACTGTCTTCCTCCGTCTTAATCTTCCTCATAATTTTTGTTTCATCAGCAAACAATGAGAGGAATTATTCAATGATCATTTACATATATCAGAAACAGTATAGGTCCAAGGACTGACCCCTGCGGGACTCCACTAATGATGCCTCGCCAATCTGAGACCTCACCCCTCACATGTGTGTGTGTGTGTGTGTGTGTGTGTGTGTGTGTGTGTGTGTACTTACCTATCTGTACTTACCTATCTGTGCTTGCAGGATCGAGCAATGACTCTTGGATCCCGCCTTTCCAGCTATCGGTTGTTTACAGCAATGACTCCTGTCCCATTTCCCTATCATACCTAGTCTTAAAAGTATGAATAGTATTTGCTTCCACAACCTGTTCCCCAAGTGCATTCCATTTTTCCACTACTCTCACGCTAAAAGAAAACTTCCTAACATCTCTGTGACTCATCTGAGTTTCCAGTTTCCACCCATGTCCCCTCGTTCTGTTATTATTACGTGTGAACATTTCATCTATTTCCACTTTGTCAATTCCCCTGAGTATTTTATATGTCCCTATCATATCTCCTCTCTCCCTTCTTTTCTCTAGTGTCGTAAGGTTCAGTTCCTTCAGTCGCTCTTCATATCCCTTCCCTCGTAACTCTGGGACAAGCCTCGTCGCAAACCTCTGAACCTTCTCCAGTTGCCTTATGTGTTTCTTCAGGTGGGGGCTCCATGATGGCGCGGCATACTCTAAGACGGGTCTCACGTATGCAGTGTAAAGCGCCCTAAAAGCCTCCTCATTTAGGTTTCTGAATGAAGTTCTAATTTTCGCCAGTGTGTGTGTGTGTGTGTGTGTGTGTGTGTGTGTGTGTGTGTGTGTGTGTGTGTGTGTGTGTGTGTGTGTGTGTGTATGTGTGTGTGTGTGTGTGTGTGTGTGTGTGTGTGTGCGTGCGTTCGTGCGCGCGCGCATGACAATACGGTAGACAGGAGAAGTGCGGGACGTGACGCAGGAGGGATCGTCTCTCAACACTCCCATGAAACACACCTTTAACTCAAGTGAGATACGAAGGAAGCATCTCACTATGGCCAGCATCCAGCCGGTCATGTAATGTTGGTGGTGACCTTGGCACTCTGCCGGCTGCTGAGTCTGGCACTGTTACACCTCGTGTGAGCATCTTAGAGTCACCCTCGAGCGCCGAGGAGCGGCGTGTGTTGCTGAAGTCAAGATATTGCAAGTGCTGAGTGTTACTGCAAGCCATGTCACCTCAGGTGGACTTAATGGTATTCTTTGTCAGCTAATAATGACGACAAATTGTCAGCTGCCCAGTCAGCCCCTGCTGACGGAGGAATATATGCACTGAAGACACTAATATTAAAATATTGTGCCGATATGTTGTACATGCACAACACCAACACATCCGCTCTCATGAGAGCCAGCACATCAGCGTCCGTTCAGTGCATCAAGGATCGCGTGGAGGGCTCGTGCGTCCCATTACTGCGTCAAGAGCCGCGTGGAGGGCTCGTGCGTCCCATTACTGCGTCAAGGGCCGCGTGTAGGGCTCGTGCGTCCCATTACTGCGCCAAGGGCCGAGTGGAGGGCTCGTGCGTCCCATTACTGCGTCAAGGGCCGCGTGGAGAGCTCGTGCGTCGCATCACAGCGTCAAGGGCCGCGTGGAGGGTTCGTGCGTCCCATTACTGCGTCAAGAGCCGCGTGGAGGGCTCGTGCGTCCCATTACTGCGTCAAGAGCCGCGTGGAGGGCTCGTGCGTCCCATTACTGCGTCAAGGGCCGAGTGGAGGGCTCGTGCGTCCCATTACTGCGTCAAGGGCCGCGTGGAGGGCTCGTGCGTCCCATTACTGCGTCAAGGGCCGCGTGGAGGGCTCGTGCGTCCCATTACTGCGCCAAGGGCCGAGTGGAGGGCTCGTGCGTCCCATTACTGCGTCAAGGGCCGAGTGGAGGGCTCGTGCGTCCCATTACTGCGCCAAGGGCCGAGTGGAGGGCTCGTGCGTCCCATTACTGCGTCAAGGGCCGCGTGGAGGGCTCGTGCGTCCCATTACTGCGTCAAGGGCCGAGTGGAGGGCTCGTGCGTCCCATTACTGCGTCAAGGGCTGCGTGGAGGGCTCGTGCGTCCCATTACTGCGTCAAGGGCCGAGTGGAGGGCTCGTGCGTCCCATTACTGCGTCAAGGGCCGCGTGGAGGGCTCGTGCGTCCCATTACTGCGTCAAGAGCCGCGTGGAGGGCTCGTGCGTCCCATTACTGCGTCAAGAGCCGCGTGGAGGGCTCGTGCGTCCCATTACTGCGTCAAGGGCCGAGTGGAGGGCTCGTGCGTCCCATTACTGCGTCAAGGGCCGAGTGGAGGGCTCGTGCGTCCCATTACTGCGTCAAGGGCCGAGTGGAGGGCTCGTGCGTCCCATTACTGCGTCAAGGGCCGAGTGGAGGGCTCGTGCGTCGCATCACTGCGTCAAGGGCCGAGTGGAGGGCTCGTGCGTCGCATCACTGCGTCAAGGGCCGCGTGGAGGGCTCGTGCGTCGCATCACTGCGTCAAGGGCCGCGTGGAGGGCTCGTGCGTCCCATCACTGCGCCAAGGGCCACGTGGAGGGCTCGTGCGTCCCATTACTGCGTCAAGGGCCGCGTGGAGGGCTCGTGCGTCCCATCACTGCGTCAAGGGCCGCGTGGAGGGCTCGTGCGTCCCATCACTGCGTCAAGGGCCGCGTGGAGGGCTCGTGCGTCCCATCACTGCGTCAAGGGCCGCGTGGAGGGCTCGTGCGTCCCATTACTGCGTCAAGGGCCACGTGGAGGGCTCGTGCGTCCCATCACTGCGTCAAGGGCCGCGTGGAGGGCTCGTGCGTCCCATCACTGCGTCAAGGGCCGCGTGGAGGGCTCATGCGTCCCATCACTGCGCCAAGGGCCACGTGGAGGGCTCGTGCGTCCCATCACTGCGTCAGGGGCCGGGCGGAGGGCTGGACGTCGCTGGTGGACCCACTGCTCCCGGCCTACAAGGAGAGAGGGAACTTGCTAGACACAGTCAGAACCAACCGAACAGTACTGGACTTGGTTGCATACCACTGAATATTGCATACCGTTAGCCCTCATTGCCACGGAGGTATTCGATTGCATCCATTCAACTCTCTCTTTAAACAGTGGTGTTTAAAGACTCCTCCTTTATCGTCACAGAACCTCAGACGTGTGAGTCGTGGCAACATACGACAACAAAGGTCTCCGAGTCTTGCTATGGGATATACCAACATTATTCTCACATCTCTAAAGATCTCAATGAAGTTGGGAAAAAAATGTAGATTGTTGGGCAAAATATTTTTGCTCATTTGAAGCTATCATGACCATTTTTAGTTGTTCAAAATCTGACAAGAAATTCAATTAAGAGCATACACTTGGCTGATTCATTTTGTAAGATTTCGTCTCCTGTGTAAAGCTGTTATTTGTGTATGAAGAAAATGGTCTTTGTTTCAGGGGGGAGCAATTATGCTCACAGGAAAACTTTTCAGGAAATTCAATTATTCGAACATCATATCTCTGCAATACACTGACTGACAAGACCCGCCCCTCCCCCACCTCCGATCACCCCCTTCCTCCTCCCCCACCCTCCGACCCCCCCCCCCTCCTCCCCCACCCTCCGATCTCCCCCCCACCCTGCGCACCCCCTCGCCCCCCCCCCAGCAAGGTAGGAAGGTGCCTGGAAAGTTAAGATGATGCTCGGGAACTCTCAAAGATAAACGACCGCACCTACACCTTAAGGGGAAGCAGCATAACTTATCACCGATGCATCTTAATGGAAACCTCTTAATTGCCAGATACAAGATAAGAGAGAGAGAGAGATGATCCGAGTGTCCAGACGGGGGAAGACAGGCGTGGGGTGACTGTGCACCGGTGTCACCTCTAAGGCTTGGTGCCCTCCACACACACACACACACACACACACACACACACACACAACACACACACACACACACACACACACACACACACACACACACACACATACTGGCAGTGCTCTACAACACTTCAGTAGACAAAGGTAAATACAAAGGTGAACGACACTAGTTTGGTGCCTATATTACAGATAGGAGAGAGGGTTAGATACCCTAAACCACAGACGAATGTTACTCACGTGCATCCTAGATCAGTGCTACTCACGTGCATCCTAGCTCAGTGCTACTCACGTGCATCCTAGCTCAGTGCTACTCACGTGCATCCTAGCTCAGTACTAGTGAGGATGAAGAGCACAATTTTAGCCATTCACTGAGGTGGTGCAAATTTTGTCTCAAGTCACTAATATGGCTTTAAGAAGGTAAATCCTGCTTAACAAAGCTACTGGAGTATAATGAAGAGGCAACAATGATGAAGTAGTAAAGAGAAGTAGTGACTGAGTGTTTTCCAAGATTACCAGAAGTTATTTGACTCAACTCCACGTAGGGTATTGCTAAACACACTGGAGAATTTAACAGGAAACCGGGAGTTTGTTTCACTGAATTATTAATGTTTAGTCTGTTAACTGTGCAAGAGTGAGAGGAGAGACCTCAGGGTGGAGGAAGATCACAAGAGGAGTGCCACAAGAGGAGTGCCACAAGAGGAGTGCCACAAGAGGAGTGACACAAGAGGAGTGCCACAAGAGGAGTGCCACAAGAGGAGTGCCACAAGAGGAGTGACACAAGAGGAGTGACACAAGAGGAGTTCCACAAGAGGAGTCTCACAAGCGTCGTCACTTGTACCTATGCTATTTCTGGTGAACATAAATCTCCTAAATGGGTCAGTAGACGAACTCATCAATGTGGATGATTAATAAATAAGCAAATGAGTTCTATTAAACGAGAGCCGTAGAAGCATTCAAACCATTCCAGTTATGAGTCTAAAATGGTCGAGGAAATACCTACTCGACTTCAGCGCAAATTTTATAATATAAAATGGTTGGAAAACGACTCTGAAAGTGAGCTGGGGATCGATATATGCCCAAGGCCTAGCGCCAGAGGCTCACATAAATAGCATAAAACATAATCGATATTTATTTTATTATTTTCTACCACAGACGTGGCCACACATTTACAATGCTAACCAGCATATATACATTTTCTTCTGTCCTCCATGGACAGGGTTAGAGATTTGTTAAACATATAGTTCAGGGGTTTATTGAACAATCAAACATAATTGGTAGTTTCGACGCAGGCAAACATACGAATACTGATTAGAAACCTGGTGAAAGAGGCCTTCAGATCATTATACATGGCATAGATGAAGTGCATTCTGGACTATGCCGCAGCAGCTCACAACCGCTACCTGAAGCAGCATAAACCCTGCACCAAAAAAAAAAAAAAACTGTCGGAAAACCCGACACCATTTAATAATATCAATGCAATATGCAGATAATATTGTTGCTGGTGTATACACAAATTAACCCATACAAAATGTAGCTTGTAGTGGAATTTTCCGTCAATAGAAAACGGGATATCATTGCCACATAGTACTAGAAATTCACCAGCTATTCTATTGGGAATTATTCTTAAATACAGTAGTCTTTGGACTTATAATACCATAAAAACATTTCATTTGAATTAACTTAATTATCAGTATCAAAATAGAGTAAATGTGACCCTTCTACCACATATTGACATCTGGACAAAGTGAGCCAAGAGCGTCAGTGGTGGGGGAGGTCAGCCATTGTTTAAGACCATAGTAGCTGGAGCAAATTCAGCTCCTGTAAATTCTCCTTCAGACAAAGTGTTATGGAGATCAAATTAGTGCTTCTTCCATCACCAACACACAGTCAACATCTAAACAAGGGAAGTGTCTTACCGAAACCCGTTTATTTAATCATTTCTTGCCAGTTAATGTTAATTAAGTAGATATAGGGAGAACCGGTTAGGACACTAGACAAGCCACTAAATACAGGTAATTAGGCCTTGGTCCTTATCTAATAATATATAAATGTTTCATCTGATATAGCTGTCATATATTAGGATTCCGGCTTTACAGCTAGTGCCCTTTGACAGGAACAAGAAGAGGAAGCAAGAATTAATCTTGGTACATCAGTTACTTGGGTGATGGAAGCTAGCCTCTCACGAGGATAATTTGGTGTCTACATCCTAGTTATACCTGGTGGACTAAGCCTGCTGTACAGTAAGATAAGGCACCTCCAAAATTTCATCACTAATATATGTAGTTTAATACTGTAGTTTGATTGACTGCATATATATAAATTTAATATAAACCCCCCTAATGTGTAAGGATCGATTTGTGAGAATATTGCAGAAATACAGTCCACTAAACATCATACAAATTGCTATCGAAATGTATAAATTGACGTAAATATACATTCATATAAATTAATTAAATATAAATCTCACAGGTCGGTTCCCACAAAACCGGAGCAATACAACGAGGCTCGTACCAGAACTGGGAACATTAAAGTGTTTTGAAAAGCTGAGGATTCTGATGCAGGCGAGGAGTCACAATAACGTGGCTGAAATATGGTGACCAGACCACACTCTAGAAAGTGAAGGGACGACGACGTTTCGGTCCGTCCTGGACCATTCTCAAGTCGATTGTGGAAAGAAAGGAGACTGAGGAAACTGAGCTTCACCACTCGTGAGTAGAGGTGACATGTTAACGATTTATAAAATTCTTAAGGGAAATTTATAAAGTTGATACAAAATGACATGTTCGATATAAGCTGGAGAGAACTGTTGAATTTGGATGGAAACTTGAGGCGCAGATGAATCACACTATTGCTCAAAATTGAGTTTTGCGTAAAGGAAGTGAGAAAATGGAATAGACTACAGCAAGAGTTCTCATTCTGGGGCATACGAGCCATTGGTGCTGTTTCTTGAGTTGGTAAGCTACAAAGCTGCCCTATTGTGTATGTGATGCTGTATGATAGCTCTACTCACTAGAGGAACCTGAGAACATAAACGTACTACTTAAGCCCAGGGACGAAAATACTAGAGAGAGCACAAGGGGACACAGACCCCAGTTTGAGAATCTTTGTATTTGTGGGAGAGTCAGTAAAATCTAAAACAATAACAAAAATAAAAATAACAGATATGGCAAAATGCCTGAAGAGCGGTAGTCACAACGCTTGATAACTGACTTGTGGTAAGGTGGGGTACAAGAGCTGGTGATCGACCTGCAATTAAATTTAGGTGAGTGATATATTCAGGCATAAAAGCACACACTCTCACATGCATTTACAACACAAATGCTCAGAGACTACACACAGGTGGAACAGCACCGACGAATGGACCACAGAAACATTGCACTTATAATAATAAAAGATATGGTGGAGCAAACACACAGCTTCAGATGTAGAAGTGACAGTGGATAGTTTGCTTGGATATCTATACACCAGTCAAAGGAAGAATGAGCGGCGGGATCCAGAAGCTGAAGCTCAACTCTGAGAAAAGTAACTTTATTATCAGCTATGTAAATTTTGCTACGATAATTATGTCCATCATGACCTTACTCAGGCGCCTTTGACAGTAATGCCCCAACTGCTAAGGAAATATTATATTCCAGTATGAATTAATTTGTTTAATGAGGATTAATTTGTATTAATATTGTTCTATATTATTTCATTATAAGATGACGCATGGTTGAACCTCATCATCATATCCACTGAAACTGGTTTGTCACTTGAAATTGTAACAGTAATAGGAGACCTGTGACATTATCCTCAAACGAGTCCTCTGGTAATTGGGCTCCATCATATCTCTTGATTGTTTATTTAATGTCATGGAGGAAGGTGCTCTACCTCGCTGCTCTGTAGTAATATTAGTTATAGTCTATCTAAAGCTCCATAACCTGGATAAACTTAAAGTTACAGCACCGGGAATATCTAGTAATGCTCCTGCTTGCAAGAGACCTTCCAAGTAGACCTGGTCGTCGGTGAGAAATTTTGTGGAAGACCAGAAACTCGAGAATGTTGGACTGTCACTGGAGGAGAATGCTGGAGGGGAACTGGACAGTCTCTATATATTAGAAGATTAATCCCAGTGCTGCTAGTAGGCTACGGTCCGAGGAACATCAGAATCTAAATGAAACTATTGGTGCGAGTTGGTTTATATAGGTTTTTGTTGGTGTGAGTTGACATTCGAGGGAGAATGGCGCGGTCTCTCGCCCCGCCACACAACATGAAACATCGTTCTCGTGTGTGTGAACGGCAGAAGCTTCTAATGGTGGACTGGACAAATGGCTGTATGTGAGAATGCAGTGACTCATTCTTATTTTAGTTAATCTAGCCTACCGTCAACAATGTTGCAGTATGCTGCATTGCCGAAGGGAATACGAAATTGCACAACACTACTTGTGAAGTCTTGCCTAACACTTTATTATCTCTCTCTCTCAGGGGCTTAAGACCACGAACCGCATTCAAAAATTGAGGACACACGCCATGAAGAAGAGAAGCATGACAGGGGATGAAGCAGATGCAGATGTAGAGAGAAAAAGCAACGCTCCAACAGGAGTGATGGCCTCAAGTTAGGGATGAGCAAAGTTAGAGAAAAGAGTGAAGAGAGTGCTGGAGGACACACGAACACATCGTAGGCATCAAACATCACAGATGCAGGTGATGTTAACCATGTGTTTAAGGCCTCTGGAGTCTCGGTGTGATATTAACTTTTACGTTTGGTGCTGTCTGATTCCAGGAGGATAACCTGTTTTATTTGGTAGTGTTGCTCCAACACCTTCATTACTTGCACACACACATTATATTATATTATAATAATATAATAGCCAAGCCAATATGCAACTAAAAACTCCCCACCCCAGAAGGATTCGAACCAAGACAAACAGAAGCACTATGCACCATGGTGTACTTGGTTCCTTAATCACTCGACCACCGTGACTGTACAGAAGTCATATGTAGCCGTGGCTATATCCCCAACGACCCGACAACACTTTCTAATGCATTCTATTTATTACCTACTATAGAACAAAATAGTTTTTTCTAATGTCTTTATGGCTTATTTAGGCACTCAGTTTCCACCTGTGTCCCTCGTGTTAAATAAACTGTCTTTATCTTCCCTATCAATTCCTTTGAGATTTTTTTATGTGGTGATCATGTCCCCCCCCTAACTCTCCTGTCCTCCAGCGACGTGAGGTTTAATTTCCGTAGTCTCTCCTCATAGCTCATGCTCCTCAGTTCAGGCACTAGTCTGGTGGCAAACCTCTCAGTCTTCTCCCATTTAGTTTTATGCTTGACGAGATATTGACACCTTGCTGAGCTGCATACTCCAGGATTGGTCTGACATACGTGGTATACAAGGTTCTGAATTATTCCTTACACAAGTTTTTAAAGGCCGATCTTATGTTGGCCAACCTGGCATATGCCGCTGATGTTATCCTCTTGGGCTTCGGCGGACAGGTCTGGCGTGCGTGCGAGCGTGCGTGCGTGCGTGCGCACATGTTTGTGTACTCTCCTAGTTGTGCTTGCTGTGGTTGAGCTTTGGCTCTTTGGTCCCGCCTCTCAACTGTCAATCAACTGGTGTACAGATTTCTGAGCCTACTGGGCTGTATCATATCTGCATTAAAAACTGTGTATGGAGTCAGCCTCCACTACATCACTGCCTAATGCATTCCATCTGTTAACTACTCTGACACTGAAAAAGTTTTTCTAACGTCCCTGTGGCTCATTTGGGTACTCAGTTTCCACCAGTGTCCCCTTGTTCGCGTACCACCAGTGTTGAATAGTTTATCCTTGTCTACCCTATCAATTCCTCTGAGGATTTTGTAGGTAGTGATCCTGTCTCCCCTCACTCTTCTGTCTTCCAGTGTCGTAAGGTGCATTTCCCGCATCCTTTCCTCGTAACTCATGCCGTTTAGTTCTGGGACTAGTCTAGTGGCATACCTCTGAACTTTTCTAGCTTCGTCTTGTGCTTGACAAGGTACGGGCTCCATGTTGGGCCGCATACTCCAGGATTGGTCTTATGTATGCGGTGTACAAGATTCTAAACGATTCCTTACACAGGTTCCTGAACGCTAGCCAGCCTCGCATATGCCGCAGACGTAATTCTTTTTATGTGGGCTTCAGGAGACAGGTTTGGTGTGATATCTACTCCTAGATCTTTCTCTCTTTCCGTTTCATTAAGTACTTCATCTCCTATTCTCCTGTGTGTGTACTCCCTTATTTGTGCTTGCAGGATCGAGCATTGACTCTTGGATCCCGCCTTTCCAGCCATCGGTTGTTTACAGCAATGACTCCTGTCCCATTTCCCTATCATACCTAATTTTAAATTATGAATAGAGTTTGCTTCCACAACCTGTTCCTTAAGTGCATTCCATTTTTCCACTACTCTCACGCTAAAAGAAAACTTCCTAACATCTCTGTGACTCATCTGAGTTTCCAGTTTCCACCCAAGTCCCCTCGTTCTGTTATTATTACGTGTGAACATTTCATCTATTTCCACTTTGTCAATTCCCTGAGTATTTTATATGTTCCTATCATATCTCCTCTCTCCTTTCTTTCTCTAGTGTCGTAAGGTTCAGTTCCTTCAGACGCTCTTCATATCCCATCCCTCGTAACTCTGGACAAGCCTCGTCGCAAACCTCTGAACCTTCTCCAGTTTCCTAATGTGCTTCTTCAGGTGGGGGCTCCATGATGGCGCGGCATACTCTAAGACTGGTCTCACGTAGGCAGTGTAAAGCGCCCTAAAAGCCTCCTCACTTAGGTTTCTGAATGAAGTTCTAATTTCGCCAGTGTGGGTGTGTGTGTACTTACCTAGTTGTACTCACCTAGTTGTGTTTGCGGGGGTGAGCTCTGGCTCTTTAGTCCCACCTCTCAACCGTCAATCAACAGGTGTACAGATTCCTGAGCCTATGGGCTATCATATCTACACTTGAAACTGTGTATGGAGTCAGCCTCCACCACATCACTTCCTAATGCATCCATTAGTCAACCACTCTGACGCTAAAAAAGTTCTTCCTAATATCTCTGTGGCTCATTTGGGCACTCGGTTTCCACCTGTGTCCCCAGTGCGTGTGCCCCTTGTGTCAAATAGCCTGTCTTTATCTACCCTATCAATTCCCTTGAGAATCTTGAATGTGGTGATCATGTCTCTCCTAACTCTTCTGTCTTCCAGCGAAGTGAGGTTTAATTCCCGTAGTCTCTCCTCGTAGCTCATACCTCTCAGCTCGGGTACTAGTCTGGTGGCAAACCTTTGAACCTTTTCCAGTTTAGTCTTACCCTGACTAGATATGGACTCCATGCTGGGGCTGCATACTCCAGGATTGGCCTGACATATGTGGTATACAAAGTTCTGAATGATTCTTACACAAGTTTCTGAATGCCGTTCGTATGTTGGCCTGCCTGGCATATGCCGCTGATGCTATCCTCTTGATAGGGCTGCAGGAGACAGGTCTGGCGTGATATCGACTCCCAAGTCTTTTTCTTTCTCTGACTCCTGAAGAATTCCTCTCCCAGATGATACCTTGTATTGGGCCTCCTGCTCCCTACACCTATCTTCGTTACATTACATTTGGTTGGGTTAAACTCTAACAACCATTTGTCGACCATTCCTTCAGTTTGTCTAGGTCTTCTTGAAGCCTCAAACAGTCCTCTTCTGTCTTAATCCTTTTCATAATTTTGGCATCGTCCGCAAACATTGAGAGAAATGAATCTATACCCTCCAGGAGATCATTTACATATATCAGAAACAAGATAGGGCCGAGTACAGAGCCCTGTGGGACTCCACTGGTGACTTCACGCCAATCGGAGTCTCACCCCTCACCGTAACTCTTTGCTTCCTATTGCTTAGGTACTCCCTTATCCACTGGAGCACCTTACCAGCTACACCTGCCTGTCTCTCTGCTTATGTGCCAGCCTCTTATGCCTCGGTACGTGTCAAAGGCTTTCCGACAATCCAAGAAAATGCAGTCCGCCCAGCCCTCTCTTTCTTGCTTAATCTTTGTCCCCTGGTCGTAGAATTCTATTAAGCCAGTCAGGCAAGATTTAACCTCCCTGAACCCATGTTGGCGATTTGTCACGAAGTCCCTTCTCTCCAGATGTGCTACCAGGTTTTTTCTCACGATCTTCTCATCACCTTGCATGGTATACAAGTCAAGGACACTGGCCTGTAGTTCAGTGCCTCTTGCCTGTCGCCTTTTTGTATATTGGGACCACATTCGCCGTCTTCCATATTTCTGGTAGGTCTCCTGTCTCCAGTGACCTACTATACACTATGGAGAGTGGCAAGCAAAGTGCCTCTGCACACTCTTTCAGTACCCATGGCGAGATCCCATCTGGACCAACAGCCTTTCTAACATCCAGTTCCAGCAGGTGTCTCTTGACCTCCTCTCTCGTAATTTCGAACTCTTCCAAGGCCGCCTGGTTTACTTCCCTTCTCCTAGCACAGTGACCTCACCTTGTCTGTTGTGAAGACCTCTTGGAACCTCTTGTTGAGTTATCACACACCTCTTTGTCATTCTCTGTATACCTTTTCTCGCCTGTTCTAAGTTTCACTACCTGTTCTTTCACTGTTGTTTTCCTTGGATGTGACTGTGGAGTAGTAGCTTTGGTTCGGTCTTGGCTTTGTTTGCTACATCATTTTATAACTTTTCTCTGCTTCTCTTCCCACCCTGACAATACTCATTCCTGGTCTCTGGTATCTCTCTCTGCTTTTTGGTGTTCTGTTATTCCAGAAGTTCCTGCACGCCTTTTTGTTCAGTTTCTTTGTTTCCATACATGCCTGTATACCATGGATTCTTCTTTTGCTTTCGGATTTTTCCTTTTGGGCCGGGATGTATCTGCTTACTGCCTCCTGACACTTTTGGGTGACATAGTCCATCGTATCTTGTACAGACTTAGCTTGTGTGGGTGTGTGTGTGTGTGTGTTTTGTGTGTGGGTGTGTGTGTGTGTGTGGTGTGTGTGTGTGTGTGGTGTGGTGTGTGTGCGGCGCGCGCGCGTGTGTGTGTGTGTGTGTGGTGTGTGTGTGTGTGTGTGTGTGTGTGTGTGTGTGTGTGTGTGGTGTGTGTGTGTGTGTGTGTGTGTGTGTGCGTGCGTGCGTGCGTGCGTGTGCGCGTGGGAGCGTGATAGCACCACCCAGCCCGGCCTGGCCGGAGTGTAGCGGTGGGCGCGCCACCACACCGCCGCCTACCAGCACGCCACGAGAACCACAAAGAGGATCGGTCACCATTTAGTGACTCAGCACACCCGCCAGAACGCTTTATCTTTTGACGGAGAGGATCTCGAAACGCCTCGCTACTTATCTAATCTTATCCGCCACCAAACTCCCGTTATCAGCAGCCGTCCACAGCTTCCGTGACGAGATGAGACAAATGTGGTGGACTGTGACGGGGGACGGGCAAGACAGGAAGACAAGTGGACAGAGAGAAGGTGGTAAAAAGAAATCCCGGACAGGCGGAGCGAGTGGCTGAAACACTCTTATTTCATCATGAATGGCTGATTGGAGTGATGACATTAAGGTTTGAGCTGAGAGCTAAGACCAGTTATTCACTCGGCGATCTTATTTCACCGGCACCACGCAAGATATCGAGACAAGAGTTGATTAACACTATAGCATTAAATGTAAGAGAGGAACACGAGTAAACAGAACAAGGACGTAGGGTACTTGGACAGAGAAAGGGAGAGAGAAAAAAGTAACCTCAACGGACCCGTTGAGAATTTTCCTTCCCTGAGTACAAAAAGGAGAGTCGACACAAGAGCCGTTCGCCCTAGTTCCTCACCTCCCTGCAACCTGGAAGTGACCCCACGACCTCGTGACCTCTTAGATGGAGCCTGGACCCTTGGGGCCATGTGGAGGTGATCTTTTTCTCTGTTCGGTTCCTCACTGAGGTCGCTACGTGTGCTCAATGGATGCTGGAGGCTGTGTGTTATCTCGGTAATTTATCTATCTTCAGCTGAGACAAAGTCCCCTAAACTCTTCTAAAGGCTCCTCATCTTCATCTTACACACGTCAGCTGTTCAGGCAGATTATCTTATTATAATCTGTTTATGATATAGTTATTATCTACTATAAGAGGATCTGTGTTAGCCTCGTATAGTTCAAAATCCGTCTTGGACAACACCGCAACATAAGCAACATAACCAACACAAACAATGTAAGCAACATAAGCAATGTAAGCAACATAAACAATGTAAGCAACATAAACAATGTAAGCAACATAAGCAATGTAAGCAACATAAACAATGTAAGCAACATAAAAAATGTAAGCAACATAAGCAATGTAAGCAACACAAACAATGTAAGCAACATAAACAATGTAAGCAACACAAACAATGTAAGCAACATAAGCAATATAAACAATGTAAGCAACATAAACAATGTAAGCAACATAAGCAATGTAAGCAACACAAACAATGTAAGCAACATAAACAACGTAAGCAACATAAGCAATGTAAGCAACACAAACAATGTAAGCAACACAAACAATGTAAGCAACATAAGCAATATAAACAATGTAAGCAACATAAACAATGTAAGCAACATAAACAATGTAAGCAACACAAACAATGTAAGCAACATAAGCAATGTAAGCAACATAAAATAAAGCAACATAAAGCAATGTAGCAACATAAACAATGTAAGCAAAAAAGCAATGTAAGCAACATAAGCATGTAAGCAACATAAGCAATGTAAGCAACATAAACAACGTAAGCAACATAAACAATGTAAGCAACATAAGCAATGTAAGCAACATAAGCAATGTAAGCAACATAAGCAATGTAAGCAACATAAACAATGTAAGCAACATAAACAATGTAAGCAACATAAGCAATGTAAGCCACAAAGCAAGTAGCAACATAAACAATGTAAGCAACATAAGCAACATAAGCAATGTAAGCAACACAAGCAATGTAAGCAACATAAGCAATGTAAGCAACACAAACAATGTAAGCAACATAAGCAACATAAGCAATGTAAGCAACACAAGCAATGTAAGCAACATAAGCAATGTAAGCAACATAAGCAATGTAAGCAACATAAACACTGTAAGCAACATAAGCAATGTAAGCAACATAAGCAATATAAACAATGTAAGCAACATAAGCAATGTAAGCAACATAAGCAATGTAAGCAACATAAACAATGTAAGCAACATAAGCAATGTAAGCAACATAAGCAATATAAACAATGTAAGCAAAAAGCAACGTAAGCAACATAAGCAATGTAACAACATAAACATGTAAGCAACATAAGCAACGTAAGCAACATAAGCAATGTAAGCAACATAATGTAAGCAACATAAGCAATATAAACAATGTAAGCAACATAAGCAACATAAGCAACATAAGCAACGTAAGCAACATAAGCAACATAAGCAACGTAAGCAACATAAGCAACATAAGCAACATAAACAATGCAAGCACGTAAGCAACATAAGCAACATAAGCAACATAAACAATGTAAGCAACATAAACATGTTCTCAACATGGTATTGTGGCGTCCGTCTTGGAAACAACCATCTGGCATCCATCTATCCATCATCTTATCTATTCATCACGATTTCTATCCATCTATTTTTCTATTCATCTCGATTTATATCCATTTATCCATCCATGTATTTATCTACGTTTTCATCCATCAATCTATCCATAATATCCATCCATATATTCATCTATCCATCTTCTATAACCTTCCTGTCGGTTACAGTTTCAGTCCGGCTTCTCTCAGTCACTTTTTCTGTTCTATCTCTCTGTCTATCTGTTCTCTCTCTCTCTCTATCTCTCTCTCTCTCTCTCTCTCTCTCTCTCTCTCTCTCTCTCTCCTCTTTCTCTCTCTCTCTCTCTCTCTCTCTCTCCGTTTTTGCCTGTCTCGGTTTCTCTTTCCGTCTGTCGGTTCTCTCTCTCTTGTTAAAATATGTAATTGTCTACTATGTAGATGGTCTCAGGGAGAGGAGTAAGCAGTGGAATACTAGAACAGTAGTTACCTAATGTTACTCTGATACAAGACTCTTACTCTGATACAAGACTCTTACTCTGATACAAGACTCTAACTCTGATACAAGACTCTTACTCTGATACAAGACTCTAACTCTGATACAAGACTCTTACTCTGATACAAGACTCTAACTCTGATACAAGACTCTTACTCTGATACAAGACTCTTACTCTGATACAAGACTCTTACTCTGATACAAGACTCTAACTCTGATACAAGACTCTTACTCTGATGCAAGACTCTTACTCTGATACAAGACTCTTACTCTGATACAAGACTCTTACTCTGATACAAGACTCTAACTCTGATACAAGACTCTAACTCTGATACAAGACTCTTACTCTGATACAAGACTCTTACTCTGATACAAGACTCTTACTCTGATACAAGACTCTTACTCTGATACAAGACTCTAACTCTGATATAAGACTCTTACTCTGATACAAGACTCTTACTCTGATACAAGACTCTTACTCTGATACAAGACTCTTACTCTGATACAAGACTCTTACTCTGATACAAGACTCTTACTCTGATACAAGACTCTTACTCTGATACAAGACTCTTACTCTGATACAAGACTCTTACTCTGATACAAGACTCTAACTCTGATACAAGACTCTTACTCTGATACAAGACTCTTACTCTGATACAAGACTCTTACTCTGATACAAGACTCTTACTACGATACAAGACTCTTACTCTGATACAAAACTCTGGCTTAAGAAACCACTGAAGCTGTGAAAGAATCGACTGTTTTATACAAGTGCGGACAAGTTACAAGTTTTACACAAATGTTATATCAAGAACAGCAATTTTTTTTTTATTTTCCTGAAATTATTGAATAATGGTGCATATTATTATGTGCACCATATGATATGAGTTTTTTTTCTAAAGTTTGTTTGGACAATATTAAGCTGTGTAGCAAGCGGATAGTGCCACAAATCGTCGTCGGGCTCTGATTATTGGCAACTCCGACCAGCCTACGTTCCTCCTGTACCTCAGACCATTCCCTCTGCTAATTTGGGTGAGGTTAGCCCCAACCGTGTGGCCTCCAACTTTGAACAGACATACAGACTAACACACACACACACACACACACACACACACACACACACACACACACACACACACACACACACACACACACACACACACACACACACACACACACACCACACACACACACACACACATGTATTTGTTTGCTGACGACGCCAAAATTATGAGAAGGATTAAGACAGAGGAGGACAGTTTGAGGCTTCAAGAAGACCTGGACAAGCTACAGGAATGGTCGAACAAATGGCTGTTAGAGTTTAACCCAAGCAAATGTAATGTAATGAAGATAGGGGTAGGAAGCAGGAGACCAGATACAAGGTATCACTTGGGAGATGAAATACTTCAAGAGTTAGAGAGAGAGAAAAACCTGGGGGTTGATATCACGCAAGACCTGTCCCCTGAAGCTCATATCAAGAGGATAACGTCAGCGCATATGCCAGGTTGGCTAACATAAGAACGGCCTTTAGAAACTTGTGTAAGGAATCTTTCAGAACATTATATACCACATATGTGAGACCAATCCTGGAGTATGCGGCTCCAGCATGGAGTCCATATCTAGTCAAGCATAAGACTAAACTGGAAAAGGTTCAAAGGTTTGCCACCAGACTAGTACCCGAGCTGAGAGGTATGAGCTACGAGGAAAGACTACGGGAATTGAACCTCACATCGTTGGAAGACAGAAGAGTTAGGGGGGACATGATAACCACATTCAAGATTCTCAAGGGAATCAACAGGGTTGATAAAGACAGGCTATTTAACACAAGGGGCACACGCACTAGGGGACACAGGTGGAAACTGAGTGCCCAAATGAGCCACAGAGATATTAGAAAGAACTTTTTTAGTGTCAGAGTGGTTGACAAATGGAATGCATTAGGAAGTGATGTGGTGGAGGCTGACTCCATACACAGTTTCAAGTGTAGATATGATAGAGCCCAATAGGCTCAGGAACCTGAACACCTGTTGATTGACGGTTGAGAGGCGGGACCAAAGAGCCAGAGCTCAACCCCCGCAAGCACAACTAGGTTAGTACAACTACGTTAGTACACACACACACACACACACACACACACACACACACACACACACACACACACACACACACACACACACACACACACATTCTCTCTTATAGTGTAGATATACTCATTTATCCCATTATAGTTAATTATATATTATGCATAATAGGAGTAATTCACAGAAGTTCCTTGAAACTTTGATATTCAGATGAAGTGTCTGAAGAACCATGTATGATTCGCTGACAGTCCTCGGGCCAGATTCACGAAGCAGTAACACAAGTACTTATGAACGTGTGTATCTTTCCTCAATCTTTGACGGCTTTGGTTACATTTATTAAACAGTTTACAAGCATGAAAACCTCCCAATCAACTGTTGTAATTTTTATAAACAGCCTCGTGGTGCTTTGGAGTTCATTAACTGTTTACTAATTGTAAACACAGCCGCCAAAGATTGAGGAAAGATGTACAGGTTCGTAAGTACTTGCGTAACTGCTTCGTGAATCTGGACCCTCGACCTAATAGAACTGAAGCCACAAGGGTAGAGCTCCAGCAGAGATCCCAATATGCTTCCGGGAATTCTACTACTTCGTAAAGCAGCTTGTATCACTTAATGATTCGGAGCCCAAGATAGGACTGAATGTATGGTTCTTCTGGAGGTGCAGGCTGGAGTGGTGGTTCTTTAGAAGGTAGACTGGAGTGGTGGTTCTTCAAGTGATCCGACAGGTTCTTGAGTACACAAACTCTCCTTCATCATCTGCTCAAGATTTGTCTTAAGATAATGTCAATGGCAAAGAACGGGAGATTCGAGTTTTGTAACTCTTACTGGTTGGTGAGGAGCAGATGTAGGTTAACGAAGGTGATTGGCGTCTCTTGCGACATTACCATCATCTTCTGAGGGATACAACATGAACGTCCAAACTGGCTAGAGGACTCCAGCTTCCAGCCATCAGCGACCAACAAGGGGAACATTAATTATACAGCAGGAGAACCTGATCAGAGACAGCAAGTCACTTATATCTTATAATAAGAGCTACATCCCTCACAAGAGTCTAATAGCAATAATCTCTCAGGAGCCAAAGAGCCACTATTCTCACCACAGGTGCCTCAGAGTCACAACTCTCAGTGGAGTCTAAGAGAGACTTCTCTCAGAGAAGCTTAAGAACCACTGCTCTCACACGAGCCTAAGAGCCTCTACTCTCACACGAGCCTAAGAGCCTCTACTCTCACACGAGCCTAAGAGCCTCTACTCTCACACGAGCCTAAGAGTCTCTACTCTCACACGAGCCTAAGAGCCTCTACTCTCACACGAGCTTAAGAGCCTCTACTCTCACACGAGCCTAAGAGCCTCTACTCTCACACGAGTCCAAAAGTCACTGGTCTTACAGTAAAACAAACAAACAGTACCATGCGCCACACTACACATTCCTCACCCCACAAAGGTGCCAGAATGAGTGCTCTTGAGGACTCACCTCAAGACTTAACCCAACTCGTTCATCTCGTTACTAATTAAAATTACTCTAAGTTAACTTAAAAAAAATGAAATTACCATTTGGACAGATCGGTACAGAGTCGGCCTCGCTTACTGCAGGTCGGGGCTCGATCCCTGATGGACCGAGGGCTTGGACACCGCTCCTTCACTCCATCCTGTCCTTATCGTTATCCTCATATTCCTTCCAAGTGCCATATAGTCCTACTGGCTTAGTGCTTTCTAATAATTATATTACCATGTAAAAATCATATTTTATTTAAAGAGGAAACGAAAATTATATATATTACACAAAATGAGGTCAATGGGAATAACAGGCAAAGTAGGGCAATGTAGAAGGGATACATTTTCTGTCAAACAACGCAAAGAGATGTTGTCAAATAAAATCAAACCAAATAAAATCGTCAAAGCATAGATAAAAACTCTGTACTTCAGGGCACTGTCCTTCCACCACTGCATTTCCTTATTCTCATATCAGTTATAGACAAAGATACAAGTCACAGCTTCGTGCTATGTTTTGCAAATGACACAAAAATCAGTAGGAAAATAACTGCTGTAGAAGACTTTGAAAAATTACAAGCAGATATTAATCAAATTTTCGATTATGCCGCTGAAAATAACATGATGTTCAACAGTGATAAATTACAGGTACTTAGGTATGATAAAAATGAAGATCAAATGGATAGATAGAGAGATAAATATATAGATGGGTGCGTGGGTAGACGGACAGATAGATGAATATGTGCATGGATAGATGAGGAGATAGATGGATTAGTGATAGATAGATGACAAATAGTTGGATACATGGTTGGATATAAGGTTGGATATATGGCTGGAGATATGGTTGGATATATGGTTGGATATAAGGATGGATATATGGGTGGATATATGGTTGGATATAAGGTTGGATATATGGTTGGATTTAAGGTTGGATATAAGGTTGGATATATGGTTGGATATATGGGTTGGATATAAAGTTGGATATATGGTTGGATTTAAGGTTGGATATAAGGTTGGATATAAGGTTGGATATATGGTTGGATATATGGTTGGATATATGGGTTGGATATAAGGTTGGATATATGGTTGGATATATGGTTGGATATATGGGTTGGATATAAGGTTGGATACAAGGTTGGATATAAGGTTGGATATATGGTTGGATATAAGGTTGGATATATGGTTCGATATAAGGTTGGATATATGGATGGATAGATAGTTCGATATATGGATGGACAGATGGATCAATAGATAAATAGATAGATGGATAGAATGACAGACTGGAGAGAGACCCGGGTGAAGCCGGGGACACGTTTATTGTTTACGGATACCACAGTGTGTGAAGTGTCGACATATACTCTCCGACACGAGTGTCCAGCATGCTAACTGAGCGCCGTCACAGGTCCCAACCCCAACCACCAAACTGCTCCCGTAACTCCTGCTGCCGCAAGATCCAGCCGTTGCGGCAATCTTTGTTTTTTTTTATTTTCCGACATGTCTCCTTGCGGCCAGGCTCGGTGTCCCTTCACTCCATGACTGACGACACTGTGTGTGGTGCCACCGCACCTTTCGGGCGTTGAGCTCACTGTGTGGCTGTAGGAAAATCGCCCAGTTGGGTGCGTGGTGTTGGCACGTTTTTCTCCGGGGATATAATTAGGCTACGTTGGCCTAAATATGAGGAGGAAATGCCTGGTGATGTTGGCACCCCGGAGATGGAGGAGGAGCCGTCCAGGAGGAGCAGGTCAGTGTCCAGACCTGTTGGCAGGATTTTCGTGGTCCAGTTTGGTCATCCTGCCTGAGGTCAGCCAGCGGACTCCAGCACCCACGAAATCAATAGATTTTGCGAATTTTACAGTTTATTTAAAGCAAACTTTCCTTTCCGTGGAAACGAGTTTCTCTTACTAAAAACTCTTAATAGAAAGCTCAACGTAAAAATAAGATTAGAAAATTTAACAAGATAATCTCGGATATATTGTTTCTCCCGTGCCCCTTTCATGCTGACGTGTCTCGTCTCCTCACACACGCAAAATACCGAGGAAAAAATTGATTGATAAAGATTAAGCCACACACAAGAGAAGAAAAAAATTTCTGGATGGCTTCATATACTCGAAAACCTATCCTGTTGAAGCTTTGATGCTGTACAACACATTTAACATTTCCTTAAAATTCTGCATGAAAGCTCACTTCTCCATATTAATCTACTTCCCCTCCATTATTCCCTCACCTCTTTTCGTCTCATTCACGTTCTTTATTATTTTTTTCCCACTAGTTTTTTTTGGGGGAGGAGTCAAAAGATCTGTGATCTGGTCATCACAACCACGCCTTCCCCACCCCTCTATCTCCCCGCCCGTCACTCATATCCTCCCCTCCTCACCCCATGAACGTCTTAGTTTCCTCACACTCCTCACCAAGAGCCCCGTCACCAGACCCTCCCTCACCCCTCAGTGAAGGACCGAGCGGACATATTCGCGCGGATTTAGCGACAAAAACAGTTCCCTGGAGAGCGGAGGGCGGACGGCGGCCACAGACCGGTTGCAAGGCTGAATACCAAGTGACTCGACGGAATTCTTCAAGTTTCTGCGATTGTTCTAACGGGATCAGCCCAGCTGTTGCTGTTCTCCTCCACCGCGGCTGTTCTGCAACGCCACATTTCCCGCTCCTGGCTGATGCTCCGGCTGCAGGAACCTCTCCCACCGCTGCTATTGCTTCTGCTACTTCTAATAGAGCTGCTCCGTAAAGCCAGTAATGTTTAAGTTCCACCTGCTACTGCTGATGCCGCTTAATGAACTACTGTTCTTGCTGCTGATCCAGCGACTTCTCTCGTTGCTGTTGGGATTCCTGACATTGCTGCTGGCACTACTGTTGTCACTGCATGTTTGTACACATAGCGATACCCTTGTTATAAACAGTGACGGCTTTTCGTTCACAAGGTGTAATACATTTATGCGTAAAAACAAGTCCACTACGGGCTCTCCATAGCCCGTGCTACTTGCCCAGCTCCTGTGCCAGGTAAGTCCACTACGGGCTCGCCATAGCCCGTGCTACTTGCCCCGCTCCTGTGCCAGGTAAGTTCACTACAGCATCACCATAGCCCGTGCTACTTGCCCCGCTCCTGTGCCAGGTAAGTCCACTACGGACTCACCATAGCCCGTGCTACTTGCCCCGCTCCTGTGCCAGGTAAGTCCACTACGGGCTCTCTATAACCCGTGCTACTTGCCCAGCACCTGTGCCAGGTAAGTCCACTACGGGCTCTCCATAGCCCGTGCTACTTGCCCCGCTCCTGTGCCAGGTAAGTCCACTACGGGCTCACCATAGCCCGTGCTACTTGCCCCGCTCCTGTGCCAGGTAAGTCCACTACGGGCTCTCCATAGCCCGTGCTACTTGCCCCGCTCCTGTGCCAGGTAAGTCCACTACGGGCTCACCATAGCCCGCGCTACTTGCCCCGCTCCTGTGCCAGGTAAGTCCACTACGGGCTCTCCATAGCCCGTGCTACTTGCCCCGCTCCTGTGCCAGGTAAGTCCACTACGGGCTCACCATAGCCCGTGCTACTTGCCCCGCTCCTGTGCCAGGTAAGTCCACTACGGGCTCACCATAGCCCGTGTTCCCAGTGACTGACTCTAAACAAACAACATAATACCTAAAGAGAGAAACCAAGTCACACACAGTAGTGGGCCGGGTGTGGCGCAGTGTTGGGCCGGGTGTGGCGCAGTGGTGGGCCGGGTGTGGCACAGTAGTGGGCCGGGGTGGCACAGTGGTGGGCCGGGTATGGCACAGTGGTGGGCCGGTGTGTGCACAGTGGTGGGCCGGGTGTGGCGCAGTGGTGGGCCGGGTGTGGCACAGTAGTGGGCCAGGTGTGGCGCAGTGTTAGGCCGGGTGTGGCACAGTGGTGGGCCGGGTGTGGCGCAGTGTTAGGCCGGGTGTGGCACAGTGGTGGACCGGGTATGGCACAGTGGTGGGGAGGGTGTGGCACAGTGGTGGGCCGGGTGTGGCACAGTGGTGGGCCGGGTGTGGCACAGTGGTGGGGAGGGTGTGGCACAGTGGTGGGCCGGGTGTGGCACAGTGGTGGGCCGGGTGTGGCACAGTGGTGGGCCGGGTGTGGCACAGTGGTGGGCCGGGTGTGGCACAGTGGTGGGCCGGGTGTGGCACAGTGGTGGGCCGGGTGTGGCACAGTGGTGGGCCGGGTGTGGCACAGTGGTGGGCCGGGTGTGGCACAGTGGTGGGCCGGGTGTGGCACAGCGGTGGGCGGGTGTGGCACAGTGGTGGGCCATTACGTCGCCAGCGTTATTATGCTCTTATAACCACGTAATAATGTCGATGTTTGCGGGGACTTGACTCCAGACTTCTTGAAGTGTGTCCGAGTAGGTTTACTGGTGGTGGTGCCTGGCGGGGCAGCTGAGGGGGGTTGAGTATTATGTGGGGGAGGTGTTGTGGGGGGAGGTGTTGTGGGTGTTAGGGAGGGGAGGTGTTGTGGGGGAGGTGTTGTGGGTGGGTGTTGTGGGGTGCTATATGGGAGGTGTTGTAGGGGAGGTGCTGTGGGGAAAGTACTCACCTATTGTACTCACCTATTTGTGCTTGCGAGGGTTGAGCTTTGGCTCTTTGGTCCCACCTCTCAACTGTCAATCAACTGGTGTACAGGTTCCTGAGCCTACTGGGCTCTATCATATCTACACTTGAAACTGTGTATGGAGTCAGCCTCCACCACATCACTGCCTAATGCATTCCATTTATTACTACTCTGACACTGAAAAAGTTCCTTCTAACGTCTCTGTGGCTCATCTGGGTACTCAGTTTCCACCTGTGTCCCCTTGTTCGCGTCCCCCCAGTGTTGAATAGTTTATCCTTGTTTACCCGGTCGATTCCTCTGAGGATTTTGTAGGTTGTGATCATGTCTCCCCTTACTCTTTTGTCTTGCAGTGTCGTAAGGTGCATTTCCCGCAGCCTTTCCTCGTAATTCATGCCACAAAGTGTTGTGGATGTGGTGGGTATTGGTAAGTGTTGTAGGTGCGTTGTGTGTCCGTGAGAACTGTAGCTGTGTTGTGTTGTGTTGTGTTGTTGAGTGTCCAGCAAAAGATGCGTGTTGGGTTGTGTAAGTGTTGGGGGGGTGGGGGGGGATGTGTAAGGGGTGTTGTTGTGGTGTGTGTGAGAGAGCGTGTGGAGTTATTGTGAGAGTGTGTTGTACTCACCTAGTTGTGCTTGCGGGGGTTGAGCTTTATCTCTTTGGTCCCGCCTCTCAACCATAACCTTATCCAACCTTATCAATTGATATGTCACAGAAGGAGACCGGACGTGACCGGCTTGAGCCCAACAGCACGATCAATGAATGAACTAAATTTGCTTGTGAAATTCACCTTAGGAACTCATCCACTGAACCAGTGGGTAAGGTACAGCGGATGTTGTTCTATTTTCCTAACAAAGCGGCCGCGGGGGATCTGGAGCATGTCCTCCACCTTCAAGGATGCTCGAATCGGTTTAAGAACCGCTAAGGAGATGATTTTAATGTCCAGTTGCCGTACAGAGACTGAGGTGCCATCATCACGTGTGCGGTTATGTTACTGGAACCGGGGAGCGACGAAGATGGTGAGCCTGGATCCTCACAGAGGACTCATGTGGACACCTGAGGAACCACGAGTCTCTAGAGCGACTGTGGAGTAAGCAGGAACTGACACAAGAGACATCGAGTCGATGAAGGCGTTGTGTATCTCCCGAGTCAACAAGACATTAATCAAATTAATGAACTTACGATGATTTGACACGATAATAATGGTGATTCTGTTCACTTAAGCCAGTGAACGCGTTTCTGTCGAGCATTTCCAACCCACATCTGTTGAAAGCGACTATTGAAACAGTTCCGGAACAGAGTAAAAGCATTTAGAAGAACACCTATTTAGAAAAACAAAATTGTGCTTGAATAAACTTATTAGCGCTCCATAATAAGGTAACAAATGAAACAAGTGAAAGGGATGGATTACATATTTCTTGATTATAATGTAGGACTTTATAACTGTCCCACACAAAGACTAACTCTAGCAAGAGAAGCCGGCTGGTGTACCTAGCTTCAGAGTCCCGCACTGGCATGAGAGGCTTCACGTTGAGTACCTCAAGGATCGGTGCTCGGGCCCGGCCTATTTCAACGACCTGAGAGTGGACATTGGCTTCTTCAAATCAATATTTTCAGACGAACGAAAATTATTGAGAAGGAAAAGAGCATAGAAGGAAGATGTGAAAAGAATCTTGACTCCGTAGAGAACTGGTCTCAAAAAGGGAACTAGAATCGAGCTTTATCAATGTAAAGTCATTAGGGGAGAAATGGAGTGAGTAGACCGATACAAAGGAGAATAACAAAGAGGAGACACATTCTCAAAATAGAAAATGTCCTGTCAGTAGGGAACAAAAATCTAATGCCAGAAGCACACACAAGCTAAATAACGTCAGCAATATATGCTGACCTGGCCGTCGTCCGTGAGCGCTTCAGGGACTTAAACAAGGTGTTTTCCGTGCCCTATTCATAACATATGTGAGACNGGAATGATACGTGGGAGGATGAGAAGGTATGTGGCGGCATGTGGAGGATGATATGAGGGAGGGAAGAGGATGACGGAGCATGTGGGGAGAGGAGACTCCTCACAGTGAGACAAGGCTCCTCACAGTGAGACAACTCCTCATAGTGAGACAACAGTCCTCACAGTGAGACAATACTCCTCACAGTGAGATATAACAGATGGCAGTAACAAAAAGTAATCTCCTCTCACGAATCTGCTGAATCCTCACTTTTTTGTTTTTTGCCACGTCGGAAAATAATTCAAAACGATGATTACCCAGATTGATTTAACAATAATTCACATACATTATTATCCTTTGTTAAAGTTCTTTTTTATAGAACTCCAGATTATCGTTTGTTGGTGATGAGAATTTTTCAGACCTCTTTAACGGGGTCTTTATTATTTTAAACATTTTATATTAATCTTAAAATTGAAAAAATTGCACCAAAGCTTTCACTTAATTATTAAGACATTCACAATTTCCGACCTCACAAAAAACGGGTGGAGGTGGTGACAAAGAGGAGCAGAATAGAAAACGGAATCAGGAGGTGATGTGGGGGACAAAGAGCGAAATCTAAACACCGAGGGAGATGGTCATTACTTTTTAGTTCGTGACGCGAGGCAGAACTCAATTGTCCATTATAGAGTTTTGGAAGTAGGGTGAGAGAGGTGCTGCTTGCCTTCCAGTGTTTGCCTTACAGTGCTTACCTTACAGTGCTTGCCTTACAGTGCTTACCTAGCAGTTACTTCGGGGATAGGGAGGCTTTGCGATTGACTTTCGTCTAACTAGTCATGTTGTGCCTTTTCAGTCATATATTAACATTACTGATGATTCAACTTGTTGTCGAACTTTGTCATAAAGTAGTTAATGGAGGAAGCTTCCGTGAATACTTCCTACAAAGCAGTTCACTTGTTGGATGAACCGAACAGGGTGCGAGTATTTCCTTGTATTTGTTTACTCATTTGTGTTTCCTGTTTCCACATATGTCCTTTTCCTTATCTTTCCCTCTATTAAAATAGGTTGGTGGTGTTATCTGGAATGTTAAACTCTCCAATAAGTCAGAAATAATTCCAGCTGTATAAAAATAAGATTTTACGATATATATATAAATATATATATATTTTTTTTCAGAAAATCATTAATAAATCCAGTTAAGAAGTGTTGTTCGAGAGTGAGGAAGAAGGGATGAGGGAGAGTTGTGTCGGCATCATAAACACGGTCAGGGGACAGGAAGACGGACCTACCAGGACACACACACACACACACTACAGCATCTGCCTCTCCTACTAACCTATTCCACAGGAACGTCTTCTCAATAGTTCACTAACCGGAGGAAAGATTCCCGAAAAACATTATCATTTGAAACAAGAACCCTACTGGTACTAACCAGGAGATGAACCCTACTGGTACTAACCAGGAGATGAACCCTACTGGTACTAACCAGGAGATGAACCCTACTGGTACTAACCAGGAGATGAACCCTACTGGTACTAACCAGGAGATGAACCCTACTGGTACTAACCAGGAGATGAACCCTACTGGTACTAACCAGGAGATGAACCCTACTGGTACTAACCAGGAGAGGCATTTGACACTAATACAAGAGGTAGAAGACCGCGTTCTTGCTTGTGAAGAACTCTCCCGACACCGAACGGGAGTTTCTCCTTGAAAGAATGGAATATCATCTATGCCTTCATATATAAATGAAGGCATATATATATATATAGCCTCCACCACATCACTGCCTAAAGCATTCCATCCGTTAACTACTCTGACACTGAAAAAGTTCCTTCTAACGTCTCTGTGGCTCATGTGGGTACTCAGTTTCCACCTGTGTCCCCTTGTTCGCGTCCCACCAGTGTTGAATAGTTTATCTTTGTCTACCCTGTCAATTCCTCTGAGAATTTTGTAGGTAGTGATCATGTCTCCCCTTACTCTTCTGTCTTCCAATGTCTTGAGGTGCATTTCACGTAGCCTTTCCTCGTAACTCATGCCTCTTAGTTCTGGGACTAGCCTAGTGCCGTACCTCTGAAATTTTTCCAGCTTTGTCTTGTGCTTGACTATATACAGGCTCCATGCTGGGGACGCATATTCCAGGATTAGTCTTACATATGTGGTATACAAGGTTCTGAATGATTACTTACACAGGTTCCTGAAGGCAGTTCTGATGTTAGCCAGCCTCGCATATGCCCCAAATGTTATTCTTTTGACGTGGGCTTCAGGAGACAGGTTTGGTGTGATATCAACTCCTAGATCTTTCTCTCTCTTCGTTTCATGAAGGACTTCATCTCCCATTCTGTGTCCTGTGTCTGGCCTCCTGTTTCCACTGCTTAGTTTCATTACCTTACATTTACTCGGGTTGAACTTTTGTAGTCATTTGTTGGACCATTCGTTCAGTTTGTTGTAGCCTCATACTGTCTTCCTCCGTCTTAATCTTCCTCATAATTTTTGTTTCATCAGCAAACAATGAGAGGAATTATTCAATGATCATTTACATATATCAGAAACAGTATAGGTCCAAGGACTGACCCCTGCGGGACTCCACTAATGATGCCCTCACATGTGTGTGTGTGTGTGTGTGTGTGTGTGTGTGTGTGTGTGTGTGTGTGTGTGTGTGTGTGTGTGTGTGTGTGTGTGTGTGTGTGTGTGCGTGCGTTCGTTTGGGCGGGACGTGTGGCAGGAGGGATCGTCTCTCAACACTCCCATGAAACACACCTTTAACTCAAGTGAGATACGAAGGAAGCATCTCACTATGGCCAGCATCCAGCCGGTCATGTAATGTTGGTGGTGACCTTGGCACTCTGCCGGCTGCTGAGTCTGGCACTGTTACACCTCGTGTGAGCATCTTAGAGTCACCCTCGAGCGCCGAGGAGCGGCGTGTGTTGCTGAAGTCAAGATATTGCAAGTGCTGAGTGTTACTGCAAGCCATGTCACCTCAGGTGGACTTAATGGTATTCTTTGTCAGCTAATAATGACGACAAATTGTCAGCTGCCCAGTCAGCCCCTGCTGACGGAGGAATATATGCACTAAAGACACTAATATTAAAATATTGTGCCGATATCTTGTACATGCACAACACCAACACATCCGCTCTCATGAGAGCCAGCACATCAGCGTCCGTTCAGTGCATCATGGATCGCGTGGAGGGCTCGTGCGTCCCATTACTGCGTCAAGGGCCGCGTGTAGGGCTCGTGCGTCCCATTACTGCGTCAAGGGCCGAGTGGAGGGCTCGTGCGTCCCGTTACTGCGTCAAGGGCTGAGTGGAGGGCTCGTGCGTCCCATTACTGCGTCAAGGGCCGCGTGGAGGGCTCGTGCGTCGCATCACTGCGTCAAGGGCCGCGTGGAGGCCTCGTGCGTCGCATCACTGCGTCAAGGGCCGCGTGGAGGCCTCGTGCGTCGCATCACTGCGTCAAGGGCCGCGTGGAGGGCTCGTGCGTCGCATCACTGCGTCAGGGGCCGCGTGGAGGCCTCGTGCGTCGCATCACTGCGTCAAGGGCCGCGTGGAGGCCTCGTGCGTCCCATCACTGCGTCAAGGGCCGCGTGGAGGGCTCGTGCGTCGCATCACTGCGTCAAGGGCCGCGTGGAGGGCTCGTGCGTCCCATCACTGCGTCAAGGGCCGCGTGGAGGGCTCGTGCGTCCCATTACTGCGTCAAGGGCCGCGTGGAGGGCTCGTGCGTCCCATCACTGCGTCAGGGGCCGCGTGGAGGGCTCGTGCGTCCCATCACTGCGTCAGGGGCCGGGCGGAGGGCTCGTGCGTCCCATCACTGCGTCAGGGGCCGGGCGGAGGGCTGGACGTCGCTGGTGGACCCACTGCTCCCGGCCTACAAGGAGAGAGGGAACTTGCTAGACACAGTCAGAACCAACCGAACCGTACTAGACTTGGTTGCATACCACTGAATATTGCATACCGTTAGCCCTCATTGCCACGGAGGTATTCGATTGCATCCATTCAACTCTCTCTTTAAACAGTGGTGTTTAAAGACTCCTTCTTTATCGTCACAGAACCTCAGACGTGTGAGTCGTGGCAACATACGACAACAAAGGTCTCCGAGTCTTGCTATGGGATATACCAACATTATTCTCACATCTCTAAAGATCTCAATGAAGTTGGGAAAAAAATGTAGATTGTTGGGCAAAATATTTTTTGCTCATTTGAAGCTATCATGACCATCTTTAGTTGTTCAAAATCTGACAAGAAATTCAATTAAGAGCATACACTTGGCTGATTCATTTTGTAAGATTTCGTCTCCTGTGTAAAGCTGTTATTTGTGTATGAAGAAAATGGTCTTTGTTTCAGGGGGGAGCAATTATGCTCACAGGAAAACTTTTCAGGAAATTCAATTATTCGAACATCATATCTCTGCAATACACTGACTGACAAGACCCGCCCCTCCCCCACCCTCCGATCACCCCCCCTCCTCCTCCCCCACCCTCCGATCTCCCCCCCCCACCCTGCGCACCCCCTCGCCCCCCTCCCCAGCAAGGTAGGAAGGTGCCTGGAAAGTTAAGATGATGCTCGGGGAACTCTCAAAGATAAACGACCGCACCTAGACCTTAAGGGGAAGCAGCATAACTTATCACCGATGCATCTTAATGGAAACCTCTTAATTGCCAGATACAAGATAAGAGAGAGAGAGAGATGATCCGAGTGTCCAGACGGGGAAGACAGGCGTGGGGTGACTGTGCACCGGTGTCACCTCTAAGGCTTGGTGCCCTCCACACACACACACACACACACACACACACACACACACACACACACACACCACACACACACACACACACACACACACACACACACACACACACACACACACACACACACACACACACACACACACACACACACACACACACATACTGGCAGTGCTCTACAACACTTCAGTAGACAAAGGTAAATACAAAGGTGAACGACACCTAGTTTGGTGCCTATATTACAGATAGGAGAGAGGGTTAGATACCCTAAACCACAGACGAATGTTACTCACGTGCATCCTAGATCAGCGCTACTCACGTGCATCCTAGCTCAGTGCTACTCACGTGCATCCTAGCTCAGTGTTACTCACGTGCATCCTAGCTCAGTGTTACTCACGTGCATCCTAGCTCAGTGTTACTCACGTGCATCCTAGCTCAGTACTAGTGAGGATGAAGAGCACAATTTTAGCCATTCACTGAGGTGGTGCAAATTTTGTCTCAAGTCACTAATATGGCTTTAAGAAGGCAAATCCTGCTTAACAAAGCTACTGGAGTATAATGAAGAGGCAACAATGATGAAGTAGTAAAGAGAAGTAGTGACTGAGTGTTTTCCAAGATTACCAGAAGTTATTTGACTCAACTCCACGTAGGGTATTGCTAAACAAACTGGAGAATTTAACAGGAAACCGGGAGTTTGTTTCACTGAATTATTAATGTTTAGTCTGTTAACTGTGCAAGAGTGAGAGGAGAGACCTCAGGGTGGAGGAAGATCACAAGAGGAGTGCCACAAGAGGAGTATCACAAGAGGAGTGACACAAGAGGAGTGCCACAAGAGGAGTGCTACAAGAGGAGTGCCACAAGAGGAGTGCCACAAGAGGAGTGACACAAGAGGAGTGCCACAAGAGGAGTGACACAAGAGGAGTGCCACAAGAGGAGTGACACAAGAGGAGTGCCACAAGAGGAGTGACACAAGAGGAGTGCCACAAGAGGAGTGACACAAGAGGAGTGCCACAAGAGGAGTGACACAAGAGGAGTGCCACAAGAGGAGTCTCACAAGCGTCGTTACTTGTACCTATGCTATTTCTGGTGAACATAAATCTCCTAAATGGGTCAGTAGACGAACTCATCAATGTGGATGATTAATAAATAAGCAAATGAGTTCTATTAAACGAGAGCCGTAGAAGCATTCAAACCATTCCAGTTATGAGTCTAAAATGGTCGAGGAAATACTTACTCGACTTCAGCGCAAATTTTATAATATAAAATGGTTGGAAAACGACTCTGAAAGTGAGCTGGGGATCGATATATGCCCAAGGCCTAGCGCCAGAGGCTCACATAAATAGCATAAAACATAATCGATATTTATTTTATTATTTTCTACCACAGACGTGGCCACACATTTACAATGCTAACCAGCATATATACATTTTCTTCTGTCCTCCATGGACAGGGTTAGAGATTTGTTGAATACTGATTAGAAACCTGGTGAAAGAAGCCTTCATATCATTATACATGGCATAGATGAAGTGCATTCTGGACTATGCCGCAGCAGCTCACAACCTCTACCTGAAGCAGCATAAACCCTGCACCAAAAAAAAAAAAACTGTCGGAAAACCAGACACCATTTAATAATATCAATGCAATATGCAGATAATATTGTTGCTGGTGTATACACAAATTAACCCATACAAAATGTAGCTTGTAGTGGAATTTTTCGTCAATAGAAAACGGGATATCATTACCACATAGTACTATAAATTCACCAGCTATTCTATTGGGAATTATTCTTAAATACAGTAGTCTTTGGACTTATAATACCATAAAAACATTTCATTTGAATTAACTTAATTATCAGTATCAAAATAGAGTAAATGTGACCCTTCTACCACATATTGACATCTGGACAAAGTGAGCCAAGAGCGTCAGTGGTGGGGGAGGTCAGCCATTGTTTAAGACCATAGTAGCTGGAGCAAATTCAGCTCCTGTAAATTCTCCTTCAGACAAAGTGTTATGGAGATCAAATTAGTGCTTCTTCCATCACCAACACACAGTCAACATCTAAACAAGGGAAGTGTCTTACCGAAACCCGTTTATTTAATCATTTCTTGCCAGTTAATGTTAATTAAGTAGATATAGGGAGAACCGGTTAGGACACTAGACAAGCCACTAAATACAGGTAATTAGGCCTTGGTCCTTATCTAATAATATATAAATGTTTCATCTGATATAGCTGTCATATATTAGGATTCCGGCTTTACAGCTAGTGCCCTTTGACAGGAACAAGAAGAGGAAGCAAGAATTAATCTTGGTACATCAGTTACTTGGGTGATGGAAGCTAGCCTCTCACGAGGATAATTTGGTGTCTACATCCTAGTTATACCTGGTGGACTAAGCCTGCTGTACAGTAAGATAAGGCACCTCCAAAATTTCATCACTAATATATGTAGTTTAATACTGTAGTTTGATTGACTGCATATATATAAATTTAATATAAACCCCCCTAATGTGTAAGGATCGATTTGTGAGAATATTGCAGAAATACAGTCCACTAAACATCATACAAATTGCTATCGAAATGTATAAATTGACGTAAATATACATTCATATAAATTAAATAAATATAAATCTCACAGGTCGGTTCCCACAAAACCGGAGCAATACAACGAGGCTCGTACCAGAACTGGGAACATTAAAGTGTTTGAAAAGCTGAGGATTCTGATGCAGGCGAGGAGTCACAATAACGTGGCTGAAATATGGTGACCAGACCACACTCTAGAAAGTGAAGGGACGACGACGTTTCGGTCCGTCCTGGACCATTCTCAAGTCGATTGTGGAAAGAAAGGAGACTGAGGAAACTGAGCTTCACCACTCGTGAGTAGAGGTGACATGTTTACGATTTATAAAATTCTTAAGGGAAATTTTAAAGTTGATACAAAATGACATGTTCGATATAAGCTGGAGAGAACTGTTGAATTTGGATGGAATCTTGAGGCGCAGATGAATCACACTATTGCTCAAATTGAGTTTTGCGTAAAGGAAGTGAGAAAATGGAATAGACTACAGCAAGAGTTCTCATTCTGGGGCATACGAGCCATTGGTGCTGTTTCTTGAGTTGGTAAGCTACAAGCTGCCCTATTGTGTATGTGATGCTGTATGATAGCTCTACTCACTAGAGGAACCTGAGAACATAAACGTACTACTTAAGCCCAGGGACGAAAATACTAGAGAGAGCACAAGGGGACACAGACCCCAGTTTGAGAATCTTTGTATTTGAGGGAGAGTCAGTAAAATCTAAAACAATAACAAAAATAAAAATAACAGATATGGCAAAATGCAGGAAGAGCGGTAGTCACAACGCTTGATAACTGACTTGTGGTAAGGTGGGGTACAGGAGCTGGTGATCGACCTGCAATTAAATTTAGGTGATGGATATATTCAGGCATAAAAGCACACACTCTCACATGCATTACAAC
>WNGS01165503.1:4637727-4654230 GCA_020271785.1 Procambarus virginalis | reverse complement strand
GCAGGGCATTGCTGTCTTGACCGGTCAGTACGGAGCATCATGTATTTTATCAAGGATTTTATGTAAACTCAAGTTTACCTGAAACACCATTAAGTTTACAATTAGGATTAGCTAGTGTGTTATATATATGTCTTTTCGTAGATGCATTTATTCAGTTTAATATTGATGTCTCGCTTGCATTATAAGTTTGTTTATTCATCATTGTGGAACGTTCACTAATTTTATCATGGCCGGCTTGGTCATCGAGGCTGATTTGTCACACCAGACTGACTTTGTCATCCGAGTGGCTTAATTGCGTTTCATATTGGCTTTGTCAGCATGTTGGCTTTATCATCCAGACAAAGCCAGTCATTCCTAAATTATATTCATTTGAATGCCAACAAGAAATAAGCCTTAATACAGTCCGCAAGAGAGAGATAGTCCTCCAGTATAACTCAGGAAGAGGCAGGGCTACATTATAACACAGCAAGACAGGTGTATATCATAATTTAAAAAAAGAGAAAGAGTCTACTTCAAAACTCAACAAGAGAAAGGCAAGAGTACATCATAATCCAACACGAAAGATAAGCCTACATCAAATCCAGCAAGAGAGAGAGAGAGAGAGAGAGAGAGAGAGAGAGAGAGAGAGAGAGAGGGAGAGAGAGAGAGGAGAGAGAGAGAGAGAGAGAGACAGGCCACATCATTGTCACTTGGTTATAATTAGAATCATTGGCACCAAATGCATTTGCACTTCACCTTTTAAAAATTATGTAAACTTTAGAGGCAAGTGATACACACGGAGGAAACTCAAGGGTCCAAGACTTGTCGACCTTTTCCTCTAAATATAAAGGAAATTGTGTCTAAGGAGGAACATGATACAGATGTACAACGTATTCTTGATTAGCCAGGTTGTGGTGTCAGCACTGAACCGCTGACTGTTAGCACCAACAATGTGACTGATCAGAATGTTAACGAGGTGATCTGATCAGGGAACCTCTGCTCCCTGTTATCTTCCTCTTCTCAGGCGCGCACCAATGAATTTAGTGAGATCGATAACCTAATGAAATTATTTTTCTCTCACACTTTGACCATAACTGAAGGTTGAAGTGACCCTCGATCATGTCGACTGGTCTTCTCGAGGTCCAGGTAGAGAGCGAGCAGGAGGAAGGGAGGGAGGGAGGGAGGGAGGGAGAGAGGGAGGAGGGAGGGAGGGAGGGAGGGAGGGAGGGAGGGAGGGAGGGAGGGAGGGAGGGAGGGAGGGAGGGAGAAGGAGGGAAGGAGGGAGGGAGAGGGGGGAGGGGAAGAGGGGTAGTGAATGATTACTCTGCTGGTGAGATTTCAACGCTTCGTAAGAAAGTTAGCATTAGGAGCCTGTCGCAAGAATGCAAGGTGTTATAGAGCGCACGCACACACGCACACACACCCACACATACACACACACACACACACACACACACACCCACACACACACACACACACACACACACACACACACACACACACACACACACACACACACACACATACATACAATGAGAGGCGGGCCGAAAGAGCAGAGCTCAAGCACCGCAAGCACAACTAGGTAAATACAACTAGGTAAATACACACTGTTATATTAGCCAATACACTTTCCATGGTTATTTACACCGTCACACTCACTTTGACACTAAACAGCTTAGCTAACAAGTTGGCTACAGCCGAGCAACACCAACCACTCCACCGCAAGTGGGTCATTCCTGCGCCACCAACTAATGTTCAAGAATTACGCCATCTTAAGACACCGCTAGGGAAAATGTCTAAAATACTGAACCACATCTGGACACGAGAATTATTAACAATCCACTAGAGACGAAGATTTCTGCCGGAAGCCTTGGAACGACCTGATAGTCGTTCGAGAGCAACTAGGCTGTTAGTGGACCGGGTCTTTAACAACGATCTCTCTCTCAGCCTCGTTGGTTTGGCCACACAACTACCTGCAGGTCTCATAGCCAAATATAATTAACCAATGATAACTTAACTGGAGATAACCCAAGATATCTTTACCGAAAATAAAACATAATCAAACATAACTTTAACCTAAGATAACTTAACCTATGATAACCAATGATAACTCAATATAACTTAGAAGAAAGTAACTTAGGGTGCGCTATATTGCCTTAGTTAAGGTTAGGATATGTTAAATTAGGCTGGGTTAGGTTAGAACTGGTTAGGGTTATGGTAGGATTGGTAAAGTTGGGTTCGATTTGGTTGAGTTAGGCCGGGTTAGGTTGGTTTAGGCGTGTTCACAGAGCAGCGATGACTCAGAGCGGCTCATACTCTCGTCTTAGCCCCTAGTCCCACCTACGGCAGCCACCAGGTTACTCTCCATGCCGGACAAGTGTTGCTGAGCTCAGTACCTCTGCGCTCACAGTGCTGAGCTCAGCCAGGACCTCAACGCTCAAAGTGCTGAGCTGAGGCAGGGCATCAACGCTCACAGTGCTCAGCTCGGCCAGGGCCTCAACGCTCACAGTGCTGAGCTCAGCCAGGACCTCAACGCTCAAAGTGCTGAGCTGAGGCAGGGCATCAACGCTCACAGTGCTGAGCTCGGCCAGGGCCTCAACGCTCACAGTGCTGAGCTGAGCCAGGGCCTCAACGTTCACAGTGCTGAGCTGAGCCAGGACCTCAACGCTCACAGTGCTGAGCTCAGTCGGCTCACAAACCACCAAACGCAACACCGACCAATCTTCCAGGTCCGAGCCAGGTAGCAACTATAACCTCAGCTAAGACCACACCATCAGAATGTTAACACTACATCCAAGTCTCACGAGCCAGTGGCTTCAGAATCAATACAAGATGACCTACAACTGCCTTATCGCCCAGACCAAAAATTATATATCTCGCCAACGTGAAAACACCCGAGAAGAACAATGTGTCTTCACCACCAGTCATCGCCGGGCGTCTGACAGCTGGGTGGACAGCGCTTCGGATTCGTAGTCATGAGGTCCCGGGTTCGATCCCCGGTGGAGGCGGAGACAAATGGACAAAATGTTTCTTTCACTTTGATAGGTCTGTTCACTTAGCGGTTAATACGTACCTGGGAGTTAGACAGCTGCTACGGGCTGCTTCCTGTGGGTGTGTATAAAAAAGGAGGTCTGGTCGAGGACTGGGTCGCGGGGACGCTAAGGCCCGAAATCATCTCAAGATAACCTCAAGATAACGGAATCGCCATTGGAGGTGGCGTGGAGTCACCTGGAGGTGGGTACCTGACCCAAGTCTTTACACACACTAACAAAGCGATTGTGACCACAAGAACAACAATTACAGTCATCACAACCTCTACAATAACAACAACAACTAAAAACAACGACGACAACAACAACAATAAACTTAAGTAAGACTGCATCTTAACTTAAAAGCAAAAAAGGTATTCTTTGATCAGCAAGAGATCGCGTAGACTCACTAGGTGAACACCACCACCTTACATAGACTCACTAGGTGAACAACACCACCTTATATAGACTCACTAGGTGAACACCACTACCTTATATAGACTCACTAGGTGAACACCACTACCTTATATAGACTCACTAGGTGAACACCACTACCTTACATAGACTCACTAGGTGAACACCACCACCTTATATAGACTCACTAGGTGAACACCACTACCTTACATAGACTCACTAGGTGAACACCATCACCTTATATAGACTCACTAGGTGAACACCACTACCTTACATAGACTCACTAGGTGAACAACATCACCTTATATAGACTCACTAGGTGAACACCACTACCTTACATAGACTCACTAGGTGAACACCACCACCTTATATAGACTCACTAGGTGAACACCACTACCTTATATAGACTCACTAGGTGAACACCACCACCTTATATAGACTCACTAGGTGAACACCACTACCTTATATAGACTCACTAGGTGAACACCACTACCTTATATAGACTCACTAGGTGAACACCACTACCTTACATAGACTCACTAGGTGAACACCACTACCTTACATAGACTCACTAGGTGAACACCACTACCTTACATAGACTCACTAGGTGAACAACATCACCTTATATAGACTCACATCAACACCTTATATAGACTCACAACAACACCTTATATAAACTCACAACAACACCTTATATAGACTCACATCAACACCTTATATAGACTCACATCAACACGTTATATAAACTCACTAGGTGTGCAACAACACCATATATGGACTCCCCTGGTGAACACCAACTCACTAGGTGCGCAACAACACCATATATTGACTCCCCTCGTGAACACCAACTCACTATGAACAGCTGTGAACACATATAATATATCCACCCACACACACATAATTTAATCGCTCTTAACCACAATTGATAAACAGGTAGACAAGAACCTGATAGTGACTCCGGACACTCTTACGGTGAACAACAGTAAATAATCACCATAGTAAATAACAGGATTGAGCCAGGAATGGTAGCCGGAGCAGAGGCCAGGAGGACCTACAGAGGTCTCTACCCACGCTGTCTTCAGGAGCTCCGGTGGACGCGCGGGTCCCGGGACACCTCGGTCATTGACTTCGACAACCAGGACTTTTAGTTTTTGTCTCGCAACATTACGAAGCGACGGGGAGAGCGCGAGGAAAGAGAGAGCATCAACACCTGTTTCCACCTCGGCTTCCGGATACCTGTTGGCAATACGGTACGATCACTGGAAGGTATTTTGCCTCTTAACATTCCTCACATTGTGAAGGATGAGGATAGCAGTTTGGCAGCACGGAAGTCCTGCTGTGCACATTCCCACTCACTTTTATTACACTTGCTAGTGATTTATGATCTCTCTCTCGTATGTAAAGATCACGGCGGTCTAACATTCCGCTGAACGTCTGTAGCTAATGATAGCAACTTTTGTAAGCCAGATGTGATGCTTATGGATACTGTCCAGAATAACACCCGTTGGCTAATCCACACACACCACTCATACACATGCATAAACACACTGGGAATCGGGTTGGGACGCTGGCGACGTGTCCCGTTATGTATGAAGAAGGCTGCCAGACAGGACACGGCACTTCCGGTGCCTGGGACAAATGTGAAACTGCAGGAAGCATGTCTTCCGGTTTATATAGGCCCGTAGCAGCACCCAGGTCGACTGGTGGCGCAACCTAGAGGGCGTGTGGTATAACAATGGCAGGAGCACATGTACCACATCCTGAGTGGCGGGCAATACACTCCTGACACCTCCAGTACACCCATAGTCTAACTTTCTAGACCCGTGCTCGGGCAGATGGCTTATAGAAACGCACGCACTCTTTCACCTTTAATGTTGATTCAAAGGAGCACTTTCCTTTGCGCATGCAGCTTGTTGCACGTGAGTGCAAGAAGCACACTGCTGCAACATTTAGAAATAGAATGAACATGATACACTAATGACTGGGTTAGGCGCACATGCGACACTTTCTTCAGTTAACAGTGTGATAATTCAGACCGAGTGAGTGCACGCAAGGCGCCAAAGTGGAGGAGCATCCACCGAGCTCGTCTGGAGAGCAAGTAGCTCACACGGTAGAGACGTCAGGCTCTCGTGGGTGGTGCTTAATGTTCAAGAACAAACACAACAACAACAACACAAACTGCTGCATTATACAAGGGAAACAAACCCGTTAAAGCAGCCAAGTGTTCCGCACATTGTCGTACAGAATCGTGACAAAATAATGCTCAATTGATCAATTTAATAGATTTAGATTCATCATTTTTTTAGATTCATCAAAGAATATTTTTAGATTCATCAAAGCATTGAGTGTTTCAAGTCTCCAGTGTTTGTTTTATGTTTATAAATGGACTGAATCAACCAATCATTGAACGTTTTTAAAAATAACAAATTCGTCATATTCCTGGCGGTAGGAAACTCCTGTCACTTCTTGTGACTAGTGCTTGTGGCTGACACTTCACAAGCAAGGCCACAGATACACGTGTTGGCATTCACCTTACAAGCAGAGCCCCAGTATACCTGTAGACTCTCCCACGTCACAAGCAGAGCCACAGTATACCTGTAGACTCTCCCACGTCACAAGCAGAGCCACAGTATACCTGTAGACTCTCCCACGTCACAAGCACAGCCACAGTATACCTGTAGACTCTCCCACGTCACAAGCACAGCCACAGTATACCTATAGACTCTCCCACGTCACAAGCAGAGCCACAGTATACCTGTAGACTCTCCCACGTCACAAGCAGAGCCACAGGTATATGCAGTGGCTCTTCAGGTCACCTGTGCGTCCTTATACTGTGGCGTGAGGCATCACTACCAGTACATGTGAACATTCTCCGGTAAATGTGGCATAATACCCAGACGAGTCACCGCAACGCAAAAGGAAAATACGTGTCCTTACACGAAGACGAGAACCACACAACATACGGTACGTGTGTCCTTATACTCAGGTGAATACCATCACAACACAAACTGTGCATGTATCCTTATACTCAGACGGGGGTCATCACAGCACATACGGCACCCGTGTCCTAATACCCAGACGAGTATCATCACAACGAGGACGAGGACCTTCGCCACACACACAAGTGTCCTTATTCCCAGACGATCATTAGAAAACAGAATAGATGTGTCCTTATACCCAGAAGATGGTCTTTACGACCGTCAAGTCATTAGTCTCTAACGAGGGTCACCACCACAGTAGTTGAGCCCTGTCTGAGACAAGTGGGTGTTCTGGCTGGGTCAAATACTCCAGGATGGGGTCAACTTACCTTCAATATACTGGGAGTTCCTCACTAGCGGCTCCCGGTCATACCCCACACGTGTCAAGCCAACAGTTTCAGAATAACTCGTTACATTTACAAATTATTCATCATGTAAATATTTCAGCAAACTTCGTGAAATAAATATAACAAATCTGCACTTTTAGTTTAATTATATATTTAATCAGAATTCCATCTTTTCTCCACGTGTTTCAGGAGTGAAATACACACCAGATATCCACTAACACTTTCTCACATCCTCAGTAAATACGGAACTGTCTTCCTCGGCTTGTAAACAGATTAATAAATTCCTCTGTAATCCTCTGTAATCCACTTTATGCTCCACCTCACTGCCTGAGCAATACATTGAGAAGCTTTTCCTCTTCTCACTCTCCAGCGGTTGGACACAGCGTTTGCCAGGCTCGGACGGGGACTGCACGAGTAAGCAGCTTAGGGAAGACGAGGGAGCGAGCAGTGAGGAGAGGAGGAGCGCCAGCCAGCCCGCACCCGCACGGTGTGAAGGTAGTGTTTACATAGCGGGTCTCTGGGTCCTCGCACCCCAGCCCGTCTAGGGGAACAAATTATAGACCGGGGAGCCCTCTGGCGTCCGCGGCGGGAGTTACACACACGTAGTAAGCTTTTCAGGCATGACATTTGCTCTATATGTAGCGCGTTTTTCCTCTCTTGGATGACGGATATTTTTGGTATTATGGAAGGCATTGGCGTAGGGGAGACGAAGACCTGCTGGAGTATAGGTGGGTACTGCCCTGGGGCAGCTTTTGTTTTTATTTTGTTTGGAAGATGAGGAATTGCCTCAGTGCTTTCCTATGTCATTATTTTCCTGATTCATTTTTTATATATTAATCGTCAGGCTCTGAAATCAAATATTAATGCCTGACTAACATGGCAACTTTGGTCTCTAATGCTGACCTGAACGTGATAAGACTACAGTATGGAGATAAGATCATGTCTGAGGATAACATTCTCTGAAACACTTCACGGTTGTCACAGATAAGCGTCTTCCAAAGTGCAAATATGATGTTATCTTGGGGACATGCAGGTCAGGCAAGTGCTGAGGGGTGCTGAGGACACGGATGCTGCGTGCTCCACTTATCATCATTAGACGAAAGGAATTTGTTGAGTCGCGGCTTATTAGCGCTGTAGTGGTCAAGAGGAATGCAACACAGGACGGTACAAAGACTTCCCTTGTTTCTCTGTCCAGTTTGCAACAATTACCATAAATGTACGAGACAGACAAATCATGAATTACTCGTGCAACAATGTGCATCAGTTGACAGCGAGTGTGCATCAGTTGACAGCGAGTGTGTGCATCAGTTGACAGCGTGTGTGCATCAGTTGACAGCGCGTGTGTGCATCAGTTGACAGCGAGTGTGCATCAGTTGACAGCGTGTGTGCATCAGTTGACAGCGCGTGTGTGTATCAGTTGACAGCGAGTGTGCATCAGTTGACAGCGAGTGTGCATCAGTTCACAGCGTGTGTGCATCAGTTGACAGCGTGTGTGCATCAGTTGACAGCGTGTGTGCATCAGTTGACAGCGAGTGTGTGCATCAGTTGACAGCGAGTGTGTGCATCAGTTGACAGCGAGTGTGCATCAGTTCACAGCGTGTGTGCATCAGTTGACAGCGTGTGTGCATCAGTTGACAGCAAGAGTGCATCAGTTGACAGCGTGTGTGCATCAGTTGACAGCGTGTGTGCATCAGTTGACAGCGAGTGTGTGCATCAGTTGACAGCGTACACTAGATTAGTTGTACGCGGTCAACCGGGTATGTTTACTTCTCATTTGACGGAATGGAACAAAACTGCGGTGGGCCGACCAGAGTGGAAAGGGACCACCATCCAGCGACCTTGTAACGAAGAGAAATCCAGAGTGCGTCATGAGGGTGAAGCACTCGAAGGAGAGCATTAAGAAAGGGGTCACCTTGACGTCTCCTCCTAGTAATTGTGGCCTGCGACACGATGCCAATACCAAGGCTGCGACGGGCGGCCCCTCTCTCTCTCTCTCTCTCCTGTCTAACCTTTTACCAGCCTTCACGAGGACAAGAGTCTCTCCGACCTGCACTCCAGCACCACTTCCCGCAAGGTGTGCGGACGGCCACTCGCCGAGTGTAAACACACTCGCAGCCTCTGCACTCTCCAGCCTGTTGTGGAGAGTGCTGAGGCCGATTGTACGACAGATCGACGCCGTGATACTCCAGGCGACACCTACACCATATGTTATGGCATTGCTCACTCTGAGCTACTCAGTATGGCACTACTCACTCTGAGCTACTCAGTATGGCACTGCTCACTCTGAGCTACTCAGTATGGCACTACTCACTCTGAGCTACTCAGTATGGCACTGCTCACTCTGAGCTACTCAGTATGGCACTACTCACTCTGAGCTACTCAGTATGGCACTGCTCACTCTGAGCTACTCAGTATGGCACTACTCACTCTGAGCTACTCAGTATGGCACTGCTCACTCTGGGCTACTCAGTAGGGCACTGCTCACTCTGAGCTACTCAGTATGGCACTGCTCACTCTGAGCTACTCAGTATGGCACTACTCACTCTGAGCTACTCAGTATGGCACTGCTCACTCTGAGCTACTCAGTATGGCACTGCTCACTCTGAGCTACTCAGTGTGGCACTGCTCACTCTGAGCTACTCAGTATGGCACTGCTCACTCTGAGCTACTCAGTATGGCACTGCTCACTCTGAGCTACTCAGTATGGCACTGCTCACTCTGAGCTACTCAGTATGGCACTGCTCACTCTGAGCTACTCAGTATGGCACTGCTCACTCTGGGCTACTCAGTATGGCACTGCTCACTCTGAGCTACTCAGTATGGCACTGCTCACTCTGAGCTACTCAGTATGGCACTACTCACTCTGAGCTACTCAGTATGGCACTGCTCACTCTGGGCTACTCAGTATGGCACTGCTCACTCTGAGCTACTCAGTATGGCACTGCTCACTCTGGGCTACTCAGTATGGCACTACTCACTCTGAGCTACTCAGTATGGCACTGCTCACTCTGGGCTACTCAGTATGGCACTGCTCACTCTGAGCTACTCAGTATGGCACTGCTCACTCTAAGCCAATGTGAGCCCAGGCGTAAGATGTGAACGTTATAGTCATTAATCCTGCAATACATATTGCCTTATTGTGTGCAACACACTTATCAGCTGCTGTCTTACAAGTGAGGGAATGTTACACTGCTCTCTTGCCTCTACATGTCAGCCGTTCACTGGGTGATAAGTCCACTACGGGCTCACCATAGCCCGTGCTACTTGCCCCGCTCCTGTGCCAGGTAAGTCCACTACGGGCTGACCATAGCCCGTGCTACTTGCAACTTTTTGTTCCAGGTAGTGAATCTTTAACAACAACAACAACACTGGGTGATAGAGCGATGTTTACGGTCACTGTCCCCCAGCTTAGGTTTCCTTAGGAGGCCTGGTCGAGGACCGGGCCGCGGGGACGTTGAGCTCTGAAAACACCTCAAGGTAACAACTCAAGGTAACACCTCAAGGTAACACCTCAAGGTAACACCTCAAGGTAACACTTCAAGGTAACACCTTAAGGTAGATCCCTACGTCACTTATTCCAGCACTCTCGAGGGAAATATTTTCTTTCCTGCCAGTGGCAGCCTGAGACGCCTGAAGGTCCGGTTATGGCGACCTGAGATTTGCTTTTGATTGTTGCCGCCGGAAGTTGTTGGTTTATTGTGCACCCCATACTCATCCTGTGAGCGGTAGCGCAAAAAGGAATACACAGGGCACAAAAGGTCTTTATCAAACCTCGTCGGAGGTTATTACATTAACAGTTACATATATCCTGCACACACACCATATAACTATGATGTCAGCTAGTAATAGAGATTGCTCCATTTCAATAGATAGGTATTTACAGATAATCATTATACATTACCGCTGATACATAATTGTTTGAGCTATGGAGATGTTACAAGGTCATAGGTGAGCTGTTGTTTGTTATTAGTCTTCACAATACACTACTTGTTTCTTAACTTCATTTGTCATTTATCTACTGGAAGCGAAACGTAGATACATTGCAAGGATTTCAGATATTTTATCCTTAATAATTAGATGGTTTGCCATTAGATAGAGTTTGAGTTTAGATTTATGTCTAAATGGCTCAATTTTATCACAGTCTAAGATGTAATAGTCTAGTGTGTTTCCCTGTCTTTGTCCACACATTTGGCACTTTACTTCCTCTAGATTCCAATACAAGAACTACCAGAGATACTTGTAGCCAAGTCTTATTCGAGCTGCGACAACGTCTGTTTGTCCGCTGATTTTGTTACTTGCACCATACACGTGTTTTATTTGACACATTTCATTGTGATGAACAATGGTCCTGCTTGTTCCATTTTCAGCTCTTCTGCTTTCTTGAAATTCATCCAAGAGTTCTCGTCTCAAGAAAATTTTTAGGGGACCTATTTGATAGCTTAAGATTCCGGTCAACACTGTCTTTATTTACTGCAGTCTTAGCAAGGCCATCAACTATATTATGTTCCTGCAGTCCAATATGAGAAGAGATTCACAATATTTTTTTATATTTATCACTTCATATATATATATATATATATATATATATATATATATATATATATATATATATCTGTGTATATATCTGTGTCTGACTTCGGAGAGTCCTCTCTGATCCTGGTATGACGATATGTGAGTCCGAGCAAGTCTGGGTATGGCGACATGAGGGTCCGAGCAGGTCTAGGTATGACAACATGAGAATCCGAGCAGGTCTGGGTATGGCGACATGAGGGTCCGAGCAGGTCTGGGTATGACAACATGAGAGTCCGAGCAGGTCTAGGTATGGCGACATGAGAGTCCGAGCAGGTCTGGGTATGACGACATGAGAGTCCGAGCAGGTCTGGGTATGGCGACATGAGAGTCCGAGCAGGTCTGGGTATGACGACTTGAGAGTCCGAGCAGGTCTGGGTATGGCGACATGAGGGTCCGAGCAGGTCTGAGTATGACGACATGAGAGTCCGAGCAGGTCTGGGTATGGCGACATGAGGGTCCGAGCAGGTCTGGGTATGACGACATGAGAGTCCGAGCAGGTCTGCGTATGGCGACATGAGAGTCCGAGCAGGTCTGGGTATGGCGACATGAGAGTCCGAGCAGGTCTGGTATGGCGACATGAGGGTCCGAGCAGGTCTGGTATGACTTTGTCATATACAGGGGAAACATCTTTTACCATATTTGGTACAAATATATTTATATGACTCTCAGACTATGTGAATAGAGAGCGTGTGAGATGGTAAAATCCCCAGTTCATAGGGTGAATTGTCATTCAGGAACAGGTAATCGGTTGATAAATTAACTGCACGGTTCCAGCCACGTCATACCGTCAGGTCTAAAGGGTGTAATGACTGGACGTTCATTAGTGTGTGAGATCATGACCAAGTTCTGCGCTCGCAGAGTATATATATGGAATAATCAGGGCTGGGAACAGTATCCCAACCTGATCCTGGCAATTACTATGTCGTACTATTGGTGGACGCTTCGTCCAAAATATATATATATATATATATATATATATATATATATATATATATATATATATATATATATATATATATACATATATATATATATAGATAGATAGATAGATAGATAGATAGATAGATAGATAGATAGATAGATAGATAGATAGATAGATAGATAGATAGATCGATACAGGTTCCAAAATTAACAAGTCATAATTTCTTATACTGGTGCTTTCCGGCCGTTGAGTGATATGATTTCTCTCATGTCAGACCTGAAAGTTAAGAGCAATATACTTTTAACTGAGAGTACCTATGTCTTGTTAGTTTTCCTCTTTGTTGTCTGCTACGTTAGCTGTGATATGCGTCATGACGATGAGTTACGTTTGTGTGAAATGGTATCCATACAAGAGGGACTCTGAGCCCTTCATTCTGCCCAGCTAACTGTAACTCTACTGTGCTAGAAGAGTAGGCCTTGAACCACAGTAAAATTCTCCTTGTCGTGTACTGTTCAGTGTACTGGAAACAAGTTGTACTGCAGCTTGTGCTGTTTGTGTAGAGTTCAGCCAGTTGATTAACTTGACACTGATACTCTGTGTTCATGTATTGTTTCTATAAACCCAAGAGGCTGCTGCTGTAGTCCTTCACATTGACGGGTGAACTGTTCCTCCCGTGTCAACAACATACTCCTCTGATCTTTACTGTGCTTTTTATCGAGAAGGCAATTGTTTGAATGTGTGACTGCTTTCAAGAGAACAATATTCTCATTACGGCCCTTGGTAATGGGTGTGTTCCATGCTGGATGCAGGAGGGTGGGACGTCAGTGTGTACAGGTACGATACATGTTTAGAATATATTCAGTTTAAGGAGGTTGTTCCACGGCGCTGTATACTAATCTGCGTCCCAACATTGTGGGGCTGTACTAGTCAAGACGCCTTATGTCTTTATTAATGTCATGTAATGGTAACTTTCTACTGGAAAACCATAGTTTGTAATCACTGCTGAGTGTCACTTTTCTCTCCATGTTGATATACAAATGTTGTGCACTTCCTAAGCTAATTAGGCGATTGACGTTTAACAACAACAATGAGATCCATTACATTCTCAACAACGATTCCTAATTCCTAATTCCCTGCAGTACTCTGCTCCCTGTGTGAGGCACTCACTTCCTTGTGACTCTCCTCCTATGCGGGGCTTTTCTGTCCTTGTGTCACTTTCCACCCCTATGTTAGACTCGTGCTCAATGCGTGACTCTCCTTCCCATGCGCAGCTGTCCTCTCGTGTTAGACTCCTCCCCACGCGACTCTCCTCCCCACGCGACTCTCTCCCCACGCGACTCTCCTCCCCACGCGACTCTCCTCCCCACGCGACTCTCCTCCCCACGCGACTCTCCTCCCCACGCGACTCTCCTCCCCACGCGACTCTCCCCCACGCGACTCTCCTCCCCACGCGACTCTTCCTTCCCCAGCAGGTCCCTCCCTCGGTCGAGAGTCCAGGGAGTGGAAAGTCAGTGATCGGGATGAGTTAGCAGGAAAATGGACCATGGAGGCTGAACCTACTCACCATTGATGACTTTTTTTGTGTATTTTTTCCGCGTCCCACAACTTAAATTATTGGCTTCTGGTATTGAGATCCATTAGCTGCGACACTCAGTATGGACCTTTATTGGCGTTAAGACTTTAACTAGCTGTGGTTGTCTGCTGGCAGACACGTCTTGGAGTGCGTGTGTCTGTGGGACAAGATCTGGGATCAAAATAGGATCGTTAAGCACATATGGCCAAGTTCTGTTGTTCTGACGCGAATGATGACACTGTTTAAGTACTTCCTCTTTCATTAAATATATTTCCTGAACATTTTTTCGATTTCCATCTTTTCATGCTTTAAGATATCTGAAATTTGCAAGGAGTTGCCACATTCTGTTTGTCTGATTTTCAGCAAAATTGCTGCACACACTTTTCACTTAGTTCCCAATTTTCCCATTAACACAGATGCGTAACGCTCGCCTTGAAGAGTGCTCCCGGAGAGTGAGGGAGTGGGGAGTTATTCCCCCTGAGACAGGTCTTTGTGTAGTGGGTCTGGGGTAGTGAGAGCACCATCAGGACCATTTCAGCATATATGGATGTTATTAGAGGTATACTGAGTAGCAGTCACAGTATACTCACTCCTATGCTTCCACATGTGTTTATGTTCTCATTGATCATCTTTGGCTGAGGCTGGGGTGGGGGGGAGGTGGAGAAGGGAGGCTGGGGTGGGGGGAAGTGGAGAGGGGAGGCTGGGGTGGGGGAAGGCAAGAGTGGGAGGCTGGGAGTATGGGGAAGGCAGAGAGGGAGAGAGAGGGGGGGACCCCCCCCCCACCGGCACCACCGCCTCACCACCGTTATTATAACAGTCAGGCTCCNCCACCACACTAGAACGTGTTTCACGTGGTGGTGGTGGTGGTGACAGTGGGGGTGGTGGTAGTGGTGGTGGTGGTAGTGGTGGTGACAGTGGTGGTGGTGGTAGTGGTGGTGGTGGTAGTGGTGGTGACAGTGGTGGTGGTAGTGGTGGTGACGGTGGAGGAGGTGACAATAGTGGTGGTGACAGTGCTGGGGGTAACAGTGCTAGGGGTGACAGTAGTGGTGGTTACAGTGGTGGTGGTGGTGACAGTGGTGGTGGTGGTGACAGTGCTGGGGGTGACAGTAGTGGTGGTGACAGTGCTGGGGGTGACAGTAGTGGTGGTGACAGTGCTGGGGGTGACAGTAGTAGTGGTGACAGTGCTGGAGGTGACAGTAGTGGTGGGGGTGACAGTAGTGGTGGTGACAGTGCTGGGATGACAGTAGTGGTGGTGACAGTGCTGGGGATGACAGTAGTTGTGGTGACAGTGCTGGAGGTGACAGTAGTGGTGGGGGTGACAGTAGTGGTGGTGACAGTGCTGGGATGACAGTTGTGGTGGTGACAGTGCTGGGGATGACAGTAGTGGTGGTGACAGTGCTGGAGGTGACAGTAGTGGTGGGGGTGACAGTAGTGGTGGGGGTGACAGTAGTGGTGGTGACAGTGCTGTGAGTGACAGTAGTGGTGGTGACACTGCTAGGGGTGACAGTAGTGGTGGTGACAGTGCTAGGGGTGACAGTAGTGGTGGTGACAGTGTGGGGGTGACAGTAGTGGTGGTGACAGTGCTGTGGGGACAGTGCTGTGGGTGACAGTAGTGGTGGTGACACTGCTAGGGGTGACAGCAGTGGTGGTGACAGTGCTCGGGGTGACAGTAGTGGTGGTAACAGTGCTGGGGGTGACAGTAGTGGTGGTGACAGTGCTGGGGGTGACAGTAATAGTGGTGACAGTGCTGGGGGTGACAGTAGTGGTGGTGACACTACTAGGGGTGACAGTAGTGGTGGTGACAGTGCTGTGGGTGACAGTAGTGGTGGTGACAGTGCTGTGGGTGACAGTAGTGGTGGTGACAGTGCTGTGGGTGACAGTAGTGGTGGTGACACTGCTAGGGGTGACAGTAGTGGTGGTGACAGTGCTGGGGGTGACAGTAGTGGTGGTGACAGTGTTCGGGGTGACAGTAGTGGTGGTGACAGTGCTGTGGGTGACAGTAGTGGTGGTGACAGTGCTGGGGTGACAGTAGTGGTGGTGACAGTGTTCGGGTGACAGTAGTGGTGGTGACAGTGCTGTGGGTGACAGTAGTGGTGGTGACAGTGCTGGGGGTGACAGTAATAGTGGTGACAGTGCTGGGGGTGACAGTAACGGTTAAGAAGCGTTGGAGGGTCCCGTGGGAAAACGGGAAGAAGCGTATGGGAACCTTTGCGCCTGCAGAGCGTCTCGGCCATTGACACTAGACGCTACTAAGGAGCTTTGTCTATATCCTGAAGGTCCGGCCGCTGACCCTGCTGAACCCTCTTACCAGCACCTCTAACGCGTTCACTGCTTGCATGCCGCGCCTCTCTCTCTCTCCCTCTCCCTCTCCCTCTCTCCCCCGTCCCTCTGTCCCTCCCTCTCTCCCCCCTCCCTCTGTTCCTCTCCCTTTCTCTGTCTGTCTTGCCAGGTTCTCTTTCTCCAGAATAAGGAGTATAAGTGAAGAACCGCCTTCGGCGGCAACAATCAATCAGTGAAGAATACTCTAGCATTCTTCGCGACGGAAATTTATTTTGAGATTTCTATTACAGTAAGTGTTCGGAACTTTGAGAAACACGCATTAAGGCTTTTTGTCCACTCCAGTCTGTGACCGCTCAAGCGTCTGAACCTCTCACCTGCTTAGGATGAAAACGTAATTATATCTGAACCT
>WNGS01165503.1:4617657-4636019 GCA_020271785.1 Procambarus virginalis | reverse complement strand
TCACACACACAGGTGTCCACTTACGAACCATGTACATCTCCCCAATTATGGTTGCTTTCTCTTTCTCAACCCGAGTTTATTGTTTGCTATAAACAACCTTGTCTATACAAAAAAAATAAACAGATTCTGAGCTTGCTTCGAAGTTCAACTACGGGCTCACCATAGCCCGTGCTACTTGGAACTTCCCTGGAAACACAAAACCGAAACTTTCTCTATTTTCCGCTTGTTACACTTGTAATAAAGTTGTTACATCTTGGCTTAACGTGTTTATGACGTATTAGAACGTTGTTACACCTGCTATATTTGTTGTTATAACTGTTTAGGAGGTGCTAAAAGTGTTCGAACGTTGTACCAACGTCGTAGTTTCGGTGTGTGTTTGGCGGGTTTTTGTTCCAAGTAACAAATCTTAAACAACAATTCGAAGTTCATAAACTGTTTAATCAATGCAAAGTAACTGGCTGTGGTTGAGGACAGATGGAGAGGTCTCGCTAGTGAAGAGTTCTCGCCCTGGATTACAGTGGCACTTTGAACCGACCAAAACTGAAGCACAGAAAACCACTTTGATTTTAGTCGCGAATCTGGAAGATGTTAGTGAGTGGGAGTGGGACAGAGGGAGTGGGGGGAGGGCTGAGATGGGTTTCGTGGGTACATGGGTGTCGTGGGTACATGAGTGTCGTGGGTACATGGGTGTCGTGGGTACATGAGTGTCGTGGGTACATGGGTGTCGTGGGTACATGGGTGTCTGGGTACATAAGTGTCGTGGGTACATGGGTGTCGTGGGTACATGAATGTCGTGGTACATGGGTGTCTGGGTGGAGCCAGTGAAAGTTTCTTGCCTTTTCTTTAAGTCTTGGATAAGGATAATATAAGACAGCGAGGACATGACGTCCTAATTCCTTTGCTGACGCCCGGACAGATCCCCTGGCTGACGCCCGGACAGATCCCCTGACTGACGCTCGGACAGATCCCTGGCTGACGCTCGGACAGATCCCTGGCTGACGCCCGGACAGATCCCCTGGCTGACCCCGGACAGATCCCCAGGCTGACGCTCGGACAGATCCCCTGGCTGACGCTCGGACAGATCCCCTGGCTGACGCCAGACAGATCCTCTGGCTGACGCTCGGACAAATCCCCTGGCTGACTCTCGGACAGATCCCCTGACTGACGTCCTGGAGACAGATCCCCCTGACTGACGCCCAGACAGATCCCCTGGCTGACGCCGGACAGATCCCTTGGATGACGCTCGGCAGATCCCTGGCTGACGCCCGGACAGATCCCCTGGATGACGTTCTAGCAGACTCGCGGCGACGCTCTCTAACAAACAAAGGTTGACGTACTGACACACTCCGCCAGTCCTGGAAAACGCAGTCCACCCAACTTTCATTCTCTTGCAATATTTTAGTTACGTTGTCATAAAATTCAGTCAACTTTGTTAAAAGCATGATGTCCTCCTCCCTCAATCTGTGTGGTGATTCAGTTGCAAAATTTACTCGCCTCAAATATTCTCTAGTTCTTAATTCATTTCCTGGTGACCTATCCATTTGTTTCGTCTTGGTATGTATGTTAGCTACACTCATCAATAGTTTATTGCTTCGTGGCTCTCTCATTTCTTGTATAGTAGAACTACATTTGCCTTTTTCCAGTTGTCTTCAGTTTTATATTTAAAGCTCCAGTTAATGAGAAACACAGAATTCATGCAACTTCCTTCAGTCAACAAATCTTCTCTCGTCTCGCTGCTTATATTATATCTGATTCCTCCAGGTGTCTCTTTTTATCTCTTCTACAGTAACATGGAATCTCTCTAGTGTTGCTTCTCGGTCTGTTTTCAGCTCTCAATGGACACTAATGTCGTTCCTGTTTGAAAACCACCAGGGACATCTTGTTGAGTTCTCAACACACTTCTTTGGCATTCTCCAGCCGTGTTCCTCCCTCCTTCCACAGCTTCATCACACGTCCTCGTACTGGAGTTTTCCTCAATTTCCTGCTGTATTTGGGAAAGCAACAGCTTAGGTTGGTCTTTGTTATTGTCACTGTGGCGTTCTCAGACCACTGCCCTGTTCCCCTAATACAGCTGCACTCACTTCTGACCCTATTCGTGTATGCACCCGGGTGGTCCCTTTGCTTCTTCCTTACTCTTTATGGTGGCAGAATATGAAAGGCTGTTGGTGGTGGCAGTAGAGGATGGTATGTTAGTGGTGGCAGTAGAGGATAGTATGTTAGTGGTGGCAGTAGAGGATGGTATGTTGGTGGTGGCAGTAGAGGATGGTATGTTGGTGGTGGCAGTAGAGGATGGTATGTTGGTGGTGGCAGTAGAGGATGGTATGTTGGTGGTGGCAGTAGAGGATGGTATGTTAGTGGTGGCAGTAGAGGATGGTATGTTGGTGGTGGCAGTAGAGGAGGGTATGTTAGTGGTGGCAGTAGAGGATGGTATGTTGGTGGTGGCAGTAGAGGATGCCTCACGCTGCCACAGACACCAGTAACGCTGCCTCGCGTTGGCACTAAAACAAAGCCACTAACGGAGGCGAGAGTAATCGTTAACACTGCGTGTGGTCTTGAGAGACAGTGGGCACTAACCTGGCACCTTCAACACCTGCCCTCACAACACCTGTACGCCCTCACAACACCTGTACACCCTCACAACACCTGTACGCCCTCACAAGACGGTTAAATAGAAGTTCAAACAAACACAGACACACGAAAAGTAACCGATAACGAGCCCGGGCGAGCCAAGGAGAAGGCGCGCTCGCTCAATTGACTTGCAACAATAGGGACTTCGACATCATTGCGTCATTGCTTCCATCGCCACCTCGCGTCACTGTCTCCCCCTCTTTATTATCCACCACTTCATGTTTCCCTCTTTGTTTTCGTATTGTCAACGCCTCATGTTTTAATTCACCTCATTAACGCCTTATTCCCTTATTCTTCACCGCTTCAAAGCCCTTCACCACCTCACTATCGGTGCCCACCTCGCTTGACCACGGGTTGTCGAGCTCCGTGACCGGAAACAAAGGGTTGGTTACGGGGAAGGTGTGGAGCAGGAGGGCCGTGGCAGGTGTGGAGCAGGAGGGCCGTGGCAGGTGTGGAGCAGTAGGGCCGTGGCAGGTGTGGAGCAGGAGTGCCGTGGCAGGTGTGGTACCCCTGGGGCTGGATCCCAAGAGTACCACAGTTCGCAATATATGGGAATGCCCTAGCGAGGGAGGGAGTGGTATAGTTCAACGGCTGTTGACGCCCAGCTAATGGGGAGTGTAATAACCGTGAAGGTCTGCTGAGACTTTCAGGAAATCCTTGACAAACTCAAGTAACGAACAGGAAAATAAATTAGGAAAATGAGAGAGAAAAAGTCTTGGAACGGAATAAAATTCCAACACCAGAAGCACAAGTACACAGAATAACAATGACAGCTGCCTTGAAGTAAAATGGGATTTAAACCCCATAAATAAGAAAGAACACGTTGAAGACACTGTTTGCAATGTGTGTGTGAGATTATTGCTGGAATACCTAGCAATAATGTGGACTCCACACCTCGTGAAGTCAAAGATGAACTTGAAAAGGTGTTGCCGTCTGCAATAAAACTAGTGCTTGAATAAAGGGGCTGAAAAACGGTGAAAAATGAAGGGCAGGTGTGAGCACTCTCACAACCTAAGATTAAAGAAAAAATAGTGGAAAAATGTTCAACACTTCCAAGATACTTAAAGGAAGAAAACTTTAACAAGAATAATACTTTAAATTTTGAGAAAATAAATCAAGAGGACACAGGTGGGAGATGGAAACGGAAATGAGGGGAAAATGCAAGGAAAATCTGGTGCTCTCTACGGGTTGTCAACAAGTACAATACACTGAAAGAAGAAGTGGTGGAAGCCACCTCCATCCACATCCTAAAGGCCAGGTACCAGTACAGTAACATCTCATTCATAGGGAAGAGAGAGCACCAGATGCAACAAAACAAGTAGGACGGGTAAAAGGAATTAAACATCACTACACTGTATAGTCACTGTTAGGTTAGTACTTCACTGCTTCGCCACGTCACAGCCTCACCACGTCACAGCCTCACCACGTCACTGCCTCACCACGTCACTGCCTCACCACGTCACTGCCTCACCACGTCACTGCCTCACCACGTCACTGCCTCACCACGTCACAGCTTCACCACGTCACAGCCTCACCATGTCACTGCCTCACCTCGTCACTGCCTCACCACATCACAGCCTCACCACGTCACTGCCTCACCACGTCACTGCCTCACCACGTCACTGCCTCACTATGTCACTGCCTCACCACGTCACCTACTCTGAATAACAAAACCTTCGAGCCAACGGAATGTACTACCAATGTTACAAAAATTCAAAGTGCACAAGTACCTTCAGTACTGCAGCTTGCCAAAGGATGTTGATTGGCTGCCCGCAGGTCATTTGACCTGTACCCCAATTGAGGTCCCAAGACACACTAACTATTCATTATTAAAAACGCTTACCAGTGGAACAGGCTCCACCCCCTAGTTCCTAGGCCCAAATTAACTCCGCCTATCCCAAGCCTATGGCCAATGGACTTAAACATAACTAGGTGATCTAGAAACCGGGCCAATGGCATGGGCAGGCACTACTACCCTGTGAGACTCTGCCTCTCTACTCAACCAATGAGCACAGAGTGTCACTCTTAGGCCAGACAAACTCTTGACTTAGCTCCGCCCCTTAGGTTCCTGGGACATAGGCCTGTTCTAAAAGTTCTGTTTTACTCCCGTAGGATCATGAACCATTCCCACGTCACAACAGGAAAACTTGCAGCCAAATTAGCGTGTAACAAATTTGAAGTTGAATTAGATCTAGGTATCCCCATCTCTGCTGTCAAAATTGTATTTGTCCAAATATTCAGATTTGATAGGAAAGAACTTACTGACTCCCAACGACCTGAAAGTACTAGTATAAAAAGCTATGATTTGTTCAGATCTGAAACCTACATCTATGGGCAGCACAAAACGTCCACTAGACTGTGCGACACAGTGGTTGCAAGGATCAGGTTGGGTTACTGTTACCTGTGGCAGGTGGCTGCAGGTGACGGATCTCCCAATCCTGAGCACTCCAGTTGCAAACTCTGTGAGCAGGAACTACGGCACGATCTCCCGCACTACATCACTGAATGCCCGTTATTGACCTTTCAGACCAGTTGGCATGAGGTACTGGAGCTTTGCAATACTTTATTCACTCTCGTATTCTTGAAGATATCCTCACAGTGTACCCAAAATTTGCCAGTGCAACTAAACACATGGCCCTGTATGACTAACCATCCTGTGTGATGGGGACTTTTATACCACTGCTGCCTTATTCAATCTTGTGTTGATTATATCCTCAAAATGTACAGTCAAAATGCACAATTTGTACAGTCTCCGTGGTGTAGTGGTAAGACACTCGCCTGGCGTCCGCGAGCGCTATGTCATGGGTTCGTATCCTGGCCGGGGAGGATTTACTGGGCGCAATTCCTAACTGTAGCCTCTGTTTAACGCAACAGTAAAATGTGTACTTGGTTGTAACAACGATTCTTCGCGGCAGGGGATCGTATTCCAGGGACCTGCCCGAACGCTACGCGTACTAGTGGCTGTACAAGAATGTAACAAACTCTGTATATATCTCAAAAAAAAAAAAAAAAAAAAAAAAAAAAAAAAAAAAAAAAAATGCATCCGGAGTCTGCCAATGCAGACTGCTTATCACATGCCTCTGTATGACTAACCATCCTGTGTGATGGGGATTTTTTAGCATCACCTAGTTAGCTTTTTTTTGACACACTGTACTCCACTTCATATAGTCTAGGGCAGCTGCACTAATGCAGATGTATCTCATGTATTAATAAAAAAAACAGGAAAACCCACGGTCGACTGGCTCCAGCTCCCTCACTCGAGAAACTTGAGAATTACGGTAATTTATCACTCTTCTAAAACTGTCAACTGGAGTGGCAAAGGCAGGAGGAGAGGGGAAACGGGTTGGAAAAGAGGAATTGGAAATGACTGGGAGACAAATGATTTGGAAAAGATTGGAGACATTGGGATTGGGGAACAAGACTTGACCCCCCCCCCCCGGCCTAGGGTAATCTGACTCTGGCAAGAAGGGGAACTGCCCGCAGGGAGGGGAGAATGACCAGAGGTCCGCACTGCCTCACCACGTTACTGCCTCACCACGTCACTGCCTCACCACGTCACTGCCTCACCACGTCACTGCCTCACCACGTCACTGCCTCACCACGTCACTGCCTCACCACGTCACTGCCTCACCACGTCACTGCCTCACCACGTCACAGCCTCACCACGTCACTGCCTCACCACGTCACTGCCTCACCACGTCACTGCCTCACCACGTCATAGCCTCACCACGTCACTGCCTCACCACGTCACTGCCTCACCACGTCACTGCCTCACCACGTCACAGCCTCACCACGTCACTGCCTCACCCCGTCACTGCCTCACCACGTCACTGCCTCACCACGTCACTGCCTCACCACGTCACTGCCTCACCACGTCACTGCCTCACCATGTCACTGCCTCACCACGTCACTGACTCACCACGTCACTGCCTCATCATGTCACTGCCTCACCATGTCACTGCCTCGCCACGTCACTGCCTCTCCACGTCACTGCCTCACCCCGTGACTAGCGGTCAACCGCACAAGTTCGTGCTATTATGTTGATCCCAACAGTTAATTCTTCACATTACTGGCGCAATCCTTCAGTGCCTGCAACCGTCCAAGCATTAAATTAAACGCTTCAGAAAGTGGTGCAGGAAGCGGCCACGCCAGCGAGGACCACCGCTAGAAACATGTCAGTGATAATTGACACGCGCTAAACTCCAGCGCTTCACGCTAGTGGCCTCACGCTAGGGTAAGCAGTCGGGCGCGGCATTCCTAGCGGTCATCGCTATTTGTCTGGTGGTGGAGCCGAGCAGCTGCGTCATCAACTGCTCTCGCCTCTTCCCCAAACAACCGGTCGCTCCACGCCGCCACTCAGCACTCCCACCAGATTGCTCGAGGAAAATGGTAAAAAAATGATGTGAAAGTGCGTGGATGGGGCCGGCCGCCGAGCACCTATCCTCACCCCTTGTGAGAATGGTGGCCGTCCGCCGGGTACCTATCCTCACCCCCTTGTGAGGATGGGGGCCGGGCACTTATCCTCACCCCTTGTGAGGATGAGGGCCGGCCGCCGAGCACCTACCCTCACCCTTTGTCAGAGTTTGGGCTGATTTTCATACAATTTCCACCTTGTGTATGTGTCCAGCCTCTGCTTAAGACACAGCAAGGAATTTGCTCCATTCTATTCACCTGGGTTATAGGAGTCTCGAACCGCGGACTCCACCTGTGTGAGGCCGAAGCTCTGTCGACTGGGCTATGAGTTGTCTTAATAAGGAATTTATAATTTGATGGAGTGGCTCTACTTAGCAGACTCTTCCACTTACCCGTAACCAAAGGTGGTGTTCTCTTGTAAGTCTACGTCACATAATTCCACAACACTTTTGCGTGTTGCTTTGATATTTTCAACACATTATTTATGTGCTGATTTACAAAGTCTTTCATCCGCTGAACACTTATATTACATCTCATGTAATGTCTTTTATGGAAACGTAATCTGGTAATTTACTTAACAACTTTAATGGCAAATAACTTATATTATTTTCTGTAAGAATTCTAGAGAATGTATTTGTTCTGTAAGACACTCGCTAGTGTAGACATGTTGAACAGTGACATCCATGCGATGTCTCGCTAGAACACAGTGATGATGTACAGTATTAATATTCCTGCGACTACCGTCCTAACTTTAGGTCATTATTAATATGTATGAGATGATCCCATTTACAGTCGAATTTATTAATATCAACATTACTGAGTTAATAGCGTATGTTACTATCTTTGTCAAGCCTTCACATACATCCCTGACCACAAAGAACTGCATCTGTGGTCCCTTTCGCAAATCTGAAGCAAATTAAAAACATTCAGTAGTTTCAAAATTATTTTGAATATATAATTTTATCATTACCATCCACAAATTTTGCTTAAACGCGAAAATAATTAACAGAAAATAATTATTAACTAATAATAAATAAACAAATAATAAAGTAAACTTTGAGAATGTCTTTGAAGCAAGACTGGAGTCGAATCAGCGTCCTGGGTAGCCTCAGACACGCACCTTAACCCCATGTACAATGGTTCGATCCCCGTCCTTCTCGAAATATTCTCTCATAGATATATCACATCATTGTGATGTCCTGTGTAAGCAGCGCTCAGTCAACCACCACTTCATATGCATCCTAAGTGAGTGAAAACTTTGCCAGGTGCAAGTGGCCTCTGGTAAACCCATGCTGGGTCTTTAATTATGCTCCTCGGAGCATAATTAAACACAATGTTGACAACCCTCCATGCTTCTGGGACAATGTTGACAGCTCTCCATGCTTCTGGGACAATGCTGACAACTCTCCATGCTTCTGGGACAATGCTGACAACTCTTCATGCTTCTGGGACAATGATGACAACCCTCCGTGCTTCTGGGACAATGCTGACAACTCTCCATGCTTCTGGGACAATGATGACAACCCTCCGTGCTTCTGGGACAATGCTGACAACTCTCCATGCTTCTGGGACAATGCTGACAACCCTCCATGCTTCTGGGACAATGCTGACAACTCTCCATGTTTCTGGGACAATACCAGAGTTAATGTATTGATCACACAGGCATTATATTAGCCGGCTGAGCTCTTCCTTATAAACACCGTGTTGTTGTTGTTATTATTATTGTTATTGCTCTCAACTTAGGTTAATACAGTGTAGTTTATTTCCAGAGTATACAAATATATTTTGTTGAATTATGGAATCTTTGCACTGTTTACTTTTGTTATATATGTCTCGACTTTTCCTTGTATGTAGCTGCAACCTTTCTAGCGCCTGACTTTTAATTAAGTCTATTTTGTGTAAACTAAGCAACTGTGTAGCTTCATCATACGCGGTAGTGAATAGATTCGTCAAATGAGCGTCACAATGTACATGCATGTGTGCACTTCAACAACATATGAGATCTAAGTTGAATGAATGCCAGGAAAATAACACCCATAAACTGTGACATTGTAGTAGGCCGATCCGACCACACGTGTGTGAAACAATCCTATAACCCTAGGGACTTATTAATAAGTAAGTGACCGCTTTCAACTAACCCTTTATGCATATTAATGAGTTAACATGACTTTTTAGTCCTCTCACCAGTACCTTGTAACCCCGATTCCCAGACTCTGCACACATACATATATATATATATATCTATATATATATATATAGATATATATATATATATATTATATATATATATATATATATATATATATAGAGAGAGAGAGAGAGAGAGAGAGAGAGAGAGAGAGAGAGAGAGAGAGAGAAGAGAGAGAGAGGAGAGAGAGAGAGAGAGAGAGAGAGAGAGAGAGAAGAGAGAGAGATTAAGTTTAATTCATGAAACAATTACCTTGTAATGCATGACGTCACACCTCGTCCAATCTAATGACTTTTTCAGTGCCAAAAATGTAACTAATTGTCACTTTTCCAGTGACAAGACAGTGATGATGGAGTGCCTTCACCTCTCAAGGTGCCCAAAGCATTTCTTCTCCAACACTTCCCTTCTCACTTGACCGTCCAAGTTTACGACACTTTCCCATTGAAATCGAATGATGACTTCACACATCGGTGCTATTTTTATCACTTTAAATATTGCATTGCAACGATGAGCTCGGTGATACCATCTGAGAAATGTAACCTAATTAGGTTTCCGATAGACATTTACGAAAAAGAGTAAGATATTTCCTTCACTTCTTTCCTCGGAATGTGCAGCTTTCTTCACAATGATTCAATACTGTTCAACAATTGATATTTTCTCGCTCCATTTAAGATCGAATAATATATATTTTCTCATTTATAATATACATGTAATTGGGGTTCATCGGGAGCACACGCTTTTTAATTCAGCTTAACACATTCGTTTAATAAAACTATAGAGTGGCCATTGATGATCAAGAAGCTTCAATGATTTCAGAAGGTTATCGCGCCTCGTAACTTAATATTGTAACTTATTAACATCCACCGCCTTACACAGACGGTGCGTCCTAGTTCATCACCTACACAGACGGTGCGTCCTAGTTCACCACCTTACACAGACGGTGCGTCCTAGTTCATCACCTTACACAGACGGTGCGTCCTAGTTCACCACCTTACACAGACGGTGCGTCCTAGTTCATCACCTTACACCAGACGGTGCGTCCTAGTTCACCACCTTACACAGACGGTGCGTCCTAGTTCACCACCTTACACAGACGGTGCGTCCTAGTTCACCACCTTACACAGACGGTGCGTCCTAGTTCATCACCTTACACAGACGGTGCGTCCTAGTTCATCACCTTACACAGACGGTGCGTCCTAGTTCACCACGGGTGAAGGGAGAGTACACGCAGTCCTGGCTAGTAATGGACCACACCTGCAGCCTCCCCCCACACCTGACATGGTCCTGCTAGTAAGGGACCACACCTGCAGCCTCCCCCACACCTGACATGGTCAGGCTAGTGAAGAACCACACCTGCAACCTCCCCCATACTGACATGGTCCTGGCTAGAATGAACCACACCTGCAGCCTCCCCCACACCTGACATGGTCCTGGCTAGTAAGGGACTACACCTGCAACCTCCCCCACACCTGACATGGTCCTGGCTAGTGATGGACCACACCTGCAGCCTCCCCCACACCTGACATGGTCCTGGCTAGTGAGGGACCACACCTGCAGCCTCCCCACACCTGACATGGTCCTAGCTAGCTAGTAATCTTTTATTGTGTTGTGGTGGGGGGAGGGGGGAGTAAAGAGGATGGAGAAGTACATGTGAAGGGAAAAGTTGGAAATGGGAAATACAGTATTAACTTCGATCAATGACCCAATACGTCAGGCCGGAACTGGCAGCAGCAGGGAGGGGAGCAGGAAGAAGAAGAGGTGGAGTGGGAGATAAGAGGCGGGGGTAGGGGCAGCAGGGGGTGGGGAGAGGCAGGGGGAGGGGGGTAGGGGCAGCAGGGGGTGAGGGAGGAGCAGGGGGAGTGGAAGGATTGATGGTAGTAGATGGAGAGACAGGAGAAGAGAGAGGAATGTCCAGAAATCGCGGGAAAGTGTGCGTCACTCAACCGGCCTCCTCCACCCCCCATTCAACCCCCCCCCCTTCCCCAGTCAGTGACACCTGCCGCTCCAGGTACAGTTACAGGACCCTGGGGTAGGAAAGAGGGAGGTGGGGGGTGTAGAAGGGGAGGGTTGCTGGGATCCTCTTCAACCTCCTCTCCCTCCACCCTCACGAACCCCTCCACCTCCCCATCACCCCATTTAGTGCTCTGCACCCCCCCCCCCTCACCACCTGTCGTTACACTAGGGGGGGGGAGGGAGAGAGATGTATCAGGGTTCCCACGTTTATAACTTCAATACATTATAAATAAGGGCATGTTAGCAGGTGGAGGCGGGGAGGTCTACCCAGCCTCCACCCGTCTTCCCTTGATGAGTTCTCACTTGTAATCTGGATTAATATCATGTTATTACTGTTGTTGCTATTAATAATAATATTAATAACAATAATATTGAGAAAATTCACTAGGGCTGTGAGGTGGCGCGAACTTACGATCAAGGCACTGTCAACCCCATACTCTACCACAGTCCCTCTCGCACGCCCCTCAACTTGCAAAGCCGTAGAGATAACAACACGGTAATCAGTTGGTAGAAGACGCAGAGCTATACAGAAGGCGCAAAGGTAAGTGGGAGGATCAGAGTAGTAAAGTTAGGTGTGAAAGGTATAGTTCCGTGTATTGTTTCTCAGTTGATGGCTCCCTCGTGTCACTGGTTCAGTCCTGGATGACACACGAGTCTGCCGCCAGCAGCCTCCGCCCTCGTGAAAGTTCCTCACCCGACACCCACTGAAAAAACTGTAACTGTGAAAACCTTACTTTTAACACTCCGCTTTGATTGTTCCTGCAGTGACCCCAGTGCTCGCTGATCATGCAACGCCGACACAATCACACTCACTCACTCACACGTTGATTGTCAGTTGAGAGGCAGAACCAAAGAGCCAAAGCTCAACTCCCCGCTAGCACAACTAGGTGAGTACTCTCTCTTTCCTCCCTCACCTTCCTCAGTATCTCCCTGCTACCCCTCACCTCCCTCCTAACTTCCGTGTCTTGTGACTCCCCCACATACTGACAGCCAAATATAACCCTGGCGTCTCCACCCCGCCCAGTAATCCCCACAAGGAAACGCCCGGCAGTCCCAAACTCATCTCCACGGAGCCCGAGGCCCCGCCGTGGTCTAAGGTGGTCTAATAAGCTATATAACCAGCTGGTGGCAGGTGCAATACTTTTGAAAGCGTGTGGAGTGACTGGAGTGACTGGAGAAAACACAGGAGAGAGAATGTTTGACTCTGGCTCCCTGTTCTGTAACCACACTACCAGAAGCTCTCGAGCTGACTGGTACCAATGCCAGAGCAGACCACTTTTAAAGATGAAATACCATTTCCAAGACCAATTGGGTGTGGGCTCAATGCTAGGGCAGCAAACAGGGTGTGGGCTCAATGCTAGGGCAGCAAACAGGGTGCGGGCTCAATGCTAGGGCAGCAAACAGGGTGCGGGCTCAATGCTAGGGCAGCAAACAGGGTGTGGGCTCAATGCTAGGGCAGCAAACAGGGTGTGGGCACAATGCTAGGGCAGCAAACAGGGTGTGGGCTCAATGCTAGGGCAGCAAACAGGGTGCGGGCTCAATGCTAGGGCAGCAAACAGGGTGTGGGCTCAATGCTTGGGCAGCAAACAGGGTGTGGGCTCAATGCTTGGGCAGCAAACAGGGTGTGGGCTCAATGCTAGGGCAGCAAACAGGGTGTGGGCTCAATGCTAGGGCAGCAAACCGGGTGTGGGCTCCATGATAGTGCAACAAACAGGGTGTGGCCTCCATGATAGTGCAACAAACAGGGTGTGGCCTCCATGATAGTGCAACAAACAGGGTGTGGGCTCCATGATAGTACAACAAACAGGGTGTGGCCTCCATGATAGTGCAACAAACAGGGTGTGGGCTCAATGCTAGGGCAGCAAACAGGGTGTGGCCTCCATGATAGTGCAACAAACAGGGTGTGGCCTCCATGATAGTGCAACAAACAGGGTGTGGCCTCCATGATAGTGCAACAAACAGGGTGTGGCCTCCATGATAGTGCAACAAACAGGGTATGGCCTCCATGATATTTATTATTATTAACATCTTTATTGACAAAATTAATTACAATTTTGCCAAATCTGAGGATTTCGAATAAGTCTTATTAAAGTGAGGATAATGCTGGTATTCACTGTCACGCAGGACAGAGGGTCATACATAAGACAATAGATCTAAACTGTAGGCGGAAGTACATATATATCATGGTTACAATCAATGTTTTAATGTATGGATATCTGAAAATAACTTTCTATTGTGCATTGCCACACAAGGGCAGGGATGGGTTCATAAGTGATGCAGCTTAGAAGTAATATAAATAAAAATTGTTCTTCATTCTTTAAAATGGACAAGCAAATTTTGGATAAATTGTTAGGATGTCGTCCAGAACACCTGAGTCAATTAAATAGTTACACAGTTGGTAGTACAAGAGGCCAGGAGGTCTAATGTCCTTTACGGTTTCACTTACAACAATATAGTGTTCTACTGAATGTATTAAAGGTTTATCACAGAGTTTACAATCTGAGTATTCTGGTAGTGGCTCAACCTCACTAACCTGCCAGATGTGTGACTGGCAGGTTAGTCAGCCAAGGCGAATTCGTGCAATGACTACATCACATTGTCTGGTCCGGTTACTGTGCTGACCATACAAATACCTATTATTACAAAACTTGTCATAACTTTTAATACTGCAGCTTTCAGGTCTCTGGGCATTTATTAGTTCTTCTAAATCTGAATTAATTTCTTTAATCTGTATGTTTCTAATAATTGCATTAGATAGTCCAAAGTCATAATCAATGTTTTCTTTCCTGCAAGCCTCATTGGCCAATCGATCTACAAAGTTATGTTTTCCAACTCCAACATGGGATGGGATCCACACAAATTTTATACAAGAGTTATTATCATTGGCAAAAATTACATTCCATTTAATATTACAAGCTACTTCCGACATACATTGTGATGGTGTGGGCTCTATGCTGGTGCCACATAAAGGGCGTGGGCTCTATGCTGGTGCCATATAAAGCGCGTAGGCTCTATACTAGTGCCACATAAAGGGCGTAGGCTCTATGCTAGTGCCATATAAAGCGCGTAGGCTCTATACTGGTGCCACATAAAGGGCGTAGGCTCTATACTGGTGCCACATAAAGGGCGTGGGCTCTATGCTGGTGCCACACATAACAACTCTGGTCTTACATACGTAGTGCACAACCTAATGAATGCTGTATGTACATTCCAAGACGAGAGGTTCAGTGCGAGGTCCAGCTCCAGGTTCTCTTCCACACATCGACAACAGTTTTCCCGTCAGCCGATACGACTCCTCTCTCCTGTTCCACATCTCATAACCTTACAATTGTTCGGGTTGATCTCAAGTGGCCACGTGCTCGACCTGTCCTGAAGCTTTGTCATGACCTGAAGCTTGTTACTGACCAGACGTTTCTTCATATCCTTACGCTTGTGGTGTGTCACTTTATCACATTAATGTTTCCTTTTCTCTGAATATCCCTGTTACGAACCCGACTCCATCGTCGGAGCCTGGAGCAGCGACGTCAACGCCATCTGTGAGTCCGCTCCCGTAACCCCCACAAAATGGACGACGCCATCTACCGGTGGCGGGATGATACCAGCAAGAGGCGCTAAATTCCTGTCCTGGTCAGCTCGAGAGGTAGCTGGTGCTGACCTCTGGTGAGGTGGCGCCTAGAAAATCAGCGCCATCTATTGTAGGAGGAGTTGTATGTTTATGTCAGAGTCCGTAAGTATTATTTCCTAGTGTCCCATGTAGCTATAGTAGGCATCCTTCAGTCTCGGAAGACTATGGAGTTGCGCTCTGACAAGGCGCAAAGCCTGGGTAGGTAGATATGGAGGAGAAGCTGTTACCCATGCAGCAGGTCCCCCCTCTCCACGTTGCTGAAATTATCCAATAGAAAAGCAAATGCCAATACACATGGTTCCAGCAGCGTCGCAGGAGCTGCCAGAACGAGGTCGACGTCAACAACGAACTGCCTTAGGGGCTCCAACTCCGGATTTGTCCTCGAGATTGACTCCTGAAGCCTTTCCCAAAAAAGGGGTATGGCCGCAAGGCAGCGGAGGTTTAAAATCAGGGTTTTCCTTCCCCTAGATGGGCTGCCTTCCCAGGCTATCGAGTCCCATCTACCCGGAGCAGCTGGTTTTAAGGCGCCAGAGGCATGCCCTCGCCCCTTCTCCTGTCGGTAAAAGCAGTTCCGCCGGACTAAAAGACTAAGCCACCCGTGCAGGCCAGGAGTTAGACTTGGTTGTCAGAGGCTGTTGGAGACGCATGCCGTATAGGAGCATTTTATAGGTCATAGGAGCTCGTCCCTCATTACCACCCCCTGGCTATGACAACCCCTTGGAACAGTGTCCCATGTACTGACCAGTTTACTGATGACGTGTCTGTACCCACAGAGGCGACGTAGGGCTGATGTGGTACGAGGACAGTCAGTCTACCCAGGGCAGCCATTATCTCTCTACTCCATTCTGCTTTACGGAAGCAGTGAGCCGTCGCCTAAGAGGAACTGTGTAGTGTTCTACTGTCTGCCTGTGGAGTGGCAGTGACAGAATTTGGCGTATCCTGGGACTGGCTAGAGGAAGAGACGACTGACAGTGAGTTGCTACCTGTAGACAGGCTGGCCCATGGCTAGGGTAGACTCGTTGGTGTTTCCCAGTACTGGTTGAGGACGGTACTGTGTGTTGAGGAAACACGGAAGTTGACAAGGCTGCATTGCATGAGCATCGAGGAGCGCTTAGTGTCCTCTGAGAGTGACACTTGTGTATATATCAGTTTAGTAATACTTCCTTTATGATTTTATATCAGGCGATGGGAAAGTGATTATATGTCAATATATTGATAAGTGATGAAGTGTCGTATTCAATGCAACTCCCCCATTGTGTTTTACTTGCATTACCGAGCTCACTCCTTGAAAGCCACTACTAACTTGCGGTCGGATACCAGAACTTTGGTTCCTCCAGCAAAGAACCCGGTTGTGACCCATTGTGGCCGTAACAATCTCCAAGAAGGAACGTTTCTAAGATGACAGGTTCTTCTCATTCTCCAGCTATATTACTAGGCCAATATGTGGTCCTATTACCATATCTCCATTCTCTTATTCACACACGTACTTCTCTTTGTCAGTCAGGTGATCCTATATCCACTAGCGACATCATCCGCTAGTGGATATAGGATACGTAAGGTTCCATATCAAGGGCATCCTGGTTGTCTGCGAATATGCAGTTTATCCTCCTTACCCACTCTCCACTTTGGTCTTTGGTTGGTTAAGAAGCATCTTGCTACTCCGAGCCCGTGCTGGGGAACCTGACATTCGCAGCATTGTCTGCATCACCTTGCAGGCTTCTCGTCCTTTTTCTTGTCATAGTACCATAGCATTGGTACTATGCTTTATGTGTGTGTGTGTGTGTGTGTGTGTGTGTGTGTGTGTGTGTGGTGTGTGTGTGTGTGTGTGTGTGTGTGTGTGTGTGTGTGTGTGTTTGTGTGTGTGTGTGTGTGTGTGTGTGTGTGTGTTTTCGGGCTCAATTTTCATAGAAAGAAGTGAAGTTGAGTTTATCATTTATTATGCACCCCATATCCATCCCGTGGGCGGTGGTGGAAAGGGTTACAGAGGCACATAATGGGCTCAGGGACTGAACCTCATAGTTCGTTAAGCTAAGCAAGTGACTCTCTTGTGAAGCTAGTTACATAATTGTCTTTTTCTTTTGCAAAAATACAAGTACATATATCAATAGTCTATTAATATCACAAGAGATTCAATAATTGGCATACAACACGTCTGTATACAGGCAATTTAGACCTGCGGTGAGTCACTAACGTAGTTTCACCACCCGTCCTCAGACCAAGTCCATTCCATCCAGCGGTCGACCCCTAAAACGCATTCATCAATTTGAACATGCTATTAATTCAAATAGAAATGTTCTCAAATATAAATTATTATTGTTAAATAATAGCTTCTGTGCATATTTAGGCACTGGTTAGGTTAGGTCCTGTTGGCGATTATTGGTGTTTGTAGTACGTGGGTGAAGCATTTACAGCGCTGTGATTTGAACAAGTCATTAGCACACACTTGTTCCGGAAGTGTTCGTACGTCATCAGTTGAGTGTCGTGTGTAAACAGTGTTTCATTCATAAAGACGGGTTTGGCGGGTGGATGGAATGACTTTTGACCATTGTTTATAAGGACGGCTGAGTTACACTAACCTTCTCCACCGCTCCCTGTCACTTGTATTGTTGCTGCTACATGAAGCAGTCAACGTCCCCCCTCCCATCCCACACTCCTGACCCTTCTCTCCCCACCCTATCCCTCCTCCCTCTCACCCAGCCCTCCTATCCACCCACCCCATCCTATCACAGCTGCTCCCACTCCAGTTGGACACCCAGTGAGGCATATCTCGACTCGTTCATCAAAAACAGTTACTAAAAAAAATGTTTCAGACGAGAATATTAAGATCAGTTATAGTGTGTGAAGGCTGGCTGCTGCTCATCGTAAGTTGCGCTTCCATTGTGAAGCTTTTCATAGTAAATAATAAATGTCTTTTTGAAGCGTAGAGTAAGACTACCTTGGGACGGAGGCAAGGTTTAATTGTTTAAGTGAAGCTTTCTAGTGACGATATTGAATACCATAGCTACTGCTATCCTACAGTCTCCCTCACAGTCTCCCTCAAATCTTCCTCACAGTCTCCCTCACAGTCTCCCTCATAGTCTCCCTCACAGTCTCCCTCATAGTCTCCCTCATAGTCTCCCTCACAGTCTCCCTCACAGTCTCCCTCATAGTCTCCCTCATAGTCGCCTCACAGTCTCCCTCACAGTCTCCCTCACAGTCTCCCTCATAGTCTCCCTCACAGATTACCTCACAGATTACCTCACAGACTACCTCACAGTCTCCCTCATAGTCTCCTTCACAGACACCCTCACAGACACCCTCACAGACACCCTCGACAGGGTTGATAAAGACAGGCTGTTTAACACAAGGGGCACACGCACTAGGGGACACAGGTGGAAGCTGAGTGCCCAAATGAGCCACAGAGATTTAGAAAGAACTTTTTTAGTGTCAGAGTGGTTGGTTGACAAATGGAATGCATTCAGGAATGCGATGTGGTGGAGGCTGACTCCATACACA
>WNGS01165503.1:4581457-4601636 GCA_020271785.1 Procambarus virginalis | reverse complement strand
ATGTACAACGAAGTATGCCTGATATTCGTTTCCACCTTAACTTTTATGGAGGTTGGCTGTTTAAACGTCATTATGTACACGAGTTAAGAAGTTTCATGGATTCTGATAGACCTGTAGCAAAGATGTGTCGTTCTTGAATCAATATTGGTGGTAAGTCACGCATTTCTTTCTCCAATATGCGTTAATAAGTTTTCCTCGCAATCGTCTCCGTCACCTTACATGGTATACCAGTTAGGAACACTGACCTGTCGTTCAGTGCCTCCTGCCTGTCACTCTTTTGTTTACCGGACTACATTGGCCGTCTTCCATATTGTTGGTAGGTCTCCGTCTCCAGTGATGGAGACGTACTTGGTTTACTCACTGGTAGGTTCCAGTGATGTAACACAATGGAGAATAGCAAGCAGAGTGCTTCTGCAAAATCTTTAAAAATTTGTTGTGTGTGTACTCACCTAATTGTGTGTGTGTGTGTGGTGTGTGTGTGTGTGTGTGTGTGTGTGTGTGTGTGTGTGTGTGTGTGTGTGTGTGTGTGGTGTGTGTGTGTGTGTGTGTAAGAGAAAGAGAGAGAGAGGAGAGAGAGAGAGAGAGAGAGGAGAGGAGAGAGAGAGAGAGATGAGAGAGAGAGAGAGAGAGAGAGGAGAGAGAAATATGCGGTAGATATTATATAGAAAATTTGTCTGAAGTCATTACATTAGGCAGCCGAGGATGTGAAAGGCGGGGTCTGAGAGCTAACAGGTACAGGTAATCCTGCAGGTACAAATAATAAACACACACGCATGTGCGCACAAGAACACATGCAGCACGCACACAACACACCCACCCGGTGTAATCCAGAGTAGAATAATTGACTTGAACTGATCCTTAACTTTTCACTCCATTTTTACACAGCAGCAATTGGGTACCTGGGTGTAAACCAGATTATTGGGCCGTGTTCAGGGAACGTTTGTTAGTGCAAGGCTTATTACGACCCTCTGGGTAGGGTAAGCGAAAGCCTGAAGTCTGAGGTTGTCAACCCACATGTGTAAATAATTATATGAATAGAGAGAGAGAGAGAGTTGTTGGTGTAAGAGAGAGAGAGAGAGAGAGAGAGAGAGAGAGAGGAGAGAGAGAGAGAGCTTAGTCCTGACAGGTGAGGCATGACAAGTGAGGCATGAAGTGAGGCATGACAGGTGAGGCATGACAGGGGGTGGCATGACAGGTGAGGTGCTTCAAACCTCTGCGAGGCATGACAGGTGAGGTGCTTCAACACCTCTGCGAGGCATGACAGGTGAGGTGCTTCAACACCTCTGCGAGGCATAGACAAGTGAGGTGCTTCAACACCTCTGCGAGGCATGACAGGTGAGGTGCTTCAACACCTCTGCAGGCATGACAGGTGAGGTGCTTCAACACCTCTGCGAGGCATGACAAGTGTGGTGCTCCGGGCCTCCAGCTCGTATGACTGGTGAGAGGCTACGGGACCCGGCGGTGCCCGGGTCTGAATGTCTGCACAATCTGTCTCTACCTATCTCGGTTTGTATCTATCCCTATCTAATTATCTCTCCATCTACCTAACTCTCTATTTAGATATCGTTTTATTTATCTATCTCTGTATCTCTGTGTATAGCTATCTCTGTCCCCTCATCATCCCTCTAGAAGTAATTAAACAAATACATGGATCTCAGATGTTAATTTGATTAACTCCACGATAATCACACGACAAATTTCACACTTGACTCGTTAAAAAGACTACGAACATTGCCGACGGATGTTGATAATTGCTAAAATTTCCTGAAGCTTCTAACCGAGGCCTACGCAGACGAACCTTTGTCTGTTCCATACCCCAGACTATTCCCTCTGAAAATTTGGCTGAGACTAGGCCCAAGCTTCTGGCCTCAATCTTCGGCCAGATAGAGAGATGGTTTCTACCCCTCACTAAGGCACCAGCTACGGTTTCTACCCCCACGGAGGCACTGGACAAAGACAGTACACAGCCGGACACACAAAGGTGAAGCACACAACACAGCCGGACACACAAAGGTGAAGCACACACACAGCCGGACACACAAAGGTGAAGCACACACAGCCGACACACACAAGGTGAAGCACACACACAGCCGGACACACAAAGGTGAAGCACACAGTCATAAGTGTGCTGGCGGGGAAGGTGTTCAGTATGCAGGCCGCCGCACGCTGGACCTCCGGAAGGTTGGTATCTAATGTAGGCAGAACAAGCACGTCAGTCACGCCTCTCCACGCTATAATTGGCCCCAACAAAGGCTTTCATTAATAGATCAAGCGAGGGCTACTTTGATTAACACTTTGGTTTCTCGCAAACCTATTTATACATGCACGCACGCAACCCCGCACGCACGCACGCACGCACACACATACACACACACACACACACCACACACACACACACACACACACACACACACACACACACACAGTCCCTATCTAGTCAAGCATAAGACTAAACTGGAAAAGGTTCAAAGGTTTGCCACCAGACTAGTACCCGAGCTGAGAGGTATGAGCTACGAGGAGCGACTGCAGGAATTAAACCTCACTTCGTTGGAAGACAGAAGAGTTAGGGGGGACATGATCACCACATTCAAGATTCTCAGGGGAATCGACAGGGTTGATAAAGACAGGCTGTTTAACACAAGGGGCACACGCACTAGGGGACACAGGTGGAAGCTGAGTGCCCAAATGAGCCACAGAGATATTAGAAAGAACTTTTTAGTGTCAGAGTGGTTGACAAATGGAATGCATTAGGAAGCGATGTGGTGGAGGCTGACTCCATACACAGTTTCAAATGTAGATATGATAGAGCCCATTAGGCTCAGGAAACTGTACACCTGTTGATTGACGGTTGAGAGGCGGGACCAAAGAGCCAGAGCTCAACCCCCGCAAGCACAACTAGGTGAGTACAACTAGGTGAGTACACACACACACACACACACACACACACACACACACACACACACATACACACATCCAAGAGCCAACGTTCGACGCTGCAAGCACAAAAAGACAAGTACACAGGCTCGCAGACACAAACACGCGAGTGCATGAAAGGAGGCCATAGAGAAAATCCAAAGATATGCAAGTAGCGTGTCCTCAGAGCCGCGAGGCCTGAGTTACCAGAACAAAGGAACTGGAACTTGCGTCACGTCACTGGAGTAGAGTACAAACAGTAGAGACGCGACAGGGTGACACACGAGGGACGCCGACGAGGGGCGCTGGCGGCTCTCATCATAACAAACTCAACCATTCGGGTATTTTCAAGAAAATGGGCTCAACTATAGAGTGGTGGAGGCGGGATCCCCACACGGAGTCACGTGTAAATATAATAGAATCATTAGAATACGAGTTGAATGGTTGGAAAATGGGCTGAAGTTCAACCCTCATAAACACAGGCGACTCAGTACACCTGCACTTCCTAGCAGTAGAACACTGTTAGGAAGTAACAGTTTTCTAACACACAAAAGCTGGTCTGTCTTGTTGCTTAGCATTATTTAATGCCGGTTGTATTCTATTTTTACTTGTTGCGTAATAATTAACTTTTATGTAACGTGAATTATTTGTGGAACATAACCCCCCCCCCCCAAGGTTGTGGAAAGAGGTGGATTCCACAGTCTCTTCTTCCAGTGTATTTGTTAACCTCCCCGTACAGGGTATGAGTATTTCCTTACATGTGTAACAGTCAGTTGCGTCTCCAGCTTCCACCTAGGCCTCTTTTTTTCATGACCACCTCTCCACCCAATCCACACCTGCTACCATCCATTCTACTCTTTCCATATCCATTCATGCTCCCCACTCTTCTCCTGCCCCCCACCCATTCATACTCCACCCCACTCCACTCCTGCCCCCCACCCATTCATACTCTACCCCACTCCACTCCTGCCCCCCACCATTCATACTCTACCCCACTCCACTCCTGCCCCCCACCCATTCATACTCTACCCCACTCCACTCCTGCCCCCCCACCATTCATACTCCACCCACTCTACTCCTGCCCCCCACCCATTCATACTCCACCCCACTCCACTCCTGCCCCCACCCATTCATCCTCCACCTACTCCCTTTCCTTTTGGGTGGAGCATGAAGACTGGTGGAAGACAGTCTTCCACCTGTAAGACTGACTTATACACACAATATAAGATCACTTCCTAACGTACACAGACACCCTCCCGGTTGGTGTATACTGTAGCGTGGATCTTATCATCAGGTGCGGTAAGCCACCACACTCGTGGCGTTAAGTGCCTCACAGACCGCACTTATGAAACCATTATTGACTTACCAACTATGAACGCTCAGTATATATTATGGCAGATCATAAGAACATAAGAACAAAGGTAACTGCAGAAGGCCTATTGGCCCATACGAGGCAGCTCCTATTTATAACCACCCAATCCCACTCATATACATGTCCAACCCGAATAGGCAGTACCTATGCATGGGTTCATCAACCAGGGTTCGTTATGAATTTTGTTAATCGTTCATAATTTCGCTTAAAAACATGTGTTCCATTCGTGCAGGTGGCCCCGTACGACAGGTCTCAAACAAGATATATCAAAATGGGATAATGGAAGAAAGAGGATATTTTCAGATCACAAACCGAGTTTACTGAAACCAGAAATTTTCACTTGGACACATTCTGCTAGGTATAATCTCTCACTGAAGATAACTAATTGGTAAGCAATTAACAGTACTTATATCCAGGACACATGGACGCTTCACTAATACAATCATTTCCTCGAATTCTAAATTAATATATCACCTCTGCCCTTTAGTCCACTTGTGCCAACCCGACACTGCTCCTCTCCGAGGACACTGTTGGCAGAAGTTAATGAGGCCCAGACCAGCGTTTCGTCAAAATACGTCAACGTGGCTGGTGACGGCAGACGACAGCTCTGGTACTCACGCAGAAACTGGAAAGCGATATCTGGTTCATGTATTCTGGTCCAGCACCACTTCTCTACACTATACAACACTTGCTATCCTCTCAGAGGATCTGTTACAAAGACTGTTATATATTCTGAAACAACAACTGTGAATCGATTTAAAAAATCGATTTTTTTAATTTATTTATTTAAAAACAAATATTTATTTATATATATACAATAATTACATAAGGTCTCTGTGAGAGACCTAACTCATTCTTGTACAGCCACCAGCACGCATAGCGTTACAGGCAGGTCCTTAATCCTATGTTCCCAGGAATACGACCCGCCAAATCGTTTAACAATCAGGTACCCATTTACTGTGGAGTAAACAGAGGCTACAGTTAAGGATTGACGCTCAGTAAATCCTCCCCGGCCAAGATACGAACCCAGGTTAAAACACATGCGAAATGTCAGGCGAGTGTCTTACCACTACACCACGGGGATCTGTAAATTTATTGTTTATTGTTTATCCCATTACCGTCCTAATCATCTAAATAACATTCTAAATAACACCATTACCGTCCTAATCATCTAAATAACACTATTGTTATAATTCATCCCATGATGACCCAGATTAATATGAGTGAATTTCTACGGTAATAATTCATTAAATCAAAGAAACTTTGAGATTAAATACGGCGATACATAGTTTTGTCGTCTTGAAACGATTATATAGCACTTCAGGAATGAAAAGGTTTACGCTGTTTCTTAAAAGAAAACGTGCATCAAGTCCATTTTCTTACACTTCACCACGGGGACCACACTATTTTGAGCTATAGAGGTACACAAGTCTAGGGCAATACAAAATTTCTTGTATTAGTATATTATATTTAATTAATCATTACTTCACATTGGAATTACATATCATTTTAATATTAGTAAAAGTAAACTGGCAAATGTTACTGTAGTGCTCTAGTAAAGTTTGTTTTTTTCCCGACACGCAATCCGGAATTCCGGGTTCGAATCCCAGGAGGAACAGAAATGATTTGGGGCATTTCATATCACGTAATGCGTGATATGAAATTTACTGCTTCTATTTACTGCTAGTTCATGAGTTAGTCAGCTAGTTGTGGGGTTGCATCTTGGCAAGGGGGCGTTTGCCACTTTTCTGTTGCGTATTTGCAACTTTTATGTTTACCGTTTGTCACTTTGCCATATTAGTTCTGCTGCTAACTGTATCATCAACCTAATTTTATGATGTATATTGTGTCTTTACATTGTCTCATCTTTCTAATGTTTAGTTAAATGTCACTCACTTTATGCCTAAGATAAAAAAATATTGATATTGGTATAGACCTGTTGTGTCACACCTGCGCTCAAATGATGGAAGATGTTACCTACAATATTTGTGATTCTGACAATGAGTGTCTACTCGCTATATTGTTACTGTAACTCTTCTCTGTAATTAATGTACTGTAGTGTTATGTAAACTACCAATTATACATGTACTGTAGTGTTACGTAAACTACCAATTATACATGTACTGTAGTGTTATGTAAACTACCAATTATACATGTACTGTAGTGTTACGTAAACTACCAATTATACATGTACTGTAGTGTTATGTAAACTACCAATTATACATGTACTGTAGTGTTATGTAAACTACCAATTATACATGTACTGTAGTGTTATGTAAACTACCAATTATACATGCACTGCCATATATGAATCAAGTTTTTGAATTTGAACTTTCTGGTAGTCAGTATCTGAGTGACCTTGAAACTCCTGCAAAGGTTGATAGACCCGTCAATACCTTGCGGTTACCTTGCGATGTTTTCGGGGCTCAACGTCCCCGCGGCCCGGTCCTCGACCAGGCCTCCTTGTTGCTGGACTGGTCAACGAGGCTGTTGGACGCGGCTGCTCGCAGCCAGGCGTTGATAACGTCAGTATTGACGTCAATTAACCATCTGTCTTTAACCATGGGCGGGACAAGCCGTAGGTTAGAGACGTGTGGCGGTGCTCGAGCCCAACAGTTCCCGCTCTTTGATCACTCAATGAGACTTTCATCCTGCGCCAGCGACCTTGACCTCTGCTCACGTGTTGTCATCACACTTCACCATCACACTTCACCATCAGACTATCCAGACTAATATTTCTTCATATCTGCCCAGGAGCCTTGAGCTAGTAACTCACCTTGTACTGGATCATCAACACATCTAACTCAACATAAATCAACATAACTTCACATTATCCTCACCTTCCCCCAACATAATTGTCGTTAAAAAAAAAACTTAATGAGCAACATTGAATAATTTGGTTTAAGAACGACTATACACCAGCTGACGTTTAAATCATTGTAAATATCAGTTGTGTATCTCAATCACAAGGGTCAATACTTTGGTAAGATTGAATGTACAACTCGCAGCTGGTAACTGAACATCTAGTAACTTGTAACTGTTCGTCTTGTTACTTAAAAAGCTGCACATTCTCACTCTGAATATCTTAAGTATTCCGTAAGCTTAAGGGTCACCGCATCGCTGTGCGTGCTTGTGGCTCTAAGGTAATGTAGCAACAACATTGTCGGAAAATTAGTTGTACTTTCTATTAAATGTGAAGAATTGTAATAAATCCTTCACACTGAAGTCCACTTATGTACTAACTTCTGCCCAGGCTTCATGTCATAATAATTAACACTGGAGGTGACATAACACCAGCTGAGGTGACATGACACCAGCTGAGGTGACATGACACCAGCTGAGGTGACATGACACCAGATGAGGTGACATGACACCAGATGAGGTGACATGACACCAGCTCAGGTGACATGACACCAGCTGAGGTGACATGACACCAGATGAGGTGACATGACACCAGCTGAGGTGACATGACACCAGCCGAGGCGACATGACACCAGCTGAGGTGACAACACCAGCTGTGAGAGGACCCTAACAGCTGTGAGAGGGACCTAACAGCTGTGAGAGGGACCTAACAGCTGTGAGAGGGACCTAACAGCTGTTAGAGGACCCTAACAGCTGTGAGAGGGACCTAACAGCTGTGAGAGGGACCTAACAGCTGTGAGAGGACCCTAACAGCTGTGAGAGGGACCTAACAGCTGTGAGAGGGACCTAACAGCTGTGAGAGGACCCTAACAGCTGTGAGAGGGACCTAACAGCTGTGAGAGGGACCTAACAGCTGTGAGAGGGACCTAACAGCTGTGAGAGGGACCTAACAGCTGTTAGAGGACCCTAACAGCTGTGAGAGGGACCTAACAGCTGTGAGAGGACCCTAACAGCTGTGAGAGGACCCTAACAGCTGTGAGAGGGACCTAACAGCTGTGAGAGGGACCTAACAGCTGTTAGAGGACCCTAACAGCTGTGAGAGGACCCTAACAGCTGTGAGAGGACCCTAACAGCTGTGAGAGGGACCTAACAGCTGTGAGAGGGACCTAACAGCTGTCAGAGGGACCTAACAGCTGTCAGAGGACCCTAACAGCTGTGAGAGGGACCTAACAGCTGTGAGAGGACTCTAACAGCTGTGAGAGGGACCTAACAGCTGTGAGAGGACCCTAACAGCTGTGAGAGGGACCTAACAGCTGTTAGAGGACCCTAACAGCTGTGAGAGGGACCTAACAGCTGTTAGAGGACCCTAACAGCTGTGAGAGGGACCTACCAGCAGTGAGAGGACCCTAACAGCTGTGAGAGGGACCTAACAGCTGTTAGAGGACCCTAACAGCTGTGAGAGGACCTAACAGCTGTGAGAGGGACCTAACAGCTGTGAGAGGGACCTAACAGCTGTGAGAGGGACCTAACAGCTGTGAGAGGGACCTAACAGCTGTGAGAGGGACCTAACAGCTGTGAGAGGGACCTAACAGCTGTGAGAGGGACCTAACAGCTGTGAGAGGACCCTAACAGCTGTGAGGGACCCTAACAGCTGTGAGAGGGACCTAACAGCTGTGAGAGGACCTAACAGCTGTGAGAGGACCTAACAGCTGTGAGAGGGACCTAACAGCTGTGAGAGGGACCTAACAGCTGTGAGAGGGACCTAACAGCTGTGAGAGGGACCTAACAGCTGTGAGAGGACCCTAACAGCTGTGAGAGGGACCTAACAGCTGTGAGAGGGACCTAACAGCTGTGAGAGGACCCTAACAGCTGTGAGAGGGACCTAACAGCTGTGAGAGGGACCTAACAGCTGTGAGAGGGACCTAACAGCTGTGAGAGGGACCTAACAGCTGTGAGAGGACCCTAACAGCTGTGAGAGGGACCTAACAGCTGTGAGAGGGACCTAACAGCTGTGAGAGGACGCTAACAGCTGTGAGAGGACCCTAACAGCTGTGAGAGGGACCTAACAGCTGTGAGAGGACCCTAACAGCTGTGAGAGGGACCTAACAGCTGTGAGAGGGACCTAACAGCTGTGAGAGGGACCTAACAGCTGTGAGAGGGACCTAACAGCTGTGAGAGGGACCTAACAGCTGTGAGAGGGACCTAACAGCTGTGAGAGGGACCTAACAGCTGTGAGAGGGACCTAACAGCTGTGAGAGGACCCTAACAGCTGTGAGAGGGGTCTAACAGCTGTGAGAGGACCCTAACAGCTGTGAGAGGACCCTAACAGCTGTGAGAGGACCCTAACAGCTGTGAGAGGACCCTAACAGCTGGGAGAGGACCCTAACAGCTGTGAGAGGACCCTAACAGCTGTGAGAGGACCCTAACAGCTGTGAGAGGGACCTAACAGCTGTGAGAGGACCCTAACAGCTGTGAGTGGGACCTAACAGCTGTGAGAGGACCCTAACAGCTGTGAGAGGACCCTAACAGCTGTGAGAGGACCCTAACAGCTGTGAGAGGACCCTAACAGCTGGGAGAGGACCCTAACAGCTGTGAGAGGACCCTAACAGCTGTGAGAGGGACCTAACAGCTGTGAGAGGACCCTAACAGCTGTGAGAGGGACCTAACAGCTGTGAGAGGACCCTAACAGCTTTGAGAGGGACCTAACAGCTGTGAGAGGACCCTAACAGCTGTGAGAGGACCCTAACAGCTGTGAGAGGACCCTAACAGCTGGGAGAGGACCCTAACAGCTGTGAGAGGACCCTAACAGCTGTGAGAGGACCCTAACAGCTGTGAGAGGGACCTAACTGCTGTGAGAGGACCCTAACAGCTGTGAGAGGGACCTAACAGCAGTGAGAGGACCCTAACAGCTGTGCGAGGGACCTAACAGCTGTTAGAGGACGCTAACAGCTGTGAGAGGGACCTAACAGCTGTGAGAGGACCCTAACAGCTGTGAGAGGGACCTAACAGCTGTGAGAGGACCCTAACAGCTGTGAGAGGGACCTAACAGCTGTTAGAGGACCCTAACAGCTGTGAGAGGAACCTAACAGCTGTTAGAGGACCCTAACAGCTGTGAGAGGGACCTACCAGCAGTGAGAGGACCCTAACAGCTGTGAGAGGGACCTAACAGCTGTTAGAGGACCCTAACAGCTGTGAGAGGGACCTAACAGCTGTGAGAGGGACCTAACAGCTGTGAGAGGGACCTAACAGCTGTGAGAGGGACCTAACAGCTGTGAGAGGGACCTAACAGCTGTGAGAGGGACCTAACAGCTGTGAGAGGGACCTAACAGCTGTGAGAGGGACCTAACAGCTGTGAGAGGACCCTAACAGCTGTGAGAGGGGCCTAACAGCTGTGAGAGGGACCTAACAGCTGTGAGAGGACCCTAACAGCTGTGAGAGGGACCTAACAGCTGTGAGAGGGACCTAACAGCTGTGAGAGGGACCTAACAGCTGTGAGAGGGACCTAACAGCTGTGAGAGGACCCTAACAGCTGTGAGAGGGACCTAACAGCTGTGAGAGGGACCTAACAGCTGTGAGAGGACCCTAACAGCTGTGAGAGGGACCTAACAGCTGTGAGAGGGACCTAACAGCTGTGAGAGGGACCTAACAGCTGTGAGAGGGACCTAACAGCTGTGAGAGGACCCTAACAGCTGTGAGAGGGACCTAACAGCTGTGAGAGGGACCTAACAGCTGTGAGAGGACGCTAACAGCTGTGAGAGGACCCTAACAGCTGTGAGAGGGACCTAACAGCTGTGAGAGGACCCTAACAGCTGTGAGAGGGACCTAACAGCTGTGAGAGGGACCTAACAGCTGTGAGAGGGACCTAACAGCTGTGAGAGGGACCTAACAGCTGTGAGAGGGACCTAACAGCTGTGAGAGGGACCTAACAGCTGTGAGAGGGACCTAACAGCTGTGAGAGGGACCTAACAGCTGTGAGAGGACCCTAACAGCTGTGAGAGGGGCCTAACAGCTGTGAGAGGACCCTAACAGCTGTGAGAGGACCCTAACAGCTGTGAGAGGACCCTAACAGCTGTGAGAGGACCCTAACAGCTGGGAGAGGACCCTAACAGCTGTGAGAGGACCCTAACAGCTGTGAGAGGACCCTAACAGCTGTGAGAGGGACCTAACAGCTGTGAGAGGACCCTAACAGCTGTGAGTGGGACCTAACAGCTGTGAGAGGACCCTAACAGTTGTGAGAGGACCCTAACAGCTGTGAGAGGACCCTAACAGCTGTGAGAGGACCCTAACAGCTGGGAGAGGACCCTAACAGCTGTGAGAGGACCCTAACAGTTGTGAGAGGGACCTAACAGCTGTGAGAGGACCCTAACAGCTGTGAGAGGGACCTAACAGCTGTGAGAGGACCCTAACAGCTTGAGAGGGACCTAACAGCTGTGAGAGGACCCTAACAGCTGTGAGAGGACCCTAACAGCTGTGAGAGGACCCTAACAGCTGTGAGAGGACCCTAACAGCTGTGAGAGGACCCTAACAGCTGTGAGAGGACCCTAACAGCTGGGAGAGGACCCTAACAGCTGTGAGAGGACCCTAACAGCTGTGAGAGGACCCTAACAGCTGTGAGAGGGACCTAACAGCTGTGAGAGGACCCTAACAGCTGTGAGAGGACCCGAACAGCTGTGAGAGGGCCTAACAGCTGTGAGAGGACCATAACAGCTGTGATAGGACCCTAACAGCTGTGAGAGGACCTAACAGCTGTGAGAGGACCCTAACAGCTGTGAGAGGACCCTAACAGCTGTGAGAGGGACCTAACAGCTGTGAGAGGGACCTAACAGCTGTGAGAGGACCCTAACAGCTGTGAGAGGACCCTAACAGCTGTGAGAGGACCTAACAGCTGTGAGAGGGACCTAACAGCTGTGAGAGGGACCTAACAGCTGTGAGAGGGACCTAGCACTGTGAGAGGGACCTAACAGCTGTGAGAGGACCCTAAGGCTGTGAGAGGGACCTAACAGCTGTGAGAGGACCCTAACAGCTGTGAGAGGGACCTAACAGCTGTGAGAGGACCCTAACAGCTGTGAAGGACCCTAACAGCTGTGAGAGGGACCTAACAGCTGTGAGAGGACTAACAGCTGTGAAAGGACCTAACAGCTGTGAGAGGGACCTAACAGCTGTGAGAGGGACCTAACAGCTGTGAGAGGGACCTAACAGCTGTGAGAGGACCCTAACAGCTGTGAGAGAGGACCTAACAGCTTTGAGAGGGACCCTAACAGCTGTGAGAGGACCCTAACAGCTGTGAGAGGGACCTAACAGCTGTGAGAGGGACCTAACAGCTGTGAGAGGACCCTAACAGCTTTGAGAGGACCTAACAGCTGTGAGAGGTGACCTAACAGCAGTGAGAGGGACCTAACAGCTGTGAGAGGACCTAACAGCNGCCCGAGCCCAGATCAATATAATAGAGGGGCGTCCCAGCTCGCTCAGACCAACTATGATCAAATATCCTCCACTCCTTCCTCTTCTTCGCTATCCTTTTGTCAATAATTGATAATTTGTTATACATTTGAGGGACTGACCTCCCTGCCCTCCCCCCACCTCTCCCTCTTCGCTTCTCCCTCCCAAACTTTTTGTTTCGATAGTTTTACAATGCCAATTGCTGTGGCCGAGTTGCACTCTCGCAAAGAGAAATTGTGTTGGATTATTTTGACATCTTGTTTTTGTCTGATTGTTGATGGGTTGAGGCAGCGAGCGGCTTGGTGACTGGCTGGTGTGTGTGTGTGTGTGTGTGTGTGTGTGTGTGTGTGTGTGTGTGTGTTGTGGTGTGTATATAGTGTGAGTACCTTGTGTACACTCAGCTCAGTGTTCACTCTCTCTCATCCCAATATTTTCCCTGTAATCCCGTGGTCACCGTCATAGACCAGTGTTCACCGTCATAGACCAGTGTTCACCGCCATAGACCAGTGTTCACCGCCATAGACCAGTGTTCACCGTCATAGACCAGTGTTCACCGTCATAGACCAGTGTTCACCGCCATAGACCAGTGTTCACCGCCATAGACCAGTGTTCACCGTCATAGACCAGTGTTCACCGTCATAGACCAGATTAAATACAATCTCGAAAGCGGTAAAACTTGGTGAACAAATTCGTTTGTGTGTAGCTGGTATGACGGCTGCGTTCGGCTCCTTGAACAGCCTTGAACATTTGTTCTATAAAGTAAAGTCAGGGGACAAATAAAGCTGAAATAGCACGTTTGACAGCGGAAAGCAATAAAATAACAACATGTCGTGCTGACACCATAGTTGAAAGGTTTATGGTCAGTGAAACTCGGTTCTTGGTGTGGCAGAGAGCCAGGGTGCCAGAGAGAGCTCTCTGGCACCACCGCTCACCTGTGGCACTGACCAGTCACACCTGAAGACCTCACGGCACGATGGTCAAGGCCTGGCCGGACTGTACCTCACCCAAGCTACCAAACATACCCCTCGCCCATGCCCAGCACGCCCCGCCCCTCCCATGCCCCAGCACGCCCCGCCCATGCCCCAGCACGCCCCGCCTATGCCCCAGTACCCCCGCCCCACCCATGCCCCAGCACGCCCCGCCCATGCCCCAGCACGCCCCGCCCATGCCCCAGCACGCCCCGCCCCGCACCGTCCTGTCCTGCTTGCTGCTTCTCCCCTTAAGCGTGGGATGGGCTCGTAACCCCCCCCCCCCAACTTTGAGCTCCCGTGGTTGCTTATTGATCCAGGAACGAAGCAAGCGAGAATGGAAAATAAATTCAGATATCGACGTTGATGCTGCGCTCAGATCTTCTCTTTGTTCCTGTCCTATGAAGACTAGGGGTCCTATGAAGACTGGGGTCCCATGAAGACTGGGGTCCCATGAAGACTAGGGTCCCATGAAGACTGGGTCCCATGAAGACTGGGGTCCCATGAAGACTGGGGTCCTATGAAGACTGGGGTCCCATGAAGACTGGGGTCCCATGAAGACTAGGGGGTCCCGAAGACTGGGGTCCCATGAAGACTGGGGTCCCATGAAGACGGGGGGTCCCATGAAGACTGGGGTCCCATGAAGACTGGGGTCCCATGAAGACTAGGGGGGTCCCATGAAGACTGGGGTCCCATGAAGACTAGGGGTCCCATGAAGACTGGGGTCCTATGAAGACTGGGGTCCATGAGACTGGGGTCCCATGAAGACTGGTGTCCCATGAAGACTAGGGGTCCTATGAAGACTGGGTCCTATGAAGACTGGGTCCCATGAAGACTGGGGTCCCATGAAGACTGGTGTCCCATGAAGACTGGGGTCCTATGAAGACTGGGGTCCTATGAAGACTGGGGTCCCATGAAGACTGGGGTCCCATGAAGACTGGGGGTCCCATGAAGACTGGGGACCCATGAAGACTGGGGTCCCATGAAGACTGGGTCCCATGAAGACTGGGGTCCCATGAAGACTGGGGGTCCCATGAAGACTGGGGTCCCATGAAGACTGGGGTCCCATGAAGACTGGGGTCCCATGAAGACTGGGGTCCCATGAAGACTGGGGTCCCATGAAGACTGGGGTCCCATGAAGACTGGGGTCCCATGAAGACTGGGGTCCCATGAAGACTGGGGTCCCATGAAGACTGGGGTCCCATGAAGACTGGGGTCCCATGAAGACTGGGGTCCCATGAAGACTGGGGTCCCATGAAGACTGGGGTCCCATGAAGACTGGGTCCCATGAAGACTGGGGTCCCATGAAGACTGGGGTCCCATGAAGACTGGGGTCCCATGAAGACTGGGGTCCCATGAAGACTGGGGTCCCATGAAGACTGGGGTCCATGAAGACTGGGGTCCCATGAAGACTGGGGTCCCATGAAGACTGGGGTCCTATGAAGACTGGGGTCCCATGAAGACTGGGTCCTATGAAGACTGGGGTCCCATGAAGACTGGGGTCCCATGAAGACTGGGGTCCTAGGAACACGGTAGACGGTAACTGTTTATCCCGAGTAGTCCCCTTAGTCAGTGAGCACAGTTGTTCCCAGGACTCAACAAATACTCTGGGTGACCTCGCCGTTCTCATGGCACCCACATATATGGCAAATTTCAAAGCACACGTAATAACTGAAATGATATTTTTTCTTTATCAATATTTTGAACAAGTCACAAAGAAACTAGCGGGTCCAAACACAAGTAAACAGACTTCCACACACACGTACGCAGCTCAACTTGCAGTCGAGTGCACACATACGCAGCTCAGCTTGTAGTCGAGTGCACACATACGCAGCTCAACTTGCAGTCGAGTGCACACATACGCAGCTCAGTTTGTAGTCGAGTGCACACATACGCAGCTCAACTTGCAGTCGAGTGCACACATACGCAGCTCAACTTGTAGTCGAGTGCATATATACGCAGCTCAGCCTGTAGTCGAGTGCACACATACGCAGCTCAGCCTGTAGTCGAGTGCACACATACGCAGCTCAGCCTGTAGTCGAGTGCACACATACGCTGCTGTAAGCTCCCCCAGGGCACAACACACGACTGTTCATCACCAACACTTAATGTGTAATACGCGAGAATCGACAACCCGTTTGTTTATCTGGCTTTACTTCAGCGCTCTGTGTTCCTTAGCTCTCCAGAGGCGGCAAGAGAGGTTCATTTACAGGTACAAACGGTGAGTCAATCTCATATACAGGTTGAAGAAATGAGTCAGACATTTACAGGATAAAGCTGTGAGTCATGTTCATTTACAGGATAAAGCTGTGAGCTATGTTCATTGACAGGATAAAGCTGTGAGTCTATTCAATGCTCTTCGTTACAATGCAAAGTTACACTTAAATGTATATCTAATTACAAGCACTTTATTGAAAGTCCATCGCTGGCGTTCATTATTTACTGTGTAGAAGTAATTCAGTCTTGAACTATTATTCCAGCTGAGAATGATGTCAAGAGCCCTCCCTACGAGACATCACCCCTGCTGAGGACGTCAGAGCTCACCCCACGAGACATCACCCATGCTGAGGACGTCAGGGTTCACCCCACGAGACATCACCGCAGCTGAGGACGTCAGAGTTCACCCCACTAGGAGGCATCACTCTCAGGAAGTGTGACCGGCTGAGCCTGGCCTGGGAACACGGGAAACATGCATGTGTCCTGTGTCATCTGTGACTAAAGGATACTAATGCGCTCAATGCATGTGTACCAGATATCCCCGCGTACATTGAGCATGTCTTCGTTATTCATGCGTACAATGTGTGGTTCGCTGGTCATCGTATGCATGTGTATAATGAGTATGAGAGCGTCATTCATGCTACCAATATGTCTGGATATTAATGTTTACAATGATAATAAGCTTATTCTTCATGCGTAGCTGTCCATGCATTCATTTTTCAAATTAAAATTGTATGTGTACTCGTTATTCGTGAGTATGATGAGTGCACGATTCGCTAGTTATGCGTACAGTATGCAAGTATGAACCATTGTTATCTTCATATAAAACTAGCTACTTTAGGCTGATCAACCAGGTTGTGACTCGTACGTCAGGCTGCGAGCAGCCGCGTCCAACAGTCTAGTTGACCAGTCCAGCAACCAGGAGACCTGGTCGACGACCGGGCCGCGGGGACGCTAAGCCCGGAAGCACCTCAAGGTAACCTTAAGGTAAGGTTAGGTGACTAGACATTCTCTAGAACAGGTGACCTGATCAATGAACAAATTAAATATTAAAACTTGATCTTGAAGGAGACTGTTGTTTCCTGATAGCTTGAAATAGTTTCCTCGGGGGTAGAAATATCCTAAGCTACTCTATCCCTTTGAGATGTATTTCTTTCTTGTCTCAATAAATATACTTGAACTTGAACTTCAATAGTTTCCGCGCGAGAATAGTTCCTTGACTACGGCGCTCTGATAGTACAGTGGACACATTTTGATCGGTAAACTTTGCGTCAATTTGCAGGCGATGATTCACAATAACGTGGCTGAAGTATGTTGATCAATCCAAACACTAGAAAATGAAGGGACGATGACGTTTCGGTCCGTCCTGGACCATTCTCAAGTCGGTTGTCTTGAGAATGGTCCGGGACGGACCGAAACGTCGTCGTCCCTTCATTTTCTAGTGTGTGGATTGGTCAACATTTGCGTCAATTGATTCTTGAAATCCCGAAGGAAAGACACTACCCAGTTTGAGATTTAGAATTAGGCGACCATGGACAGAAACTGACAGCCAATACGGTAGTTGTTCTTCCTGATAGACAGGGATAGCATCATCGGTTCCTAACCACCGTCCACCAAGAACGTGCTAACATAATATACGTCTTTCCTTCCCCCTCAATGCCAATTTGGCCACATACCATCTCCTCTCCGACCTGTCAAAGGCATTCCTAATGCCTAACACACTCTTTCACATTGATTATTTACTTGATATCTTATTCTGCACCCACACTCACCCTCCATGCCCAGAGCCCCGCCCCTCCCGTCCACCTGGCCAGAGCCCCGCTCCTCCCGTCCACCTGGCCAGAGCCCCGCTCCTCCCGTCCACCTGCCCAGAGCCCCGCTCCTCACGTCCACCTGCCAGAGCCCCGCTCCTCACGTCCACCTGGCCAGAGCCCCGCTCCTCCCGTCCACCTGGCCAGAGCCCCGCTCCTCCCGTCCACCTGGCCAGAGCCCCGCTCCTCCCGTCCACCTGGCCAAAGCCCCGCTCCTCCCGTCCACCTGGCCAGAGCCCCGCTCCTCCCGTCCACCTGCCCAGAGCCCTGCTCCTCCCGTCCACCTGGCCAGAGCCCCGCTCCTCCCGTCCACCTGGCCAGAGTACCGCTCCTCCCGTCCACCTGGCCAGAGCACCGTTCCTCCCGTCCACCTGGCCAGAGCCCCGCTCCTCCCGTCCACCTGGCCAGAGCCCCGCTCCTCCCGTCCACCTGGCCAGAGCCCCGCTCCTCCCGTCCACCTGACCAGAGCCCCGCTCCTTCCGTCCACCTGCCCAGAGCCCCGCTCCTCCCGTCCACCTGCCCAGAGCCCCGCTCCTCCCGTCCACCTGGCCAGAGCTCCGCTCCTCCCGTCCACCTGGCCAGAGCCCCGCTCCTCCCGTCCACCTGGCCAGAGCCCCGCTCCTCCCGTCCACCTGGCCAGAGCCCCGCTCCTCCCGTCCACCTGCCCAGAGCCCCGCTCCTCCCGTCCACCTGCCCAGAGCCCCGCTCCTCCCGTCCACCTGGCCAGAGCCCCGCTCCTCCCGTCCACCTACCCAGAGCCCCGCTCCTCACGTCCACCTGGCCAGAGCCCCGCTCCTCCCGTCCACCTGGCCAGAGCCCCGCTCCTCCCGTCCACCTGGCCAGAGCCCCGCTCCTCCCGTCCACCTGGCCAAAGCCCCGCTCCTCCCGTCCACCTGGCCAGAGCCCCGCTCCTCCCGTCCACCTGCCCAGAGCCTGCTCCTCCCGTCCACCTGGCCAGAGCCCCGCTCCTCCCGTCCACCTGGCCAGAGCCCCGTTCCTCCCGTCCACCTGGCCAGAGCCCCGCTTCTCCCGTCCACCTGCCCAGAGCCCCGTTCCTCCCGTCCACCTGGCCAGAGCCCCGCTCCTCCCGTCCACCTGGCCAGAGCCCCGCTCATCCCGTCCACCTGGCCAGATCCCAGCTCCTCCCGTCCACCTGGCCAGAGCCCGGCTCCTCCCGTCCACCTGGCCAGAGCCCCGCTCCTCCCGTCCACCTGGCCAGAGCCCCGCTCCTCCCGTCCACCTGGCCAGAGCCCCGCTGCTCATCATTCCTACCTGTCCAACTGGCGACCTCTGATATTTCTCCGCAGCAAATCTCCTTAATTTGGAAGAGTGAAGCGAGGAAAAGAAGAGAAGGGAGAGGAGGTAGGATGGTGGAGAGAGAGATGAGAAGGGAGAGAGAGGGGAGAGGGCTCGAGGGAGAGAAGCTGTACGCTTGAGCGTGGGCCTCGGTGTGAGAAGAATGACGCAGAACAAATTGCTATATTTAAAGCTGATATTATTTATGAACTTCGTAAGACAAGAGATAATATATAGTGAACAAGAGAGTTGACAGGTGTTGTGCTGCAACACCTGGGGACGCAGGTGTTCTCCAGCAACACCAGGGGACGCAGATGTAGGAGTTCTGTGTGGGGTTATGTGGGGCTGTGGGCAGTTGTGTTGGGTTATCTTTGGGGCTGAGAGTGAGGTGTATTCACCTAGTTGTGGGTGGCGCCTTGGTAGGGGCTGTGTGGGGGCTGTACTCACCTAGTTGTGCTTGCGGGGGCTGAGCTTTAGCTCTTTGGTCCCGCCTGTCAACCGTCACTCAACAGGTGTACAGATTCCTGAGCCTATTGGGCTCTATCATATCTCTATTGGGCTGTGGGTGTTGCTGTGTGTGGGTCTGTGTGGGGCTGTGTGGGTCTGTGTTGGTCTGTGTGGGTCTGTGTGGGTCTGTGTGTGTGTGGTGCTGCTGCCAACATCCTGCGGTAACTCTGTGATTTCAGATGGTATCGAATCTTTACGTAATATTCTTCTCATCTTTGTGTCTCACCCCTCCTTCCCTCTCCCCCCCCCCTTCCTCTCTGAACCCCCCCCCCCCTCTCTCTCTCTCTCTCTCTCTCTCTCTCTCTCTCTCTCTTCTCTCTCTCTCATTCGATCTTTCAAGGTATATTTTAAGCCAATCCAAGAAAGCATACTTCCCTTACAGACTGTTCCTTCACGAGGAACTATGAGTAAACACATTGCCTCACCCTTTACCTTACCCTTACCTTATCCCTTACCTCACCCTTACCTCACCCCTTACCTCACCCCTTACCTCACCCTTTACCTCACCTCTCTACTTCTCTCTTTAACACAATTATTTACCTCTAGACCAATCCCTCTCACATCCAATCCCTTCTCGCCCCCCTCTCTCCATGCCCAGAGCCCCTCTGCCCCCTCCCTGCACACAACCCCCCCCACTCATGACCACAACTCTCTCTCCTCTCTCACTCCGTCCACAACCCACTCTCTCCCTCCTTCCCTGCCCACAACTCTCCCTCCCAGTTTTTCCGTCCTCTCCAAGGATCAATACACAGTTGGTAGCGGTATGGATATCGGGAGAGCCCCAGGTCGATATG
>WNGS01165503.1:4545639-4557332 GCA_020271785.1 Procambarus virginalis | reverse complement strand
CCCTGGGAGGGGGAGGGAACCAAAACCATAGACAGGTGGGGAAGAATCAGTTTCAAGAGTCTTCTCTTTCCTGGGCCAGTTTCAAGAGTCTTCTCTTTTCTGTGGCCAGTTTCAAGAGTTCTTTCACTCTCTCAATCCGGACGAAAGCCAAGCTTATCTGATTTTATACACTTTCAGTTAATCGGTAAAGCTGTTGTTTGTAATGATCTGAAGCCTCGTATATCCATCACAACTCGGCTGATTCAGCAATAATGCAAAATATTAGTCCAAATTACTCTTGAAAATGTCCTATTTTGCTCCGGCATTATTTCTTATATGTCTTGGAAGACCGCTGGAAAGTTGCATTGTTGCATATTTAGATCCGACCCTCGAAAATATCTCGTATGATTGATTTTGTGATGTATCTTTCGTTACCGTTACCGAGTTTTCATTACCTGGAGACGGACCAGTAACGTTGGTGTTCGTTGCTTGTGGTGCTGAACATGTTCACAATATTCCTTTTATTTCAGTAATCTCCTCTACCTTGAGAGATGAGTAGTAGCGAGCAGTATTCAAGGCGGAAAAGCCCAAGTGATTTGATAACATGGAACACTGTAATTTCTTTGAGTGGGCAGAAATCCACTCTTTGTCTGGTGGCATTTCTGATTTCAAGGATCTCATAATCCCAGCCGGTTATCTTGACTTGCCACATCACACAAAATAGAAAGTGTTAACCTAACCCGAACTGTAAAAACTCAAGAAACCCACAAAACATACATAATGAGACGTGCTAGATCAGATGACGGGTTGCCACCTTCACTCTGGTCTGGTATAGGAGTTTTTCCACTATTTTCTCCTTCAAATACAGAAGAAATTACTCTAACGTAATATATCAACGATAAAATCAGTGATACAATTCCCTGCATTGCTCCAATTGATCATGAACGTTATTTAGGATCAATTAATCGACATCATTATTCCCAGAATAGTTACCATGTCGTTTCTGTTCTATCCGGAGCTCTGAATTGCGCCTTATATCCCGCATCCTCTTAATAAGGTCTTCCATACTTTTCAATGACCAAGAACTGAGAATTTATAACTGTTGAAAATCACGTTGCTAGCTGTTGACCGGTCGATGACTTTATTAATGTCTGTTTGTATATTTTCAGTGTCGTTGACCGAGGCAATGTCAAGTGGATTTTGGACTCTTCAAAGGACGCCACTAAGAGAGCACGAGTTAAGGTGACACTTACACCTCACTCACTCGACGAAAACAAGAGAAGAAGAAGAATATTAAATACAATAAGAAAGAAGCAGTCAAGAGAATTAATGTGTAGAATAAACATTCAAAACACAGAAATCGGTTGGTTTTGAATAGATTATAAAAACTTAATACAAGAAATGGGAATAAGTGAACGCACAAAATAGAAGAAAGTGGGAATACTTAAATGCAAAAAATGACGTAAACAAACAAACAAGAATGGCAATTACAGAAACAAATGAAACGCAAATGCGTAGATATTGAAACAAATAATAGAAAGCGGGAATATGTAATTAAAGAAGAACATATGTATAGGATGAAGGTCACAGTAAGCAGATCAATAACAAGGAGACTTCGCTGGATGAATTGAGGACTACAAGGAGCAAGGTGGATGAGGTGGATGAAGTGGAGAGGGGAAAATGGGAAGGGGAAGGAAGGAGAGGGGAATGGAGAGAAGGGAGAGACGAAAGGGTGGGTGGGGGACGGGCGTGTTGAAGCGGACCCGCTCTGCAAATCAATATTCCACCAATGGCGTCTTGCAGCCTTCCTGGGACGGTCGTTAATCACTCGTTGAACGTAGTTACGTTCAACGTCGCAGCTCTCGTTCACTGCTTCGTCGAAAGTCAGTGATCTCATTGATTGGCTGACTGAAGTTCGGCACTCGTTCACTGTCTAATCGTTGGCACTCTCGTTCACTCTCTGAACATGCACTCTTTGTTCACTGTTTAAAGGTTGGCACTCTTTGTTCACTGTTTAAAGGTTGGCACTCTTTGTTCACTGTTTAAAGGTTGGCACTCTTTGTTCACTGTTTAAACACTGGCACTCTTTGTTCACTGTTTAAACACTGGCACTACTCTTGTTCATTGGCTGTTGGAATGTCGGCACTCACGTTCACTACCTTAGAACACAGGCACTTTCGTTCAATGGCTCTGAACGTTGAATATTTCGTTCATGGCTCTGAAGGTTGACTGTTTCGTTCACTGGCTCTGAAGGTTGACTGTTTCGTTCACTGGCTATCTTTTCGTAGGCGTTCTTGATGACTGGCTCGCTGAAAGTTGACATCGTGTTCAGTGGCTCGATGAACGAAACCTGAAGACCGTTTTGATAACCAGCTTTGAAGACATTGCTGAACACTCCTGAGCACTGCTGAACTCCTTATCCCCGTGATTCGTTCAATACGATTCTATGCTTAAACTTATAGCGTCTTCAGTTACAAACCTGCGAACGCTTGCGGCGTCTTGCAAAACTATGTATTTCTATGTACTTTCGATACTACGTTCTTTTGTTAATGTTTCGATCGCCTTTCTCCTCCTGCTTCATTGTGGACACAAACGTTCTCACTTTCAGATTCGTTAGAAGCGTATTCTATGTTGAAGAGAATTCGTGATAATTATTTTCAGCGCGTGGAGTGTCTTGACCAGTTCGTAGCTTCTGGTGAAAATTTCAGTGATTTAAGTTGTAAGTGAAATAGTTTCCTGTCGTGACTTCTACCATACCTGTCAGGTCATAACAAACGAATTTGTTATAATTTCGTGTCCCGGATATTGACTGTGGAATACAAATAGATATCCAGGATATACCCACCTGTGTTAACTGGCAGCGGTGTTGACCTTCTCTGTGGTTGGTGTCTGTTCTCACCAAGTTGTGTTTGCGGGGGTTGAAATTCGGTTCTCTGGTCCCGACTCTCAACTATCAATCAACTTGTGTACAGGTCCCAGAGCCTATTGGGTTCCATATCTACATTTGAAACTGTGTGTAGAGTCTTCCTCCACCACATCACTTCCTAATGTATATCATTTATTAACTCCTCTGACACTGAGCAAATTAATTATAGTGTCTCTGGCTCATTTGGGTATTAAATTTCCACCTGTGTCCCCTTGTGCTAGTGCCAACCAAGCTAAACAGATTGTCTTAATATACACCGTTAGTTCTCCTGAGAATTCTTATGTGGAAATCATGTCTCCCCTAACATTTCTGTCTTTCAGTGGCGTGAGGTTCGATTCACGCAGCCTTTCCTCGTAACTCTTACCTCTTAGTTCTGGGACTATTCTGTTAGCACACTTCTGAACCGTTTCCAACTCCATTTTGTGTTTCACTATATATGGACGCCACGCTGGAGCTTCACTTTCCAGGATTGACCTGACATATGAGATATACAAGGTTCTGAATGATTCCTTACACAACTTTCTAAAGGCAGTTCTGACGTTAGCCAGCCTCGCATATGTCGCTGATGATATTCTTTTGATGAGGATTTCAGGTGACAGAATTGGTGCAATATCAACCCCTAGATCCTTCTCTCTTTGATTCATGGAGGATTTCATCTCCCATTTGGTACGTTGTCTTATCTCCCGCTCATACCCCCTTACATTTACTCGAGTTAAACACTAGTAACCATTTTGTTGGACATTTTCCCAATGCGTCTAATCATCTTGTTGTCTCTTGATGTCTTCTTCTTTTATAATCTTCCTCATAACTTTTGCATCATTAGTAAACATTGAGAGGAAAAAGGCTATTCCCTCTGGAAGATCATATTAATGTATGAGAAACAGGATAGGTCTAAGAGCTGAATCTTGTGAGACTCTGCTAGTGACATCTCACCACTCAGATCGCAACCCTTTTAGTAGGTCACTGTGTATTGTTGCTTAGGTATTCCCTTATCCACTGGAGCACCATTCCTGTCACTCCTGCCTTCTCAACTTATGCAATAGTCTCTAATGGGGTACTATGTCAATGGTTTTCTGGCAGTCCATAAAAATGCAGTCTGTCCACCCCTTTTTCTTCTTGTCTAATATTTGTCAGCTAGTCATATAATTGTACCAAACCTCTGAGGCAAGATTTATCGTCCCTGAAACCGTGCTGTTGATGTGTTACTAAGGTCCTTCTATCCAAATGTTCTACTAGTTTTTCTCGCAATCTTCTCTAATGTCATGTTTGGTATACAAGTTATGAACACTGGTCTGTAGTTGAATACCCCTTCTTTGAATCCCATCTTATACACTGGGACTATATTAGCTGTCCTCCAAATTTCAGCTGTTTTTTTTTCTGTTTCCAGTGACCAGAGAGAGGGGGTGCAAACATAGTGTTTCTGCTCCCTCTTTCAATATCTATGGTGAGATTCTGTCTAAACCAACAGCCTTTGTCAGGTCCAGTTCCAGCAAAATGTTTCCTTACCTCACCAATGGTAATCTCATATTTCTCCAGTGGTGCCTGGTTCCTCTCTGAAGTTTAAGCACTTTTCCTTGGTCAATTATGAAGAAACCTCTGGAATCTTGTAGAGTTCCTCACACCCTTGCCTGTCATTCTCAGCGAGCCTCTCCTCTTTTCTAAGTTTCATGATCTGTTCTTTCACTGTTATTTTCTTCCTGATGTCGCTGTGAAGTAGTTTCGGTTGGGTATTTGCTTTAATAACTAAGTCGTCTTCTTATTGTCTCTCTGCCACTCTTGACACAGTGAGGTACTCATTCATGGCCCTCTGGCACCTTCCTCTGCTGTCTGGTACTCTGGTATTGCATTTGCTTCTTCGTACCCATGAACTTAGTTACTCTGCCTTATTTACCTCCCAGACTGGACCATGCGTTCCTCCTTTGCATTTATTTTTTTCCTCTTTAGACCGGGACAATCTTATCTACTGATTCGTGATACTTGTGTAGTTGTAGTCCATCGTGTCTTGCACACCCTTTTCTCTGAGTTATTTATCCCAAGGTATTTCTATTAGGAAATTTATTATCTTGTAATTTCCCCTTTAGGTTATCCCTACTTCCACCAGATAATCAAACTTTAATACACTGTGATCACTCATTCCCACGGAGGCTTCCAAACTAATTTCGCTTATGTCTGACTCGTTCAGAGCGAATATCAAGACTTGCTGGTTCATCACTACCTTTACTTCTTGTGAGTCTCCTGAAATGTCGGTTTGAAAAGTTTCTTGTTGTCACGCCCAAATTTACTGCTACGTATTTTCTTTCCTCACATGGGACTGTTTCCTCTCCCAGTCAATCTTTTCATAGTCAGCATCTTCCATAATTAGTAGTCGGGAACCATTTCTACAGGCGACAGAGTCTGTCCTTTCTATTACAGTAATAACTACCTTCTTGTTTCTTTCATAGTTCCGTGGGGGTATTCTGTCATTCAGTGGAGGGTAATATTTATCTTTAGTGAGGGTTATCACTATATCTTAAGTGGAGGGTTATCACTGTATCTTCAGTGGAGGGTTATCACTATATCTTTAGTGAGGGTTATCATTATATCTTTAGTGAGGGTTATCACTATATCTTCAGTGGAGGGTTATCACTATATCTTCAGTGGAGGGTTATCACTATATCTTTAGTGAGGGTTATCACTATATCTTTAGTGAGGGTTATCACTATATCTTTAATGAGGGTTATCACTATACCTTTAGTGAGGGTTATCACTATATCTTTAGTGAGGATAATCACTATATCTTTAGTGAGGGTTATCACTATATCTTTAGTGGAGGGTTATCACTATATCTTTAGTGGAGGGTTATCACTATATCTTCAGTGGAGGGTTATCACTATATCTTTAGTGAGGGTTATCACTATATCTTTAGTGAGGGTTATCACTATATCTTTAGTGGAGGGTTATCACTATATCTTTAATGAGGGTTATCACTATATCTTTAGTGAGGGTTATCACTATATCTTTAGTGGAGGGTTATCACTATATCTTTAATGAGGGTTATTACTATATCTTTAGTGAGGGTTATCACTATATCTTTAGTGGAGGGTTATCACTATATCTTTAATGAGAGTTATCACTATATCTTTAGTGAGGGTTATCACTATATCTTTAGTGAGGGTTATCACTATATCTTTAGTGAGGGTTATCACTATATCTTCAGTGGAGGGTTATCACTATATCTTTAGTGAGGGTTATCACTATATCTTTAGTGAGGGTTATCACTATATCTTCGTGGAGGGTTATCACTATATCTTCAGTGGAGGGTTATCACTATATCTTCAGTGGAGGGTTATCACTATATCTTTAGTGAGGGTTATCACTATATCTTTAGTGGAGGTTTATCACTATATCTTCAGTGGAGGGTTATCACTATATCTTCAGTGGAGGGTTATCACTATATCTTCAGTGGAAGGTTATCACTATATCTTCAGTGGAGGGTTATCACTATATCTTTAGTGAGGGTTATCACTATATCTTCAGTGGAGGGTTATTTTCTCTCTCTGGGAGTGCTGGCCTGCTGATGGAGGGTTCCCCACTCCCCTCTGAAGTTACCGAGTTGAAGACTGGTTGGCCTATTCCATTTACTCTCATTGAGCCTTGTCTTCGCTTCTGCTGCCTTGTCTCTATTTTACTTCATGTACCGCTGCAAAAAAAATTATGTATTCCATTGCATGAAGTGGTGTGTGTGTGTGTGTACTCACCTATTTGTGCTTGCAGGGGTTGAGCAGCTCTGGCTCTTTGGTCCCGCCTCTCAACTGTCAATCAACTAATGTACAGATTCCTGAGCCTACTGGGCTCTATCATATCTACACTTGAAACTGTGTATGGAGTCAGCCTCCACCACATCACTGCCAAATGCATTCCATTTGTTAACTACTCTGACACTGAACAAATTCTTTCTAACATCTCTGTGGCTCATCTGGGTACTAAGTTTCCACCTGTGTCCCCTTGTTCGTGTTCCACCCGCGCTAAAGAGTTTGTCTTTGTCCACCCTGTCAATTCCCCTGAGAATTTTGTAGGTGGTTATCATGTCTCCCCTTACTCCTCTGTTTTCCAGGGTTGTGAGGTTCAGCTCCCTTAGCCTTTCCTCGTAACTCATTCCTCTCAGTTCCGGGACCAGTCTGGTGGCATACCTCTGAATCTTCTCTAACTTCGTCTTGTGTTAAACTAGGTATGAACTCCAGGCTGGAGCTGCATACTTCAGGATTGGTCTTACATAAGTGGTATACAGGGTCGTGAACGATTCCTTACACAAGTTTCTAAAGGTTCTTATATTGGCCAGTCTAGCATGTGTGTGTGTGTGTGTGTGTGTGTGTGTGTGTGTGTGTGTGTGTGTGTGTGTGTGTGTGTGTGTGTGTGTGTGTGTGTGTGTGTGTGTGTGTGTGTGTGTGTGTGTGTGTGTGTGTGTGTGTGTGTGTGTGTGCGCGTGCACGCGCGTGCGTTATAACCACTATCAAATCACCCAAGACAGTCTACTTGACCTCAATCAGATTTTTTTTCAGGTATATCGAGTCCAACTAATGAGAAAAAGAAGCTATTCACTTTTACACCAGACTGATAAACCAATACGTGCATCTACATTATCTAGTATCATTCCTGAGGTGGAACAACTTGCCGGGTGACATATTAGACGTGGAATGACTGCATTGTCTCAGGAGTAGATGAGACAAATATATAAAGAGTTTGGGTACATATAAATATTACCAGCTTCGTATAGGCCATTAGGTCTTCTGCATTTCCCATGACTCACCCAACCATCTACACACTCGCTTCCGACGGCTCGTACTCCCAAGACAGCTGCGTATCTCAGCCAAAATCTTGACCAAACATCACAGAGAATCGCTGACGCTCACAGGTTGATCGCTGACTCAATATTTGCTGGCCTTCTAAATTTATGAATGGCGTCAGTGGTGTTTGCCTGACAATACAGCTCCTGTTTACAGACTCTGAGAGCTTGCAAACTGGCCTCTTTACAGTTCCCTGAATGACTGAGTGGACCAGCATGGGAGCCTCTTGGGACTGGCGGGTCCCTGGGAGCCTCTTGGGACTGGCGGGTCCCTGGGAGCCTCTTGGACTGGCGGGTCCCTGGGAGCCTCTTGGGACTGGCGGGCCCTGGGAGCCTCTTGGGACTGGCGGGTCCCTGGGAGCCTCTTGGGACTGGCGGTCCTGGGAGCCTTTTGGGACCGGCGGGTCCTGGGAGCCTCTTGGGACTGGCGGGTCCTGGGAGCCTCTTGGGACTGGCGGGTCCTGGGAGCCTCTTGGGACTGGCGGGTCCTGGGAGCCTCTTGGGACTGGCGGGTCCTGGGAGCCTCTTGGACTGGCGGGTCCTGGGAGCCTCTTGGGACTGGCAGGTCCTGGGGACACTTGCCAGGGATTTCTTCTCTTAAATACAGTAACTCTAATAGAAGTAGGAATAGTCGGAATTGTAGTAGTTGAAGGCAGGAATAGTAGTAGCAGTGATATAAGTATTGTCATCAAAAAGAGTTGCTGCAGTAGTAATAGAAGAAAAATTAAGAAGAGAATTAGTAAAAGTAAGCGTAGTAGTGTCAGTAGCGATAGTAGTAGTGTCAGTAGCGATAGTAGTAGTATCATTAGTAGTAGTAGTAGTAGTAGTAGTAGTAGTAGTAGTAGTAGTAGTAAAAGTAGGACCAGACGTAGTAACAGTAAGGAGCTAGGGTAAAAGTAGGACCAGACGTAGTAACAGTAAGGAGCTAGGGTAAAAGTAGCAGCGGAAATAGTAACAGTAAGTAGCAAGAGAAAATTAATGTCAGTAGAGTCATAAATGTTGTTACTGTGTTTAAAACAGTTGATGTAGATATTAACAGTCATGTTAGCGAGACTGCAAGGTGGAGAGAAGAGCTGCTGATAGTTCATGACTGTTGCTGCTAGTATTAGCGTATCTTTGGCGGGCATCTGGAGACAGTGCTTGTGGCTGATGTTGGAGATCTCGCTAAAAAAGCTGCCGCTCCTCTAATGTGCTCTTTAACAATAAAACTCTCGTATAAAATCCAACACTCACTCTCAAGTTATTACCTCCTTGTTTGTGTGTATTTACATATATTGTTGTTTTAATGCTGCTCTTGCTAATATTAGCGCTGTTATTTATAATGGCACAACGCCATACAGTCTTGGGGCGCTGTTGCCAGTCTTGTATGACGTTGTTGCCAGTCTTGTATGACGATGTTGCCAGTATTGTATGACGATGTTGCCAGTATTGTATGACGTTGTTGCCAGTCTTGTATGACGATGTTGCCAGTCTTGTATGACGATGTTGCCAGTATTGTATGACGATGTTGCCAGTATTGTATGACGTTGTTGCCAGTATTGTATGACGTTGTTGCCAGTCTTGTATGACGATGTTGCCAGTCTTGTATGACGTTGTTGCCAGTATTGTATGACGTTGTTGCCAGTCATGTATGACGATGTTGCCAGTCTTGTATGACGTTGTTGCCAGTCTTGTATGACGCTGTTGCCAGTATTGTATGACGATGTTGCCAGTATTGTATGACGCTGTTGCCAGTATTGTATGACGATGTTGCCAGTATTGTATGACGATGTTGCCAGTATTGTATGACGTTGTTGCCAGTATTGTATGACGTTGTTGCCAGTCTTGTATGACGATGTTGCCAGTCTTGTATGACGTTGTTGCCAGTATTGTATGACGTTGTTGCCAGTATTGTATGACGTTGTTGCCAGTCTTGTATGACGATGTTGCCAGTATTGTATGACGATGTTGCCAGTATTGTATGACGTTGTTGCCAGTCTTGTATGACGATGTTGCCAGTCTTGTATGACGATGTTGCCAGTATTGTATGACGATGTTGCCAGTATTGTATGACGTTGTTGCCAGTATTGTATGACGTTGTTGCCAGTCTTGTATGACGATGTTGCCAGTATTGTATGACGATGTTGCCAGTATTGTATGACGTTGTTGCCAGTATTGTATGACGTTGTTGCCAGTCTTGTATGACGATGTTGCCAGTCTTGTATGACGATGTTGCCAGTATTGTATGACGTTGTTGCCAGTATTGTATGACGTTGTTGCCAGTCTTGTATGACGTTGTTGCCAGTCTTGTATGACGTTGTTGCCAGTATTGTATGACGTTGTTGCCAGTATTGTATGACGTTGTTGCCAGTCTTGTATGACGATGTTGCCAGTCTTGTATGACGTTGTTGCCAGTATTGTATGACGTTGTTGCCAGTATTGTATGACGATGTTGCCAGTATTGTATGACGTTGTTTCCAGTATTGTATGACGATGTTGCCAGTCTTGTATGACGTTGTTGCCAGTATTGTATGACGTTGCTGCGATGTATATATTTGTTCTAGTCTTCGTCAAACTTTTCTCATGCTACTGATAATAATAATACTCCTGCTTCAACTGCTACTACTTTTACCTCCACTTATCTACTTCTACCAGCAGTTCTTCTATTTCTACCTCTACCTCCAGTTCTATTACATGTACTTCCTCTTCTTCTAATACAGCCGCAGTACTAATTCTGTTCATCATCCAGCGAGGGAAATATACAGAACAATGTTGAGAGGAACTTTGGAAAAAAACGTTTCAAATACTTTATTTTTATTTTGGGAGGAAATTAATAAGATTAAAGTCTGGTAAAATAGGGTCACGAACGGGTGCTGGACGATGCCTCTGGCACATTCAATATATACAGCATAACAAGTGACCTTCAAGTGCGGAATAACTCTTGTACACCTCTTAGATACAATAATATTAGTAGTGGTAATAAGTTCAATTCTCCATTTAGTCTCCTCCACAGAAGTTGAAGTTAGAAGTGTAGAAGTGTTTATTTTGGTTTATAAATTCAGTTTTTTCATTTTAAGCAAAATTTTTGAGGGGTGCACAATAGTTAACTCTGCCACTCTATTGAATTATTTTAATCACTTACTCATATTATTGAAGGACAAGAGTTATCGTGTCATATGTGACAAACATTTATTGCTCGACTATTCTAGTTTCAGATCCCTTCTTTGCTGCTGCCATTATGTCAAATACTTCAGTCTTCACAAGGTATTTTATAGATATATGAAACCTTTAAAGTAACTTTTCTTAACATTCCCCATCTCTTCACGACCTACCTCAGCCATGCATGTGGCTTGACCTTGTGGGAGAACCCAGTTGTAAACATTCCACAATAAACAACACCCATGGCAATTGACCCCATATTCATTCACACTATTGACAGTAGAACTCACTCAGGAAGAAAAAAAAATTTGGCGAACACACACAATTAACTCAACGGTCATTCTGATGGAAAAAAAGTAAAGTTAGATGGTAATTTATCAATTTGTATAACAGAAATGTAGGACGATCACTCATAGCAGTGGCTCTACGTCTAAAGTTAGGTGTTTATCACTGTTGAAGTCAAGTGGTTACTTTGTTTTATAAAATCCTCTCAATGTGTAGGATGTGCAACAATTGCCAGAGTTTAAATGAGAAGTTAACTATGCTGGGAATATTTTTTCCCTCTTATCAGAGCTGAGATATATATTTGTTCTGCCATGAGCAGGTCAACAAGTCCTGCTGCATGTCACGGCACCCAGTACCGCTGCATGTCACGGCACCCAGTACTGCTGCATGTCACGGCACCCAGTACCTGCTGCATGTCACGGCACCAGTACCTGCTGCATGTCACGGTCCCCAGTACCTGCTGCATGTCCCGGTACCCAGTACCTGCTGCATGTCACAGTACCCAGTACCTGCTGCATGTCACGGTACCCAGTACCTGCTGCA
>WNGS01165503.1:4527043-4542029 GCA_020271785.1 Procambarus virginalis | reverse complement strand
CCCCCCCCCCCCCAAAACGAAGGGCACTGTCATTGGAGGGGACAAAACGAAGGGCACTGTCATTGGAGGGGACAAAACGAAGGGCACTGTCATTGGAGGGGACAAAACGAAGGGCACTGTCACTGGAGGGGACAAACGAAGGGCACTGTCATTGGAGGGGACAAAACGAAGGGCACTGTCATTGGAGGGGACAAAACGAAGGGCACTGTCATTGGAGGGGACAAAACAAAGGACACTGTCATTGGAGAGAACAGATTGAGTGGACACGCGGAGGGGAACACGGGCACGAAAGTTGAAAGAGAACGAGGAAGTGGAAATCATTAGCAAGCGAGGTATCAGCAGCTGACTCCATCACCAGTTCAATACAACAAAGACCAACAAAGTAAGGTGTCACCAAAAATCGGCGGACAAAAGGTGTTCCCCAGGAGCTAGAGATCAACCCCCACAAGCCCAGCCTCGAGTTTACAAGCAGATAACTTCACAAGACCTTCGTAATAAAGGCAACAGCAAGATTCTTGCCAATATGTGAATAACTACATCCTTCAACTTCTCTCAACCCAACCTTTAACTTACTTCGCCGATATGTGGGCAGATTTGGTAGGGTATAGGAGCTGAGACCCCTGGGAGGACCTGGGGGTGAGCTGAGACCCCTGGGGGGTGTCTGGGGGGGGGGTCCAAGGAGGGGTGGAGGGGGGGGGAGCTGAGACTCAGGAAGGGGCTAAGGGGAGAAAGTGAACTGAAATTGAGACTTAAGGAGAGGTGGAGGATAGAGAGGGACGAGCTGAGACTAAGGAAGGGGGGAGAATAACTGAGACTTAGGGAGGAGCTAGGAGGGAGAGCTGAGAAAGAGGGGGGCGGGAGGGGAAGATGCTTGGACCCCTGGGAGGGGGAGGGAACCAAAACTCATAGACAGGTGGGGAAGAATCAGTTTCAAGAGTTCTTCCTCTTTCCTGTGGCCAGTTTCAAGAGTTCTTCCTCTTTCCTGTGGCCAGTTTCAAGAGTTCTTTCACTCTCTCAATCCGGACGAAAGCCAAGCTTATCTGATTTTATACACTTTCAGTTAATCGGTAAAGCTGTTGTTTGTAATGATCTGAAGCCTCGTATATCCATCACAACTCGGCTGATTCAGCAATAATGCAAAATATTAGTCCAAATTACTCTTGAAAATGTCCTATTTTGCTCCGGCATTATTTCTTATATGTCTTGGAAGACCGCTGGAAAGTTGCATTGTTGCATATTTAGATCCTGACCCTCGAAAATATCTCGTATGATTGATTTTGTGATGTATCTTTCGTTACCGTTACCGAGTTTTCATTACCTGGAGACGGACCAGTAACGTTGGTGTGTCGTTGCTTGTGGTGCTGAACATGTTCACAATATTCCTTTTATTTCAGTAATCTCCTCTACCTTGAGAGATGAGTAGTAGCGAGCAGTATTCAAGGCGGAAAAGCCCAAGTGATTTGATAACATGGAACACTGTAATTTCTTTGAGTGGGCAGAAATCCACTCTTTGTCTGGTGGCATTTCTGATTTCAAGGATCTCATAATCCCAGCCGGTTATCTTGACTTGCCACATCACACAAAATAGAAAGTGTTAACCTAACCCGAACTGTAAAAACTCAAGAAACCCACAAAACATACATAATGAGACGTGCTAGATCAGATGACGGGTTGCCACCTTCACTCTGGTCTGGTATAGGAGTTTTTCCACTATTTTCTCCTTCAAATACAGAAGAAAATTACTCTAACGTAATATATCAACGATAAAATCAGTTGATACAATTCCCTGCATTGCTCCAATTGATCATGAACGTTATTTAGGATCAATTAATCGACATCATTATTCCCAGAATAGTTACCATGTCGTTTCTGTTCTATCCGGAGCTCTGAATTGCGCCTTATATCCCGCATCCTCTTAATAAGGTCTTCCATACTTTTCAATAACCAAGAACTGAGAATTTATAACTGTTGAAAATCACGTTGCTAGCTGTTGACCGGTCGATGACTTTATTAATGTCTGTTTGTATATTTTCAGTGTCGTTGACCGAGGCAATTGTCAAGTGGATTTTGGACTCTTCAAAGGACGCCACTAAGAGAGCACGAGTTAAGGTGACACTTACACCTCACTCACTCGACGAAAACAAAGAAGAAGAAGAATATTAAATACAATAAGAAAGAAGCAGTCAAGAGAATTAATGTGTAGAATAAACATTCAAAACACAGAAATCGGTTGGTTTTGAATAGATTATAAAAACTTAAATACAAGAAAATGGGAATAAGTGAACGCACAAAATAGAAGAAAGTGGGAATACTTAAATGCAAAAAATGACGTAAACAAACAAACAAGAATGTGCAATTACAGAAACAAATGAAACGCAAATGCGTAGATATTGAAACAAATAATAGAAAGCGGGAATATGTAATTAAAGAAGAACATATGTATAGGATGAAGGTCACAGTAAGCAGATCAATAACAAGGAGACTTCGCTGGATGAATTGAGGACTACAAGGAGCAAGGTGGATGAGGTGGATGAAGTGGAGAGGGGGAAAATGGGAAGGGGAAGGAAGGAGAGGGGGAATGGAGAGAAGGGGAGGACGAAAGGGTGGGTGGGGGACGGGCGTGTTGAAGCGGACCCGCTCTGCAAATCAATATTCCACCAATGGCGTCTTGCAGCCTTCCTGGGACGGTCGTTAATCACTCGTTGAACGTAGTTACGTTCAACGTCGCAGCTCTCGTTCACTGCTTCGTCGAAAGTCAGTGATCTCATTGATTGGCTGACTGAAGTTCGGCACTCTCGTTCACTGTCTAATCGTTGGCACTCTCGTTCACTCTCTGAACACTGGCACTCTTTGTTCACTGTTTAAAGGTTGGCACTCTTTGTTCACTGTTTAAAGGTTGGCACTCTTTGTTCACTGTTTAAAGGTTGGCACTCTTTGTTCACTGTTTAAACACTGGCACTCTTTGTTCACTGTTTAAACACTGGCACTACTCTTGTTCATTGGCTGTTGGAATGTCGGCACTCACGTTCACTACCTTAGAACACAGGCACTTTCGTTCAATGGCTCTGAACGTTGAATATTTCGTTCACTGGCTCTGAAGGTTGACTGTTTCGTTCACTGGCTCTGAAGGTTGACTGTTTCGTTCACTGGCTATCTTTTCGTAGGCGTTCTTGATGACTGGCTCGCTGAAAGTTGACATCGTGTTCAGTGGCTCGATGAACGAAACCTGAAGACCGTTTTGATAACCAGCTTTGAAGACATTGCTGAACACTCCTGAGCACTGCTGAACTCCTTATCCCCGTGATTCGTTCAATACGATTCTATGCTTAAACTTATAGCGTCTTCAGTTACAAACCTGCGAACGCTTGCGGCGTCTTGCAAAACTATGTATTTCTATGTACTTTCGATACTACGTTCTTTTGTTAATGTTTCGATCGCCTTTCTCCTCCTGCTTCATTGTGGAACACAAACGTTCTCACTTTCAGATTCGTTAGAAGCGTATTCTATGTTGAAGAGAATTCGTGATAATTATTTTTCAGCGCGTGGAGTGTCTTGACCAGTTCGTAGCTTCTGGTGAAAATTTCAGTGATTTAAGTTGTAAGTGAAATAGTTTCCTGTCGTGACTTCTACCATACCTGTCAGGTCATAACAAACGAATTTGTTATAATTTCGTGTCCCGGATATTGACTGTGGACTACAAATAGATATCCAGGATATACCCACCTGTGTTAACTGGCAGCGGTGTTGACCTTCTCTGTGGTTGGTGTCTGTTCTCACCAAGTTGTGTTTGCGGGGGTTGAAATTCGGTTCTCTGGTCCCGACTCTCAACTATCAATCAACTTGTGTACAGGTCCCAGAGCCTATTGGGTTCCATATCTACATTTGAAACTGTGTGTAGAGTCTTCCTCCACCACATCACTTCCTAATGTATATCATTTATTAACTCCTCTGACACTGAGCAAATTAATTATAGTGTCTCTGGCTCATTTGGGTATTAAATTTCCACCTGTGTCCCCTTGTGCTAGTGCCAACCAAGCTAAACAGATTGTCTTAATATACACCGTTAGTTCTCCTGAGAATTTCTTATGTGGAAATCATGTCTCCCCTAACATTTCTGTCTTTCAGTGGCGTGAGGTTCGATTCACGCAGCCTTTCCTCGTAACTCTTACCTCTTAGTTCTGGGACTATTCTGTTAGCACACTTCTGAACCGTTTCCAACTCCATTTTGTGTTTCACTATATATGGACGCCACGCTGGAGCTTCACTTTCCAGGATTGACCTGACATATGAGATATACAAGGTTCTGAATGATTCCTTACACAACTTTCTAAAGGCAGTTCTGACGTTAGCCAGCCTCGCATATGTCGCTGATGATATTCTTTTGATGAGGATTTCAGGTGACAGAATTGGTGCAATATCAACCCCTAGATCCTTCTCTCTTTGATTCATGGAGGATTTCATCTCCCATTTGGTACGTTGTCTTATCTCCCGCTCATACCCCCTTACATTTACTCGAGTTAAACACTAGTAACCATTTTGTTGGACATTTTCCCAATGCGTCTAATCATCTTGTTGTCTCTTGATGTCTTCTTCTTTTATAATCTTCCTCATAACTTTTGCATCATTAGTAAACATTGAGAGGAAAAAGGCTATTCCCTCTGGAAGATCATATTAATGTATGAGAAACAGGATAGGTCTAAGAGCTGAATCTTGTGAGACTCTGCTAGTGACATCTCACCACTCAGATCGCAACCCTTTTAGTAGGTCACTGTGTATTGTTGCTTAGGTATTCCCTTATCCACTGGAGCACCATTCCTGTCACTCCTGCCTTCTCAACTTATGCAATAGTCTCTAATGGGGTACTATGTCAATGGTTTTCTGGCAGTCCATAAAAATGCAGTCTGTCCACCCCTTTTTCTTCTTGTCTAATATTTGTCAGCTAGTCATATAATTGTACCAAACCTCTGAGGCAAGATTTATCGTCCCTGAAACCGTGCTGTTGATGTGTTACTAAGGTCCTTCTATCCAAATGTTCTACTAGTTTTTCTCGCAATCTTCTCTAATGTCATGTTTGGTATACAAGTTATGAACACTGGTCTGTAGTTGAATACCCCTTCTTTGAATCCCATCTTATACACTGGGACTATATTAGCTGTCCTCCAAATTTCAGCTGTTTTTTTTCTGTTTCCAGTGACCAGAGAGAGGGGGTGCAAACATAGTGTTTCTGCTCCCTCTTTCAATATCTATGGTGAGATTCTGTCTAAACCAACAGCCTTTGTCAGGTCCAGTTCCAGCAAAATGTTTCCTTACCTCACCAATGGTAATCTCATATTTCTCCAGTGGTGCCTGGTTCCTCTCTGAAGTTTAAGCACTTTTCCTTGGTCAATTATGAAGAAACCTCTGGAATCTTGTAGAGTTCCTCACACCCTTGCCTGTCATTCTCAGCGAGCCTCTCCTCTTTTCTAAGTTTCATTATCTGTTCTTTCACTGTTATTTTCTTCCTGATGTCGCTGTGAAGTAGTTTCGGTTGGGTATTTGCTTTAATAACTAAGTCGTCTTCTTATTGTCTCTCTGCCACTCTTGACACAGTGAGGTACTCATTCATGGCCCTCTGGCACCTTCCTCTGCTGTCTGGTACTCTGGTATTGCATTTGCTTCTTCGTACCCATGAACTTAGTTACTCTGCCTTATTTACCTCCCAGACTGGACCATGCGTTCCTCCTTTGCATTTATTTTTTTCCTCTTTAGACCGGGACAATCTTATCTACTGATTCGTGATACTTGTGTAGTTGTAGTCCATCGTGTCTTGCACACCCTTTTCTCTGAGTTATTTATCCCAAGGTATTTCTATTAGGAAATTTATTATCTTGTAATTTCCCCTTTAGGTTATCCCTACTTCCACCAGATAATCAACTTTAATACACTGTGATCACTCATTCCCACGGAGGCTTCCAAACTAATTTCGCTTATGTCTGACTCGTTCAGAGCGAATATCAAGACTTGCTGGTTCGTCACTACCTTTACTTCTTGTGAGTCTCCTGAAATGTCGGTTTGAAAAGTTTCTTGTTGTCACGCCCAAATTTACTGCTACGTATTTTCTTTCCTCACATGGGACTGTTTCCTCTCCCAGTCAATCTTTTCATAGTCAGCATCTTCCATAATTAGTAGTCGGGAACCATTTCTACAGGCGACAGAGTCTGTCCTTTCTATTACAGTAATAACTACCTTCTTGTTTCTTTCATAGTTCCGTCTGGGTATTCTGTCATTCAATGGAGGGTAATATTTATCTTTAGTGAGGGTTATCACTATATCTTAAGTGGAGGGTTATCACTGTATCTTCAGTGGAGGGTTATCACTATATCTTTAGTGAGGGTTATCATTATATCTTTAGTGAGGGTTATCACTATATCTTCAGTGGAGGGTTATCACTATATCTTCAGTGGAGGGTTATCACTATATCTTTAGTGAGGGTTATCACTATATCTTTAGTGAGGGTTATCACTATATCTTTAATGAGGGTTATCACTATACCTTTAGTGAGGGTTATCACTATATCTTTAGTGAGGATAATCACTATATCTTTAGTGAGGGTTATCACTATATCTTTAGTGGAGGGTTATCACTATATCTTTAGTGGAGGGTTATCACTATATCTTCAGTGGAGGGTTATCACTATATCTTTAGTGAGGGTTATCACTATATCTTTAGTGAGGGTTATCACTATATCTTTAGTGGAGGGTTATCACTATATCTTTAATGAGGGTTATCACTATATCTTTAGTGAGGGTTATCACTATATCTTTAGTGGAGGGTTATCACTATATCTTTAATGAGGGTTATTACTATATCTTTAGTGAGGGTTATCACTATATCTTTAGTGGAGGGTTATCACTATATCTTTAATGAGAGTTATCACTATATCTTTAGTGAGGGTTATCACTATATCTTTAGTGAGGGTTATCACTATATCTTTAGTGAGGGTTATCACTATATCTTCAGTGGAGGGTTATCACTATATCTTTAGTGAGGGTTATCACTATATCTTTAGTGAGGGTTATCACTATATCTTCGGTGGAGGGTTATCACTATATCTTTAGTGAGGGTTATCACTATATCTTTAGTGAGGGTTATCACTATATCTTCAGTGGAGGGTTATCACTATATCTTTAGTGAGGGTTATCACTATATCTTTAGTGAGGGTTATCACTATATCTTCAGTGGAGGGTTATCACTATATCTTTAGTGAGGGTTATCACTATATCTTTAGTGGAGGGTTATCACTATATCTTCAGTGGAGGGTTATCACTATATCTTCAGTGGAGGGTTATCACTATATCTTCAGTGGAGGGTTATCACTATATCTTTAGTGAGGGTTATCACTATATCTTTAGTGGAGGTTTATCACTATATCTTCAGTGGAGGGTTATCACTATATCATCAGTGGAGGGTTATCACTATATCTTCAGTGGAAGGTTATCACTATATCTTCAGTGGAGGGTTATCACTATATCTTTAGTGAGGGTTATCACTATATCTTTAGTGGAGGGTTATCACTATATCTTTAGTGGAGGGTTATCACTATATCTTCAGTGGAGGGTTATTTTCTCTCTCTGGGAGTGCTGGCCTGCTGATGGAGGGTTCCCCACTCCCCTCTGAAGTTACCGAGTTGAAGACTGGTTGGCCTATTCCATTTACTCTCATTGAGCCTTGTCTTCGCTTCTGCTGCCTTGTCTCTATTTTACTTCATGTACCGCTGCAAAAAAAATTATGTATTCCATTGCATGAAGTGGTGTGTGTGTGTGTACTCACCTATTTGTGCTTGCAGGGGTTGAGCAGCTCTGGCTCTTTGGTCCCGCCTCTCAACTGTCAATCAACTAATGTACAGATTCCTGAGCCTACTGGGCTCTATCATATCTACACTTGAAACTGTGTATGGAGTCAGCCTCCACCACATCACTGCCAAATGCATTCCATTTGTTAACTACTCTGACACTGAACAAATTCTTTCTAACATCTCTGTGGCTCATCTGGGTACTAAGTTTCCACCTGTGTCCCCTTGTTCGTGTTCCACCCGCGCTAAAGAGTTTGTCTTTGTCCACCCTGTCAATTCCCCTGAGAATTTTGTAGGTGGTTATCATGTCTCCCCTTACTCCTCTGTTTTCCAGGGTTGTGAGGTTCAGCTCCCTTAGCCTTTCCTCGTAACTCATTCCTCTCAGTTCCGGGACCAGTCTGGTGGCATACCTCTGAATCTTCTCTAACTTCGTCTTGTGTTAAACTAGGTATGAACTCCAGGCTGGAGCTGCATACTTCAGGATTGGTCTTACATAAGTGGTATACAGGGTCGTGAACGATTCCTTACACAAGTTTCTAAAGGTTCTTATATTGGCCAGTCTAGCATGTGTGTGTGTGTGTGTGTGTGTGTGTGTGTGTGTGTGTGTGTGTGTGTGTGTGTGTGTGTGTGTGTGTGTGTGTGTGTGTGTGTGTGTGTGTGTGTGTGTGTGTGTGCGCGTGCACGCACGTGCGTTATAACCACTATCAAATCATCCAAGACAGTCTACTTGACCTCAATCAGATTTTTTTTCAGGTATATCGAGTCCAACTAATGAGAAAAAGAAGCTATTCACTTTTACACCAGACTGATAAACCAATACGTGCATCTACATTATCTCGTATCATTCCTGAGGTGGAACAACTTGCCGGGTGACATATCAGACGTGGAATGACTGCATTGTCTCAGGAGTAGATGAGACAAATATATAAAGAGTTTGGGTACATATAAATAGTACCAGCTTCGTATAGGCCATTAGGTCTTCTGCATTTCCCATGACTCACCCAACCATCTACACACTCGCTTCCGACGGCTCGTACTCCCAAGACAGCTGCGTATCTCAGCCAAAATCTTGACCAAACATCACAGAGAATCGCTGACGCTCACAGGTTGATCGCTGACTCAATATTTGCTGGCCTTCTAAATTTATGAATGGCGTCAGTGGTGTTTGCCTGACAATACAGCTCCTGTTTACAGACTCTGAGAGCTTGCAAACTGGCCTCTTTACAGTTCCCTGAATGACTGAGTGGACCAGCATGGGAGCCTCTTGGGACTGGCGGGTCCCTGGGAGCCTCTGGGACTGGCGGGTCCCTGGGAGCCCTTGGGACTGGCGGGTCCCTGGGAGCCTCTTGGGACTGGCGGGTCCTGGGAGCCTTTTGGGACTGGCGGGTCCTGGGAGCCTCTTGGGACTGGCAGGTCCTGGGAGCCTCTTGGGACTGGCGGGTCCTGGGAGCCTCTTGGGACTGGCGGGTCCTGGGAGCCTCTTGGGACTGGCGGGTCCCTGGGAGCCTCTTGGGACTGGCAGGTCCTGGGGACACTTGCCAGGGATTTCTTCTCTTAAATACAGTAACTCTAATAGAAGTAGGAATAGTCGGAATTGTAGTAGTTGAAGGCAGGAACAGTAGTAGCAGTGATATAAGTATTGTCATCAAAAAGAGTTGCTGCAGTAGTAATAGAAGAAAATTAAGAACAGAAGTAGTAAAAGTAAGCGTAGTAGTGTCAGTAGCGATAGTAGTAGTATCATTAGTAGTAGTAGTAGTAGTAGTAGTAGTAAAAGTAGGACCAGACGTAGTAACAGTAAGGAGCTAGGGTAAAAGTAGCAGCAGAAATAGTAACAGTAAGTAGCAAGAGAAAAATTAATGTCAGTAGAGTCATAAATGTTGTTACTGTGTTTAAAACAGTTGATGTAGATATTAACAGTCATGTTAGCGAGACTGATAGGTGGAGAGAAGAGCTGCTGACAGTTCATGACTGTTGCTGCTAGTATTAGCGTATCTTTGGCGGGCATCTGGAGACAGTGCTTGTGGCTGATGTTGGAGATCTCGCTAAAAAAGCTGCCGCTCCTCTAATGTGCTCTTTAACAATAAAACTCTCGTATAAAATCCAACACTCACTCTCAAGTTATTACCTCCTTGTTTGTGTGTATTTACATATATTGTTGTTTAATGCTGCTCTTGCTAATGTTAGCGCTGTTATTTTTAATGGCACAACGTCATACAGTCTTGGGGCGCTGTTGCCAGACTTGTATGACGATGTTGCCAGTATTGTATGACGTTGTTGCCAGTATTGTATGACGTTGTAGCCAGTCATGTATGACGATGTTGCCAGTCATGTATGACGATGTTGCCAGTCTTGTATGACGATGTTGCCAGTCTTGTATGACGATGTTGCCAGTATTGTATGACGATGTTGCCAGTATTGTATGACGATGTTGCCAGTCTTGTATGACGATGTTGCCAGTATTGTATGACGATGTTGCCAGTATTGTATGACGTTGTTGCCAGTATTGTATGACGTTGTTGCCAGTCATGTATGACGATGTTGCCAGTATTGTATGACGATGTTGCCAGTCTTGTATGACGATGTTGCCAGTCTTGTATGACGATGTTGCCAGTATTGTATGACGATGTTGCCAGTATTGTATGACGATGTTGCCAGTCTTGTATGACGATGTTGCCAGTATTGTATGACGATGTTGCCAGTATTGTATGACGATGTTGCCAGTCTTGTATGACGTTGTTGCCAGATTGTATGACGTTGTTGCCAGACTTGTATGACGATGTTGCCAGTCTTGTATGACGATGTTGCCAGTATTGTATGACGATGTTGCCAGTATTGTATGACGTTGTTGCCAGTATTGTATGACGTTGTTGCCAGTCTTGTATGACGATGTTGCCAGTCTTGTATGACGTTGTTGCCAGTATTGTATGACGTTGTTGCCAGTCATGTATGACGATGTTGCCAGTCTTGTATGACGTTGTTGCCAGTCTTGTATGACGCTGTTGCCAGTATTGTATGACGATGTTGCCAGTATTGTATGACGCTGTTGCCAGTATTGTATGACGATGTTGCCAGTATTGTATGACGATGTTGCCAGTATTGTATGACGTTGTTGCCAGTATTGTATGACGTTGTTGCCAGTCTTGTATGACGATGTTGCCAGTCTTGTATGACGTTGTTGCCAGTATTGTATGACGTTGTTGCCAGTATTGTATGACGTTGTTGCCAGTCTTGTATGACGATGTTGCCAGTATTGTATGACGATGTTGCCAGTATTGTATGACGTTGTTGCCAGTCTTGTATGACGATGTTGCCAGTCTTGTATGACGATGTTGCCAGTATTGTATGACGATGTTGCCAGTATTGTATGACGTTGTTGCCAGTATTGTATGACGTTGTTGCCAGTCTTGTATGACGATGTTGCCAGTATTGTATGACGATGTTGCCAGTATTGTATGACGTTGTTGCCAGTATTGTATGACGTTGTTGCCAGTCTTGTATGACGATGTTGCCAGTCTTGTATGACGATGTTGCCAGTATTGTATGACGTTGTTGCCAGTATTGTATGACGTTGTTGCCAGTCTTGTATGACGTTGTTGCCAGTCTTGTATGACGTTGTTGCCAGTATTGTATGACGTTGTTGCCAGTATTGTATGACGTTGTTGCCAGTCTTGTATGACGATGTTGCCAGTCTTGTATGACGTTGTTGCCAGTATTGTATGACGTTGTTGCCAGTATTGTATGACGATGTTGCCAGTATTGTATGACGTTGTTTCCAGTATTGTATGACGATGTTGCCAGTCTTGTATGACGTTGTTGCCAGTATTGTATGACGTTGCTGCGATGTATATATTTGTTCTAGTCTTCGTCAAACTTTTCTCATGCTACTGATAATAATAATACTCCTGCTTCAACTGCTACTACTTTTACCTCCACTTATCTACTTCTACCAGCAGTTCTTCTATTTCTACCTCTACCTCCAGTTCTATTACATGTACTTCCTCTTCTTCTAATACAGCCGCAGTACTAATTCTGTTCATCATCCAGCGAGGGAAATATACAGAACAATGTTGAGAGGAACTTTGGAAAAAAACGTTTCAAATACTTTATTTTTATTTTGGGAGGAAATTAATAAGATTAAAGTCTGGTAAAATAGGGTCACGAACGGGTGCTGGACGATGCCTCTGGCACATTCAATATATACAGCATAACAAGTGACCTTCAAGTGCAGGAATAACTCTACAGTAAATAGATAAATAATATTAGTAGTGGGTAATAAGTTCAAGTATCCATTAGTCTCCTCCACAGAAGTTGAAGTTAGAAGTGTTTATTTTGGTTTATAAATTCAGTTTTTTTCATTTTTAAGCAAAATTTTTGAGGGTGCACAATAGTTAAACTCTGCCACTCTATTGAATTATTTTGATCACTCACATATTATTGAAGGACAGAGTTATCGTGTCAATATGTGACAAACATTTATTGCTCGACTATTCTAGTTTTCAGATCCCTTCTTTGCTGCTGCCAATTATGTCAAATACTTCAGTCTTCACAAGGTATTTTATAGATATATGAAACCTTTAAAGTAACTTTTCTTTAACATTCCCCATCTCTTCACGACCTACCTCAGCCATGCCATGTGGCTTGACCTGTGGGAGAACCCAAGTTGTAAACATTCCACATAAACAACACCCATGGCAATTGACCCCCATATTCATTCACACTATTGACAGTAGAACTCACTCAGGAAAGAAAAAAAAATTTGGCGAACACACACACATTAACTCAACGGTCATTCTGATGGAAAAAAGTAAAGTTAGATGGTAATTTATCAATTTGTATAACAGAAATGTGAGGACATCACTCATAGCAGTGGCTCTACGTCTAAAGTTAGTGGTTTATCACTGTTGAAGTCAAGTGGTTAACTTTGTTTATAAAATCCTCTCAATGTGTAGGATGTGCAACAATTGCCAGAGTTTAAATGAGAAGTTAACTATGCTGGGAATATTTTTTCCCTCTTATCAGAGCTGAGGATAGATATGTCTGCCATGAGCAGGTCAACAAGTACCTGCTGCATGTCACGGCACCCAGTACCTGCTGCATGTCACGGCACCCAGTACCTGCTGCATGTCACGGCACCCAGTACCTGCTGCATGTCACGGCACCCAGTACCTGCTGCATGTCACGGTACCCAGTACCTGCTGCATGTCACGGTACCCAGTACCTGCTGCATGTCACAGTACCCAGTACCTGCTGCATGTCACGGTACCCAGTACCTGCTGCATGTCACGGTACCCAGTACCTGCTGCATGTCACAGTACCCAGTACCTGCTGCATGTCACGGTACCCAGTACCTGCTGCATGTCACCCAGTACCTGCTGCATGTCACGGTACCCAGTACCTGCTGCATGTCACGGTACCCAGTACCTGCTGCATGTCACAGTACCCAGTACCTGCTGCATGTCACGGTACCCAGTACCTGCTGCATGTCACGGTACCCAGTACCTGCTGCATGTCACGGTACCCAGTACCTGCTGCATGTCACGGTACCCAGTACCTGCTGCATGTCACGGTACCCAGTACCTGCTGCATGTCACGGTACCCAGTACCTGCTGCATGTCACGGTACCCAGTACCTGCTGCATGTCACAGTACCCAGTACCTGCTGCATGTCACGGTACCCAGTACCTGCTGCATGTCACAGTACCCAGTACCTGCTGCATGTCACGGTACCCAGTACCTGCTGCATGTCACGGTACCCAGTACCTGCTGCATGTCACGGTACCCAGTACCTGCTGCATGTCACAGTACCCAGTACCTGCTGCATGTCACGGTACCCAGTACCTGCTGCATGTCACAGTACCCAGTACCTGCTGCATGTCACAGTACCCAGTACCTGCTGCATGTCACGGTACCCAGTACCTGCTGCATGTCACAGTACCCAGTACCTGCTGCATGTCACAGTACCCAGTACCTGCTGCATGTCACAGTACCCAGTACCTGCTGCATGTCACAGTACCCAGTACCTGCTGCATGTCACAGTACCCAGTACCTTCTGCATGTCACAGTACCTGCTGCATGTCACGGTACCCAGTACCTGCTGCATGTCACAGTACCCAGTACCTGCTGCATGTCACAGTACCCAGTACCTGCTGCATGTCACGGCACCCAGTACCTGCTGCATGTCACAGTACCCAGTACCTGCTGCATGTCACAGTACCCAGTACCTGCTGCATGTCACAGTACCCAGTACCTGCTGCATGTCACAGTACCCAGTACCTGCTGCATGTCACAGTACCCATGCAGGAAGTAGCTCTCCAGCTACCGTGTGTATTAAGTTTGGTGTTGTAACACCATCTAACAGAGGCAACTTATTTAGAAATCATTTGCTAAATAAATACTTTCTAACAGTTTTAAATCCTTTGATTCTCCAGTTTTATTGTATGTTGAGTCGTTCTGATGTTCCTTGCTTTCAAACACTTCTATAATTTTCAACTTGATCAACTCCAAGAATCTAGTATGGCGTTGACATGTCTCCTCTGCCCCTTCGTTTCTCCAGTGTGGTGAGCGTCAGTTTCCGCAGTGTTTCTAGTGCATACATCTCTCACTGTGGCTATGTATATCTTTCTTGAAGCATAGAAATATAGAGAGGATAGAGTGGTGGGGAGAAGAGACAGAGGGCATGGGGTGATGGGGAGAAGAGACAGAGGGCATGGGGTGATGGGTAGAAGAGACAGAGGGCATGGGTGTGACAGAGAGAAGAGACAGAGGGCATGGGGTGATGGGGAGAAGAGACAGAGGGCATGGGGTGATGGGGGAGAAGAGACAGAGGGCATGGTGATGGGGGAGAAGAGACAGAGGGCATGGGGTGACGGAGAGAAGAGACAGAGGGCATGGGATCAGACCAATCACTGGAATATGCAGCTCCAGCATGGAGTCCATATCTCGTCAAGCGTCAAGACTAACGGGAGAAGGTTCTACGTTTGCCACCAGACTATTATGGAAACGGATGGGTATGAGCTACGAGGAGACACTACAGAATGTAACTCCTGGGGCAGATCGGCACAGCTCGTCTAGGTTTGCCATAGGATTACAGACAACAACAAGAGGTTAGGTGGGACAAGATCACACACATATTAGCATTCTCAAGGTAATTGATATG
>WNGS01165503.1:4469622-4482070 GCA_020271785.1 Procambarus virginalis | reverse complement strand
AAGAAAAGAATATCAAACGACACTGGTTATAAAACAAAACACTTAAGCTACTTAAGGTGATCAAATCGAAAAAAACTTTGTAACTGTCACATGGATAATGTAAATAATTAACTAATAAAACAAACCAATACTTTAAACTTACGTGAGTGATCAACGAAGTGAAACTTGATAATTAACAAATGAAAAATCAACACTATTACAACAATTATCATAATGACTTCTTCCATATGAATTATAATAATCACTTACAGATATGTATATAAAACACAAGCAAAATAGAAACAATTGTAAAATACTGGCCAAAAAACTTATGAAAACCTAAGTATCAAACAAAACTAAATACCAAAAAATTTATTGTACATCTTAATTTGAACTAAAACAAAATACAATATCAACACTTGAAATAAGTAAAAAAAAAATAAGACAAATCATGGTAAACTAAAGAAAAGTTAAAAAACAAACCACCAGCATGAACTAAAATTCAATTACATGGCCTACTGTGCATTATACAGTGTACAAGTGAGAGTAGAAATCATTGTCATGAGTTTAATCATTCTCTGCTGGAATCCGACTTTAAAATTCTAGACACTTGTATGAATGTTCAGTCGGATTTGAGAATAATGAAATCCGAATATATATGGAAGTTGTGGCCTCTGTTATGTAGCTACTTTTCGGCCGTTCAATTGTACATTGTATAATGTACGGTAGGCCTTGTAAATTGATTTATAGTTCATGCATGCGTTTTTTTCATTTCTGTTTAGTTTACCATGATTTGTCGTTTTGTTTTTGTCTACTTATTTCAAGTGCTGATATTGTATATTGTTTTAGTTCTTTAATTAAGATGTTTAGTAAAATTCTGGTGTTAAGGTTTGTTTGATATTTATGTTTACATAAGTATTATGGCAAGTATTTTACAATTGTTTTCTATTTTGCTTACGATTTATATACATTTTTTGTGTGTGGAAGTTATTCTTATAATTGTTGTATTAGCGTTGATTATCCATTTCATAATTATCTAAGTTTCACTTCGATTGATCACTTCACGTAAGTTTAATATAGTTGGTTTGTTTTATAAATTATTTTCAGAACTATTTATTGAATTAGCTTTTATCCATGTGACAGGTATAAAGTTTTATTGGAGTTCATCACTTTAATTAAGTAATTTAAGTGTTTTGTTTTACAACCAGTGTTGTTTGATATCTCTCTTCTTCTGACAGGTAATTTTATTCAGTATTAGTTCTTTGTTTGCTAGTTATTTTATTGTGACATTTTTTATTTTAGATCTGATGGTGAATACAAGAAGTATTCAAAACGTCATGCTTTTTTAAAGTAAAAAATCTGAAAAAGATGTTTATTATATCAAAGTTTTCCTATTCATTTAATGTATATATATATATATATATATATATATATATATATATATATATATATATATATATATATATATATATATATATATATATATATATATATATGTTCATTTATCCAAAAATCGCTAATTTCCGAAAGTTCTTCGCCGATTTCTTTGAAATTTTGACGCAACGTTCTATTAGAATATGCGAGTGTTTTTATACCTATTATATAGATGCCACACCTGTGACAGGTAAAAACACAGTTTTTCATGTTTGTTGCACGCAAAAGCAACACATGCTATACTAAATTCATTGCGATTCCATTTCAATGTTTCCGATTGCATTGATAAATTGCATTTTCATAGATTTCGATTTATGTTCATTTCGATTTAATAATTTTGTGTGACATTACATTGGAATTGAGCTGTGTTGTTTAACTTACCGTTCATTTCGTGAGTCTAGTTTAGTTTTTTAGTTTTTTCATTTCGTTTCTTTTAACTGATCTTATTTTTCTGTGAAAGAAACATCAGATTATTTGATAAGTACAGGCGACTAGAAGTCAATTCACTTATTTTCTTATAGCGTCTGAGACAGTCGACCTTTGGGCTAGAAGTACCGTGAATTTTTCTAAGAATTGGGTTCCAGCCTTTTTGATATCAGAGACCCGAGGGCTGTCAATTTCTTGTTTGAGCGCCTCAGTGTGGCGATCCAGAGGGGAAACACAATCATGTGTTCCCATGCCCCATCGTGTGTTCCCACGCCCCATCATGTGTTCCCACGCCCCATCATTTGGTCCCACGCCCCATCATGTGTTCCTACGCCCCATCATGTGTTCCCACGCCCCATCATTTGGTCCCACGCTCCATCAAGTGTTCCCACGCCCCATCATGTGTTCCCACGACCCATCATGTGTTCCCACGCCCCATCATGTGTTCCCACGACCCATCATGTGTTCCCACGCCCCATCAAGTGTTCCCACGCCCCATCAAGTGTTCCCACGCCCCATCAAGTGTTCCCACGTCCCATCATGTGTTCCCACGTCCCATCAAGTGTTCCCACGCCCCATCAAGTGTTCCCACGTCCCATCATGTGTTCCCACGTCCCATCATGTGTTCCCACGTCCCATCATGTGTTCCCACGTCCCATCATGTGTTCCCACGTCCCATCATGTGTTCCCACGTCCCATCATGTGTTCCCACGTCCCATCATGTGTTCCCACGCCCATCATGTGTTCCCACGCCCCATCATGTGTTCCCACGCCCCATCATGTGTTCCCACGCCCCATCATGTGTTCCCACGCCCCATCATGTGTTCCCACGACCCATCATTTGGTCCCACGCCCCATCATGTGTTCCCACCCCCATCATGTGTTCCACGCCCCATCATGTGTTCCCACGCCCCATCATGTGTTCCCCGACCCATCATTTGGTCCCACGCCCCATCATGTGTTCCCACGACCCATCATTTGGTCCCACGCCCCATCATGTGTTCCCACGACCCATCATGTGTTCCCACGCCCCCATCATGTGTTCCCACGACCCATCATGTGTTCCCACGCCCCATCATGTGTTCCTACGACCCATCATTTGGTCCCACGACCCATCATGTGTTCCCACGACCCATCATGTGTTCCCACGACCCATCATGTGTTCCCACGCCCCATCATGTGTTCCCACGCCCATCATGTGTTCCCACGACCCATCATGTGTTCCCCACCCCCATCATGTGTTCCCACGACCCATCATTTGGTCCCACGCCCCATCATGTGTTCCCACGCCCCATCATGTGTTCCCACGACCCATCATTTGGTCCCACGCCCCATCATGTGTTCCCACGACCCATCATTTGGTCCCACGCCCTATCATGTGTTCCCACGACCCATCATTTGGTCCCACGAACCATCATGTGTTCCCACGACCCATCATTTGGTCCCACGACCCATCATGTGTTCCCACGACCCATCATTTGGTCCCACGCCCCATAATTTGTTATCCACTCCCACATCATTTTAAACAGTCATATCATGTGTTTGCTGGAGCACTCACTGTGTATCTCTCTGCTTGAGCTCTGAGCTAGCGGGCTCCGGTCTCTCTCACCTTAGCGACATGCTCGTCTATCAAACAACCCGAGACGAGAAATGTTCTGGTAAAATGTCTTGTACAATATAGATCACTAAGGTAGCACTTCCTGGGCTTATTTCTGCGAGTATCTAACAACTGCAAGGTCTTGCAGAAGCATGCGATAGTATCTATGAGAATTTCCAAGGTGGGCGGGGTGGTGGTTTCCCTGGCAACGCGAGTGATCAATATGGTTGCAGGGTGCGCTCTGGTGATCAATACTGGCCCACATGGAGAGACTTGCCCGGGAACGCGACGTGGCCCTGCTCGCTTTTGATTGGCTAAACGCCGCCCTTGCGCCGTCTGAGGGATTTATTCCTCGTTGATACCAGGATAGCAATTTGGATTTGAACGTCCAATGATTTTTGGACTCCTCGACCTTTGGCGATTTTCCCTGATTGCTCACCCAGTAGAAGGAAGGACAAATGATGTTGTTTAGCAACGTACTGCCCAGTTGTTTACGAAGTATCTGCGACTCAATCCCGTGCATAGAGTAGGACTTGAAGACGTTTTAACTGCCCCACGGAAGCGACCACAGAAGGTAGGAATGGTGAGTGTGCCACCGGGGCGGGAGTGTGCCACCAGGGCGGTTGTGGCACCAGGGCGGGTGTGCCACCAGGGCGGGTGTGTGCCACCAGGGCGGGTGTGGCATCAGGGCGGGTGTGGCACCGGGGCGGGTGTGCCACCAGGGTGGGTGTGGCATCGGGGCGGGTGTGCCACCAGGGCGGGTGTGCTACCAGGGTGGATGTGCCACCAGGACGGGTGTGGTACCGGGGCGGGTGTGGCACCGGGGCGGGTGTGGCACCAGGGCGGGTGTGGCATCAGAGCGGGTGTGGCACCGGGGCGGGTGTGGCACTAGGGCGGGTGTGGCACCGGGGCGGGTGTGGCACCGGGGCAGGTGTGGCACCGAAGCGGGTGTGGCACCGGGGCGGGTGTGGCACCGGGGCAGGTGTGACACCGGGGCGAGTGTGCCACTAGGGCGGGTGTGGCACCGGGGCAGGTGTGGCACCGGGGCGGGTGTGGCACCGGGGCAGGTGTGACACCGGGGCAGGTGTGACACCGGGGCAGGTGTGCCACCGGGGCGGGTGTGGCACCAGGGCGGGTGTGCCACCGGGGCAGGTGTGACACCGGGGCAGGTGTGACACCGGGGCGGGTGTGCCACCGGGGCAGGTGTGACACCGGGGCAGGTGTGACACCGGGGCAGGTGTGCCACCGGGGCGGGTGTGGCACCAGGGCGGGTGTGCCACCGGGGCAGGTGTGACACCGGGGCGGGTGTGACACCGGGGCGGGTGTGCCACCGGGGCAGGTGTGACACCGGGGCAGGTGTGACACCGGGGCGGGTGTGCCACCGGGGCAGGTGTGACACCGGGGCGGGTGTGGCACCGGGGCGGGTGTGGCACCAGGGCGGGTGTGGCACCGGGGCGGGTGTGGCACCGGGGCAGGTGTGACACCGGGGCGGGTGTGCCACCGGGGCGGGTGTGACACCGGGGCGGGTGTGCCACCAGGGCAGGTCAACACGCCATGGGAGCTGCGAGCAGCCAACACAAAGTGCAAGGAATGAACATTGGATCTCAGTAAAATTGTGGTCACATGTTCCCGACAACTGAAACCTCACACAAGGATGTGCTAGTAGCCAGGACGGGCCGGGATGTGCTGGTGGACAGGACGGGCCATGATGAGCTTTTTGGGTGGGTAGGATGGGTCGGGATGTGCTGATGGGCAGGACGAGTCGGGATGTGCTGGTGGGCAGGACGAGTCGGGATGTGCTGATGGGCAGGACGAGTCGGGATGTGCTGGTGGGCAGGACGAGTCGGGATGTGCTGGTGGGCAGGACGGGCCAGGATGTGCTAGCAAGACGAGGTGAGGTTAAGTAGTGCGTCGTCAGGCAGTGTCTAAACATACATCTATTCGTGTAAGGAACGTTCATTCCGGAACGTGTGTGATGGGGTCATTGGCTGGGACCTAGCGGTGGGTGGTTATCTTGAGATGATTTCGGGGCTTAGCGTCCCCGCGGCCCGGTCCTCGATCAGGTCTCCTTTTTGTTACACACCCCAGGAAGCAGCCCGTTGGAGCTGCCTAACTCCCAATACCTATTTACTGCTAGGTAACAGGGGCATCAGGGTGAAAGAAACATTTTGCCCATTTGTCTCCACCTCCACCGGGGATCGAACCCGAAACCTCAGGACTACGATTCGGAAACGCTGTCCACCCAGCTGTCAGGCGTCTTGACAGTTACTTATGGTCCGGTGTTCCGGTGTGAGGGACGTTACTTATGGTGTTCCGGTGTTCCGGTGTGAGGGACGTTACTTATGGTGTTCCGGTGATCCGGTGTGAGGGACGTTACTTATGGTGTTCCGGTGATCCGGTGTGAGGGACGTTACTTATGGTGTTCCGGTGATCCGGTGTGAGGGACGTTACTTATGGTGTTCCGGTGTTCCGGTGTGAGGGACGTTACTTATGGTGTTCAGGCTACAAATAACGTCCCTAATGTTCAGCCGTCACTATGTTATTGCAGTGTTCAGCCCTTCTGCTTTAGTTCTGTGAAGACATTAAGTTATATATAAGGTTGCCTCTAAGAACTTGTGTATATACTATAACAACAGTGATATTACGCTAAGTTGCTTAAAATGTTTATCTATTTACAGTGAACTGCTTTTGAATGTCTTAATTTACTGAGAGTTGTGCATCTTGTATAACGGTGAATTACGTAGGTTTAAGTCTCAGATTACAATGAGTTGCGTATGTATGCTTCATGTTACGTTGGAACGCATATATATGCATTTTATATTTCAGTAATCTGTGAATGTGCCTTATATATGCCAATCATATTTAAATATACGTCAATATTATTTTTTTTCTCTCTCTCTCTCTCTCTCTCTCTCTCTCTCTCTCTCCTCTCTCTCTCTCTCTCTCTCTCTCTCTCTCTCCTCTCTTCTCCCACTCAATCATTCTATCAAACACCCTCGTAACCTACCTTCGTATTTTCAGACTTTATGATGACTTCATACTACTCAATACATACGACTCTAAACCCATTATCTTGCTTTCTGGATGCATTCGCTGCCACGCGCTGAACTCTGGCATGAGAGAGAGATCAATTTCCTACGCAAGCTCCCACGTGCCTAATAACCTCACCCCACTCTTCCCCACACCCTTTGTGGGTCTTCCCTCTCCTCTGTCTAACCTGAAGGGTTTTATTGTTTTTTTGAGTTAACAAGTTTCAGTAGTCAACACTTTGTCGTTACCGTACCGTACTCTATACGCGGAGTTACAGTTAGTTCGGGGCTGGGTATAGGGGCATCTTATTTCTTAATCTCACAGGTTGGTTTACTTGGGATGTGAGAAAAGCCTACTAGCTGACACTTGTAAACTCCGAGTGAAGTTTGACGATATGTTTTAGTATCATAAGAAACATTTAATATTATAAGCTCCAGGTATCTCATGTAATGTGTGTGAGATCATGACCCAGTTCTTATTCGTTGAGTTTGCACTTGGAGTGCTCAGGATTAGGAGATTCGTCCTAATCGAATTCGAGAGTAGCCACCTGCCACAGGTAACGGTAACCTAACGTGATCATGGCAACAACTGTTTGGCATAGTCCGGTGGATGGTTTGTGCTGCTCATAGGTTTCGCGTCTAAATAAATCATAGTTGATTATACTAGTGGTTTAAGGCCTTCGAGAGTCAGAAATTCCTCTCCTATCAGACAAGTGTTTGGAATAATATAGTCTTGACAACAGAGATCGGGATACCGAAGTCTAATTTAACTTCATCCTTGTTACACGCTAATTTGGCTGCAATATCTGGCATTATGGTGGGTTATATTTATTCGAGTTGCTATCCATATAGAGATTCTACAAACCCTTTGAGTGCAGCAAACAGATTATTTATAATTGCTACTATGAGAGTTTTACTGTCGATCTTGCAGGAGTTTTCAAAGAGCTTCAGGAGCAAACCACGAATTTCAAAATCTTATTCTTCCTGTACTTTTTAATGTACAGGCAACTAGTTGTAGTGCAGCTAGTTGTAGTGTAGCTAGTTGTAGTGCAGCTAGTTGTAGTGCAGCTAGTTGTAGTGCAGCTAGTTGTAGTGCAGCTAGTTGTAGTGCAGCTAGTTGTAGTGCAGCTAGTTGTAGTGTAGCTAGTTGTAGTGCAGCTAGTTGTAGTGCAGCTAGTTGTAGTGCAGCTAGTTGTAGTGTAGCTAGTTGTAGTGCAGCTAGTTGTAGTGCAGCTAGTTGTAGTGCAGCTAGTTGTAGTGTAGCTAGTTGTAGTGCAGCTAGTTGTAGTGCAGCTAGTTGTAGTGTAGCTAGTTGTAGTGCAGCTAGTTGTAGTGTAGCTAGTTGTAGTGCAGCTAGTTGTAGTGCAGCTAGTTGTAGTGCAGCTAGTTGTAGTGCAGCTAGTTGTAGTGCAGCTAGTTCTGTTCGTGTAAAGTTCAGCCAGTACCCAATAGTTCCATAAGCCAACAGTCCAATGAACCAATAGTTCCATGAATCAACAGGTTCCACAAACCAACAGTGTCATGAACCAATGAAACAACAGAGCCATAAACTAACAGTACCATGAACCAAAGTACCATTAACCAACAGGACCACTAATCGGTACCATTAACCGAGAGCACCATTAACCAACAGGACCACTAATCGGCACCATTAACCGACAGCACCATTAACCAACAGCACCATTAACCAATAGCACCATTAACCAATAGCACCAATAACCAACAGCACCATTAACCAATAGCACCATTAACCAATAGCACCATTAACCAATAGCACCATTAACAGCACCGTTAATCAACAGCACCATTAACCAACAGCAGCATTAACCGACAGCACCATTAACCAACAGCAGCATTAACCAACAGCACCAATAACCAACAGCACCATTAACCAACAGCACCATTAACTAACAGCACCATTAACCAACAGCCCCATTAACCAATAGCACCATTAACCAATAGCACCATTACCCAAAAGCACCATTAACCAATAGCACCATTAACCAACAGCACCATTAACACCACCATTAACCAACAGCACCATTAACCAATAGCACCATTACCCAATAGCACCATTAACCAATAGCACCATTAACCAACAGCACCATTAACACCACCATTAACCAACAGCCCCATTAACCAATAGCACCATTAACCAATAGCACCATTACCCAATAGCACCATTAACCAATAGCACCATTAACCAACAGCACCATTAACACCACCATTAATCAACAGCACCATTAACCAATAGCACCATTAACCAATAGCACCATTAATCAACAGCACCATTAACACCACCATTAACCAACAGCACCATTAACCAATAGCACCATTAACACCACCATTAACCAACAGTACCATTAACCAATAGCACCATTAACCGACAGCACCATTAACCGACAGCAGCAATAACCGACAGCACCATTAACCGACAGCACCATTAACCGACAGCACCATTAACGGACAGCACCATTAACCATTAGCACCATTAACCGACAGCACCATTAACCAACAGCACCATTAACCGACAACAGCATTAACCAACAGCACCATTAACCAACAGCACCATTAACCGACAGCACCATTAACCAACAGCACCATTAACCATTAGCACCATTAACCGACAGCACCATTAACCAACAGCACCATTAACCGACAACAGCATTAACCAACAGCACCATTAACCAACAACCATGAACCAATTAGCCTGGCACACACTGCGTAACTGGCTCAGAGGACCATGAAAGTACTGCAGTGGGTGGCCCAAACTTGGATCAATAAGACACGAGACTTCCAAGTTTTCACCCACTTGATGTTGGGGTGCGGGTTGTCGTCCAAGTCATCTGCACCTGTCATCTCTCCTCCCATGGCACGACCTCCAGGACCTCAGTAGTGTGGTCGTCCAGGTCCTCTGCACCTGTCATCTCTCCTCCCATGGCACGACCTCCAGGGCCTCAGTAGTGTGGTCGTCCAGGTCCTCTGCACCTGTCATCTCTCCTCCCATGGCACGACCTCCAGGACCTCAGTAGTGTGGTCGTCCAGGTCCTCTGCACCTGTCATCTCTCCTTCCATGGCACGACCTCCAGGACCTCAGTAGTGTGGTCGTCCAGGTCCTCTGCACCTGTCATCTCTCCTCCCATGGCACGACCTCCAGGACCTCAGTAGTGTGGTCGTCCAGGTCCTCTGCACCTGTCGTCTCTCCTTCCATGGCACGACCTCCAGGGCCTCAGTAATGTGGTCCTCTGTGATCTCAGCAGTGTGGATGGCCCTCTGTGATCTCAGTAATGTGGATGGCCCTCTGTGATCTCAGTAATGTGGATGGCCCTCTGTGATCTCAGTAATGTGGATGGCCCTCTGTGATCTCAGTAATGTGGATGGCCCTCTGCGATCTCAGTAATGTGGATGGCCCTCTGTGATCTCAGTAATGTGGATGGTCCTCTGTGATCTCAGTAATGTGGATGGCCCTCTGTGATCTCAGTAATGTGGATGGCCCTCTGTGATCTCAGTAATGTGGATGGCCCTCTGTGATCTCAGTAATGTGGATGGCCCTCTGTGATCTCAGTAATGTGGATGGCCCCTCTGCCATGACTGACCCCAAGTGAACACAGGGAAGTGTCACTAACTCTCCGTGAAATACTAGTCAAGGCTTGGGAACTATCTGCCTTACGAAGGGAATATTTATCTTAAGCTAAGATATCACATGTCAGCATGTTTCAGAGCAGGATGGTAATATACCGTAAAGGCTCATTTAATATTACAGTGGCTTAGAACTTAAGCTCCGAAATAACCTATTTATGCATTTAATACTCAGCATTACAGCATAAGGAGAAGGGAATGATAAATATTATCTGACTCGAAGAGTACCTGAGCATAGTTTTGGGATTAAGTTGTATTTTGACGAAATTCAATTATTTTGCGTTGTGTTGTGTATCTTTCATATGAATGTTGTTAATGTATGTTTGATAGATTATGAAAGTCATATATTCAGTTATGAGGAAATAAACACCAATCATCCAACAACAATAGAGTGGTGGTTTAAGGAAAATCGCTCATTGTTTAGTGTACAAACATTTAAAACATGCTTCTAAGCAATCATATTTTTGTTCAGAACTCGGTCGTTTACTGAGTTGCGACCCTACACAAGTACAATATACGGTTGACATCATATTACAAAAAAAATGAAATAGTTTGGAAAAAGGTCGATTTTAAGGACAGACTAATAAAGCACTGCAAGTGTTCAATTGACTTGTATTACAATGATATTGTTCATTATACAAGGTTGTCCCAGCTGGCGCCTCGTAATGTTTGATCCTCGCCCAATGTGTATGTGGAATATTACATTCTCGAGCCTCTAAATATCTATATTTAATTTATTTGATCTCGTGTAGAACCCAAATATAAATTGCCGTTTTTCATCTTTGTTTGACATCTAACTTTGGGGGGGACTGTAGTACCGGGGTGAGGGGTGGACTGTAGTACCGGGGTGAGGGGGGACTGTAGTACCGGGGTGAGGGGGGGACTGTAGTACCAGGGTGAGGGGGGACTGTAGTACGGGGGTGAGGGGGGACTGTAGTACCGGGGTGAGGGGGGCTGTAGTACCAGGGTGAGTAGTGAACTGTAGTACCAGGGTGAGGGGGGACTGTAGTACCGGGTGAGGGGGGCTGTAGTACCAGGGTGAGTAGTGAACTGTAGTACTGGGGTGAGGGGGGCTGTAGTACCGGGGTGAGTAGTGAACTGTAGTACGGGGTTACGGGTGAGGGGGGGCTGTAGTACCAGGGTGAGGGGGGCTGTAGTACCGGGGTGAGGGGGGCTGTAGTACCGGGGTGAGTAGTGAATTGTAGTACCAGGGTGAGGGGGGACTGTAGTACCGGGGTGAGTAGTGAACTGTAGTACCAGGGTGAGGGGGGCTGTAGTACCGGGGTGAGGGGGGCTGTAGTACCGGGGTGAGTAGTGAACTGTAGTACCAGGGTGAGGGGGGCTGTAGTACCGGGGTGAGTAGTGAACTGTAGTACCGGGGTGAGGGGGGCTGTAGTACCGGGGTGAGTAGTGAACTGTAGTACCAGGGTGAGGGGGGCTGTAGTACCAGGGTGAGGGGTGGACTGTAGTACCAGGGTGAGGGGGGCTGTAGTACCGGGGTGAGTAGTGAACTGTAGTACCAGGGGAGGGGGGGACTGTAGTACCAGGTGAGGGGGGGACTGTAGTACCAGGGTGAGGGGGGCGGTAGTACCGGGGTGAGGGGGGCTGTAGTACCGGGTGGGGGGGGCTGTAGTACCGGGGTGAGTAGTGAACTGTAGTACCAGGGTGAGGGGTGGACTGTAGTACCAGGGTGAGGGGGGCTGTAGTACCAGGGTGAGTAGTGAACTGTAGTACCAGGGTGAGGGGGGCTGTAGTACCGGGGTGAGTAGTGAACTGTAGTACCAGGGTGAGGGGTGGACTGTAGTACCAGGGTGAGGGGGGCTGTAGTACCAGGGTGAGGGGGGGCTGTCGTACCAGGGCTGAGGGGGGGCCTGTAGTACCGGGGGGTGAGGGGGGGCTGTAGTACCGGGGTGAGTAGTGAACTGTAGTACCAGGGTGAGGGGTGGACTGTAGTACCAGGGTGAGGGGTGGACTGTAGTACCAGGGTGAGGGGTGGACTGTAGTACCAGGGTGAGGGGGGCTGTAGTACCGGGGCGAGGGGGGGACTTGTAGTTACCAGGGTTAGGGGGGCTGTAGTACCTGTGGTGAGGGGGGGGCTGTAGTACCGGGGTGAGGGGGGGCTGTAGTACGGGGTGAGGGGGGCGGTAGTACCGGGGTGAGTGGGGGGGCTGTAGTACCGGTGGTACAAGGGATGGGGGGGGGGGCGTCGGGTAGCGGGAAGTGTCACCCCCGAGAAGAGGGAGTGACACTTCCCTGTAGTCCCCCGAGAAGAGAGAGGGACACTTTCCACTGGAAAAGTGCACATGACTGACAGAATACACTAGATACAGATTGTGACAATTAC
>WNGS01165503.1:4431558-4463995 GCA_020271785.1 Procambarus virginalis | reverse complement strand
CAGTGATGGTATTACCACCATACACTACCAGCAGTGATGATGGTATTACCACCATACACCACCAGCAGTGATGGTATTACCACCATACACTACCAGCAGTGATGGTATTACCACCATACACCACCAGCAGTGATGGTATTACCACCATACACTACCAGCAGTGATGGTATTACCACCATACACCACCAGCAGTGATGGTATTACCACCATACACTACCAGCAGTGATGATGGTATTACCACCATACACCACCAGCAGTGATGGTATTACCACCATACACCACCACAGTGATGATAGTATTACCACATACACCACCAACAGTGATGAAGTATTACCACCATACACCACCAGCAGTGATGATGGTATTACCACCATACACCACCAACAGTGATGATAGTATTACCACCATACACCACCAACAGTGATGATAGTATTACACCATACACCACCAGCAGTGATGTGGTATACCACCATACACCACCAACAGGATGATAGTATTACCACCAAACACTACCAGCAGTGATGATGGTATTACCCCCACACCACCAACAGTGATGATGGTATTACACCATACACCACCAGCAGTGATGATGGTATTACACCATACACACCAGCTGTGATGATGTATTACAAGAGCCCCAAGTCATTAAGGATTCATACCAAAGACATCACTAAGAGTGGAGAGAGGACATCAAGTACATCGAGGCATGAGACAACGGAGACGCCGCTAACGAGTTCTGGGACCATTAAGTTCGCCTTCTTAATGATCCTTTAGACAAATAATGGAGAGCGATTGGCAAAGAAATGTTTCATTCTTGTGTGTTACTAATCAATAGAACATATTTCAATGAATGGTGTTGAGAAAATACATGTGTTTTTGTATTATGTTAGACTGCGAATAACACACAGACAGACACAGCACACACACACACACACACACACACACACACACACACACACCACACACACACACACACAACACACACAAACACACACACAAACACACATTCGCTGTTTAAACACTATCTAGAAAGATGAAAGTAAGGTGACATGACTGAGGTATACAACTGATGAAGGGTGTACACAGTGGATACTAATATGGTGTCAAATAAATAAACACAACACACTCAAACAATGTATATATAAATGGACAAATTTAGATTTAGAAAAGACCTGGGTAATTGCGGGTTTGGAAACAGGGCTGATCATTAATGAAAAAAATACCGGCTGACATAATAGACCTGCGATCTATGCATTATTTCAGACGAAGGTCAGAGGGAGATACAATAATGGGGTTGCGTGGGTATTGACTATCGCACCTTGCATGGGCTAAAAGGCCGCATGTTTACTAGAGAATTATATTGCATTATTGATCAAACATGCATCATGGAGGCCTGATCCCAGGCAGAACTGCGAGTGCTTAAGGCATTCGAAACTTACTGCAAGCAAAACAGGTTTACATCAGGAGACACATGAGGAGGAGACACATGAGGAGGAGATACATGAGGAGGAGATACATGACGAGGAGATACGTGAGGAGATACATGAGGAGGAGACACATGAGGAGGAGATACGTGAGGAGACACATGAGGAGGAGACACATGAGGAGGAGATACGTGAGGAGGAGATACATGACAAGGAGATACGTGAGGAGATACATGAGGAGACACATGAGGAAGAGATACATGAGCAAGACTGCATCACTTGAGAAAGAAAATGAGGCAAATAATGAGGAAAAGTGTGTGTATTAATATTATATGAGGGAGTGAACATATGAGACAGTGTATTATGAGGATCCGTGAGTGAGAGATCATGAGATGAATACCGGTGAAGGAAACGCGATGAGTGAGAGAGTGAGGGTTGGTGGGCCTCGCGGCTAATACTCACCTTCTTACATACAACTCTATATCTGAAGCCTCACAACTGTGCACTAAACCCTTGTTCATATATTGTTACACAGACTCTGTCTGCCTGCCAGTCCTTCTGTCGGTCTGTCTGTCTGTCTGTGTCTGTGTGTGTTTGTGTCTGTCTGTCTGTCTGTCTGTCTGTGTATGTCTGTCTGTGTCTCTCTCCCTCCCCACCCCTCATGTATCCACATATACACTCCATCAGGCCCTTCCCTTATTCTAGCAGGGAGGTGAAGAGAGGGAACGAGAGAACTGGTAAGGGGTTTACCAGAGGGGAGAGGGGCTCACCTCAAGTAAACCCCTTACCATTTCCCTCGCTGCCACTCCCCTCTCGTTGGCTCCTGGGCTCACAGGGGCTTCGCTTCACCTTACAATCCTTAGGAAGGAGAGGGATTGTTTCCAGGAGCCCTAAGGATGGAAAATGTTTGATCTAGCGTCCAGCCACAGACTGCTGTAGTTCTGAGACGTCCAGCCACATACAGCTGTAGTTCTGAGACGTCCAGCCACAGACAGCTGTAGTTCTGAGGCGTCCAGCCACAGACAGCTGTAGTTCTGAGGCGTCCAGCCACAGACAGCTGTAGTTCTGAGGCGTCCAGCCACAGACAGCTGTAGTTCTGAGGCGTCCAGCCACAGACAGCTGTAGTTCTGAGGCGTCCAGCCACAGACAGCTGTAGTTCTGAGGCGTCCAGCCACAGACAGCTGTAGTTCTGAGGCGTCCAGCCACAGACAGCTGTAGTTCTGAGGCGTCAAGTCACAGACTGTTGTAGTTCTGAGGCGTCCAGCCACAGACAGCTGTAGTTCTGAGGCGTCCAGCCACAGACAGCTGTAGTTCTGAGGCGTCCAGCCACAGACAGCTGTAGTTCTGAGGCGTCCAGCCACAGACAGCTGTAGTTCTGAGGCGTCCAGCCACAGACAGCTGTAGTTCTGAGGCGTCAAGTCACAGACTGCTGTAGTTCTGAGGCGTCCAGCCACAGACAGCTGTAGTTCTGAGGCGTCCAGTCACAGACAGCTGTAGTTCTGAGGCGTCAAGTCACAGACAGCTGTAGTTCTGAGGCGTCAAGCCACAGACAGCTGTAGTTCTGAGGCGTCAAGTCACAGACTGCTGTAGTTCTGAGGCGTCAAGCCACAGACTGCTGTAGTTCTGAGGCGTCAAGTCACAGACAGCTGTAGTTCTGAGGCGTCAAGTCACAGACTGCTGTAGTTCTGAGGCGTCCAGCCACAGACTGCTGTAGTTCTGAGGCGTCAAGTCACAGACTGCTGTAGTTCTGAGGCGTCCAGCCACAGACTGCTGTAGTTCTGAGGCGTCAAGTCACAGACTGCTGTAGTTCTGAGGCGTCAAGCCACAGACAGCTGTAGTTCTGAGGCGTCCAGCCACAGACTGCTGTAGTTCTGAGGCGTCAAGTCACAGACTGCTGTAGTTCTGAGGCGTCAAGCCACAGACTGCTGTAGTTCTGAGGCGTCAAGCCACAGACTGCTGTAGTTCTGAGGCGTCAAGCCACAGACTGCTGTAGTTCTGAGGTGTGAAGCCACAGACTGCTGTAGTTCTGAGGTGTGAAGCCACTTGCAACCGTTCTTCTGAGGCGTCAAGCCACAGACAACTAACGTTCTCAAGTGATCAGCAAAGCACGGCAGCATTTCTCTAACATGAAGATTAAGACAACAAAATTTCTCTAACATCACTATTAGAACCATAGCATTTATCTAACATCAAAATTAAAACGGCAGTATTTTTCTAACATCAAGATTAAATTTTAGTCGTGTTGCAGCCGTACATTGGACGCTCAGTGAGAAGACAACATGGCAGATCAGTTCACATGATCACAATTGTTAATGCAATAATCTCCGTTGAGATCTGATAAAACCTTTTGTGCACTCTGTAATCCATTTTACGTTACCGATCGCAAGATGAGTATAGGGTGCACAATGAACGAGCGGCAACAATAAAACAAAATCAACTTTTGCTTAAACTTATAATGATGTATAAGTTTAAAGTAAATGCAATAAGTCGTTCTCAAGATAGTGAACGAGAAATTTGACAGAAGAAAGAAAATGAAATTAAGATAAGAAAACCACAAGGTATTCTTATCATGGATACCAAAATAATATTTACATTTCTTTCAAATTCCCCTTTGAGTTTCAAGTATTGATAAAGTATTAGTGTCAACACACAGGAAGAGGCTACAGTCATCAAGAGGCGGCCCCTTCCCCCGGCACTTTATCACTCTATATACAGTATATGAAGAGTTGTCTTAAGTCACGACATCTGTTCATGACTAAAGTATACCAACTGATTGGCCAGAAAACTATATTGATGGCCTCAATAACACTCCCGTGCTATATAGTACTGAAGCTAAACCGAACCTGCAGGCCTCTGTACCGGCGGCCAGCCTCTTGCCATTACAACTTGATTACTTCGTATACTCGACTACAAATCTTAATGCCTTTTATTGTAGTTTAGCAAGTGCTCTTTAAGTCAGTTTCCATAACGACAACGTGCATAGTCTCTGCACGAGTCTGGGGCCTCCATAGTCTACACACGAGTCTGGGGTCTCCATAGTCTACCACACGAGTCTGGGGTTCCATAGTCTACACACAGAGTCTGGGGCCTCCATAGTCAACCACACGAGTCTGGGGTCTCCATAGTCTACCACACGAGTCTGGGGCCTCCATAGTCTACCACACGAGTCTGGGTCTCCATAGTTACCACACGAGTCTGGGGTTCTCCATAGTCTACCACACGAGTCTGGGGCCTCCATAGTCTACCACACGAGTCTGGGCCTCCATAGTCTACCACACGAGTCTGGGGTCTCCATAGTCTACCACACGAGTCTGGGGTCTCCATAGTCTACCACACGAGTCTGGGCTTCCATAGTCTACCACACGAGTCTGGGGCCTCCATAGTCTACCATGCGAGTCTGGGGCCTCCATAGTCTACCACACGAGTCTGGGGCCTCCATAGTCTACCACACGAGTCTGGGGCCTCCATAGTCTACCACACGAGTCTGGGGCCTCCATAGTCTACCACACGAGTCTGGGGTCTCCATAGTCTACCACACGAGTCTGGGGCTCCATAGTCTACCACACGAGTCTGGGGCCTCCATAGTCTACCACACGAGTCTGGGGCCTCCATAGTCTACCATGCGAGTCTGGGGCCTCCAGAGTCTACCACACGAGTCTGGGGCCTCCATAGTCTACCACATGAGTCTGGGGCCTCCATAGTCTATCACACGAGTCTGGGGCCTCCATAGTCTACCACATGAGTCTGGGGCCTCCATAGTCTACCACACGAGTCTGGGGCCTCCATAGTCTACCACATGAGTCTGGGGCCTCCATAGTCTACCACACGAGTCTGGGGCCTCCATAGTCTACCACACGAGTCTGGGGCTCCATAATAAGGCAGTTGGCGAGTGAGAAGTCGACCACAATAAATTTTTGTATGTAAATTGAGCTCAAAAACGGAGGTTGTGCAAGTGAGTGAGGAACTAGGACGGCTTGGCTTGCAACACTAAGAGGAGCTTTCAGCGTGCAAGAGAGGTGTTCGTGCAACAAAGATGGGTGAGGGCATGCAATAGGAAGCGGCATGCAGTAGGAATGATCATGCAACGTGAATGGAAATGCAACACTGATGAACATGTAACAGGGATGATCAGGCAACAGGGATGAGTACGCAAAAATATTCGCATGCAACTGTGATGGGCATGCAACCGGGATAGGCATGCAACAGTGATGGGCATGCAATAGTGATGGGCATGCAACAGTGATGGGCATGCAATAGTGATGGGCATGCAACAGGGACGGGCATGCAACAGTGATGGTCATGCAACAGGGATGGGCATGCAACTGGGACGGGCACGCAACAGTGATGGGCATGCAATAGTGATGGGCATGCAACAGGGACGGGCATGCAACAGTGATAAACATGCAACAGTGATGGGCATGCAACAGGGACGGGCATGCAACAGGGATGGGCATGCAACTGGGATGGGAATGCAAAGTGATGGGCACGCAACATGGATGGGCATGCAACATGGATGGGCATGCAACAGGGATGGGCATGCAACAGGATGGGAATGCAAAGTGATGGGCACGCAACAGGGATGGGCATGCAACAGGGATGGGCATGCAACAGGGATGGGCATGCAACAGGGATGGGCATGCAACAGGGATGGGCATGCAATAGTGATGGGCATGCAACTGGGATGGGAATGCAAAGTGATGGGCACGCAACAGGGATGGGCATGCAACAGGGATGGACATGCTATAATGATAGGCATGCAATAGTGATGGGTACGCAACAGTGATAAACATGCAATAGTGATGGGCATGCAATAGTTATGGGCATGCAACAGGGACGGGCACGCAACAGTGATGGGCAGGCATGCAACAGTGATGGGCATGCAACAGTGATGGGCATGCAACAGTGATGGGCATGCAACAGTGATGGGCATGCAACAGTGATGGGCACGCAACAGTGATGGGCTCGCAACAGGAATGAGCATGTAACAGTGATTGGCACGCAACAGTGATGGGCACGCAACAGTGATGGGCATGCAACAGTGGTGGGCATGCAACAGGAATGAGCATGTAACAGTGATGGGTATGCAACAGTGATAGTCATGCAACAGGAATGAACGTACAAGTGGATGGTCATGCACCAATGGTAGACTTGTAAAACCAAGGAGTCAGGTAATACTCGCTAGTGTCGAGCAGCAATAGATACAGTTAGATGTAAGGGGGGAAGGATGTCAGTGAAGGAGGCAGCTAGCAGTGAGTGGATCCTCCGAGCAATTTATATCAACTGTCGGCAGGACAAAGATTGAGCCTAAAGTGCAGTATGTTATACTGATAGCTGCTATGTCTTTCATGGAGATTATGATATGAATGCAAAACACGACGTCCATCTGTCTATGGCAGAGATGACAATTCCAGTGTTAGAAAACTTTTTTGTCCTGGTTTAAAGTAATAGAGATTAGTGATCTGTTGTTTTTGCAGATAAGGGACAGTTGTAAACAGATAACTGGTCGGGAAGTGAATGGAAAATATTGTGATACAATTTTACTGTTTTAAGCACCTCTTGCTTAAAATTCCTAGAGTCAAAAGGATCAACAGGCCTTGCTCTCGCAGTCCTTATTCGTACCGAAAATAAGGATCTTGGGGACCTCTTAGGACCATTTGCCCTTTTGCTGTGCACGCTGAGCTGCAGCTGTGTTATGATATGAAAGATGTACCGCGGGACTGTTTTTTAAGGAGCATTAACATTCGTGTAACTTGCTTCAAAATATTGTTACTTGCTAAGTTAAACGAATTATGGGATTCAGTTCCTGAACCCATTATGTGCCTCTGTAACCCTTTCCACAACCGACCACGGGATGGGTATGAGGTCATAATAAAGAAAGAAATTGAATTTAGTTATGAATTTAGGGCACTTGTGTGTACAGAAACAATAATTAGCAACAATTATCAAAGATAATTTAAAATATTGTGTCATATAATCTGTTGTGCGGGGAGCAGATATCAAGAGAATGTCATGTATATTAGTGATATTGTTCACTCACAAATGTTGTCTGAAATAAATGGATTGGAACGAGCTTTCATTATTTGAATTGTTGACATCAAAAACATTCTTGACATCATCAATTTCCTCACATTTGTTTAAATTTCCATTTACAGCCCCTTGGTCTTCTATCGTGTATCAACAAAGTTTCAGAAAACTGAAAGTTCATTTAACTGTCTGAAATATTGGCTGCAATAGTCATTATGGCAACCAAAAAAATGTGATAAATTTTTGTTTGGTTGCTAAGAGAGAAATCCAGCCTTTGGAAGGTACGACGCAGCCGGCCGCGTGTCATGTAGACATACATTAGACACAGCAACACACGATGGTGTTGAGGTATTGAGAGTAATGTGAGACGCAGACTGTTGGCACATACCTTGGTGTCAGCTTCCTTGGTCAGGTCATCGGGCTCTGGGCACTCCTTGGCCTCCTCTACCTCCACCTTAACCTCTGCTTCGCTTCGAGTATCTTCGCCTTCCGCCGCCGACAACGACCCGGCTACCGACCCCACCTCACCCTCAGACTCTTCGCCGGAAATCTTAGGAGGCCGACCGCGCCTTCTCTTGGCGCCGTAAGTGGCTGAGGGTGAAAGTGGCGGCCTCTTGAGTGGTGGCGGGTCGCCAGCGAGCGGCGTTAGGGGTGCCATAGGCACAACTCCAGGCGCCACCCCAGGAGGGGCGGCCCCTGCCATGGCCTGAGGCACAAGGTAAGCTGAAGACGCTGAGGAGGAGTTCTCCAGTCTCTTCTTCTCGTTGACCTCGGTGAGACCTTTAATCCGTAGCGACTCTGCGACGCGCAGGAAGCCCGAGAGGTTGTCTTGGTCGACAGAAACTTCGCCTCTGTACATGAAGTCGAGCAGGTCCCGCATGTCAGTATAGCGCACATCCTTCAGGATCACGATCGGATGCTTGTCTGGATGCGACGCCAACACAGCCTGTTGGAGACACCCACAATTATGTTAAACATTATGACAAATTGGCGATAAACTGCCGAATGCATACATACACGTGATCAAATCAGACACACAGAAAATGTTCTAAGCTATGTAATAATTCTTGTTCCTGAGCTATGGAAGGCTGAGGGAACTTGACCTCACCAAACTGAAAGAAAGAACAGTGAGACATGATAAAGAAAATGTATTTATGAGAAAAAGCGCTAAGCCACTATAATNGCATGCACTGATAGGTTGATCTTAAGGCTCACATTCCGCCCGCTACATTAAGAAAAGACAACCTTAGCGACTTTGTGGCATCCTACGGCTATGGTACGAATTCCTGGGGGTCTCTTGAGGCGCCGTTGTTAGTGGTAACCTCAGTCGGGAACTCCAACGGTGAAGGTCTTTGGTTGCCTTAGTGACAAGTCCTTCCAGGAGTTGTCACTAATGTGTACTACCTCGACTTGCTCTCTAACTCCCCCGCCACACTCTAACTCCCCGCCCACACTCTAACTCCCCGCCCACACTCTAACTCCCCGCCCACACTCTGACTCTCCGCCCACACTCTGACTCTCCGCCCACACTGTAACTCCCCGCCCACACTCTAACTCCCCGCCCACACTCTGACTCTCCGCCCACACTCTAACTCTCCGCCCACACTGTAACTCCCCGCCCACACTCTAACTCCCCGCCCACACTCTGACTCCCCGCCCACACTCTAACTCCCCGCCCACACTCTAACTCTCCGCCCACACTCTAACTCCCCGCCCACACTCTAACTCCCCGCCCACACTGTAACTCTCCGCCCACACTGTAACTCTCCGCCCACACTCTAACTCCCCGCCCACACTCTGACTCCCCGCCCACACTCTGACTCCCCGCCCACACTCTAACTCCCCGCCCACACTCTAACTCCCCGCCCACACTCTAACTCCCCGCCCACACTGTAACTCTCCGCCCACACTGTAACTCTCCGCCCACACTCTAACTCCCCGCCCACACTCTGACTCCCCGCCCACACTCTAACTCCCCGCCCACACTCTAACTCCCCGCCCACACTCTGACTCCCCGCCACACTCTTAACTCCCCGCCCACACTCTAACTCCCCGCCCACACTCTAACTCCCCGCCCACTCTCTAAATCAGTACAGGGGCGGGAGGGTGGTAGGCTGGTCCCTGACCCTCCAGTACAGGGGGGCGGGGGGGGGAAGCCGTACATGATGCTAATGAGCCCCCCTCACCCCCCCCCCCCTCCGTGGAGCTGAAGACAGACATTATGGACTCCTAAACACATTCCCAAACACAAATCAAACAACTAATGGAAACAGTTTTCGTGTAGGCTCTTTGTCCTATTGTTGGAGAATGTGTACACTGTTGTCCCAGTGTTGGAGAATGTGTACACTGTTGTCCCAGTGTTGGAGAATGTGTACACTGTTGTCCCAGTGTTGGAGAATGTGTACACTGTTGTCCCAGTGTTGGAGAATATGTGTACACTGTTGTCCCAGTGTTGGAGAATGTGTACACTGTTGTCCCAGTGTTGGAGAATATGTGTACACTGTTGTCCCAGTGTTGGAGAATATGTGTACACTGTTGTCCCAGTGTTGGAGAATATGTGTACACTGTTGTCCCAGTGTTGGAGAATATGTGTACACTGTTGTCCCAGTGTTGGAGAATATGTGTACACTGTTGTCCCAGTGTTGGAGAATATGTGTACACTGTTGTCCCAGTGTTGGATAAAGTTTACACTGGCTGTTGTCCCAGTGTACTCACCAAGTTAGACAGTGTGGGAACATGTGTGCGCTGCCTGCTTGTCCTGCCAGTGTCCCAGCAGGGAGGGAACATGTGTGCGCTGCCTGCTTGTCCTGCCAGTGTCCCAGCAGTGTGGGAACATGTGTGCGCTGCCTGCTTGTCCTGCCAGTGTCCCAGCAGTGTGGAAACATGTGTGCGCTGCCTGCTTGTCCTGCCAGTGTCCCAGCAGAGTGGGAACATGTGTGCGCTGCCTGCTTGTCCTGCCAGTGTCCCAGCAGGGTGGGAACATGTGTGCGCTGCCTGCTTGTCCTGCCAGTGTCCCAGCAGGGTGGGAACATGTGTGCGCTGCCTGTTTGTCCTGCCAGTGTCCCAGCAGGGTGGGAACATGTGTGCGCTGCCTGCTTGTCCTGCCAGTGTCCCAGCAGGGAGGGAACATGTGTGCGCTGCCTGCCTGTCCTGCCTGGTCCCAGCAGGGTGGGAACATGTGTGCGCTGCCTGCTTGTCCTGCCTGTGTCCCAGCAGGGTGGGAACATGTGTGCGCTGCCTGCTTGTCCTGCCAGTGTCCCAGCAGGGAGGGAACATGTGTGCGTGAAGATCTCTACTTGTAAGAGAGATGTTTACCTGTGTCGGTTACTTCGGCGCAGCTTTGCAAACTAACGTTACGAATTGATTAAGCCCAAAAATCTAAGTTTCATCTGAGTGCAAGGTTGAAACAGCAGAGTGGAGAGGGCAACGGGTCCCTCCTCCAACATGAAAGGCTCGTGGCGGAAAAATCAATAGGTAGAACACTATCATTTGAGTGCTGCACCATTCCTATCGACCACGCGCATAGAAAACGGGAATCAAATTCAACGACAGACTACGCTATCCTGCTTCAAGCCTCCTGTGCGCACTGCAGTATTGAACGCTGTCCGAGATCATCGATGAGCATCTTAAAAGTTAGGAGCATGTCATGCCAAAAAACAAAAACAGTTGACGCTACAGATAAGTTATGACACTGCAAAAATAAATACCTTAAATGAATTATTTGAAAATAATTATTCTTAATTGAATCCAGTTCGACAGAAAGTACCTGATAGCACATTCATTCCCTTCCTTGTGCGTCCACACGAGGACTCACAGTCTAGGATGTCGTCAGCTCCTCAGCTCAGCGACGTTTCCAGGTGGGCAAAACGTGTACATTGTCGGCACCATTACACATTGTGGTTAACGAATCAGGTTCTATGTAGCCTTGAAACGTGGAATTTAGAGAAGTATTTAGTTGAGGATACGATAAATACTTACGTAGTTGTGCTTGTGGAGGCTGAGCTTCGGCTCTTTGGTGTACAATGGGCAGTAAAGCTTCACTAGACACTCGAGACTCACCAGGTAAACACAAGGTGGGAAATGATGATGGCCCGAAGCAAGTATTGATCGGTGGGTAAATTGCAACACAGTCTTTCCATCCACACCCCTTCCCCCCCTCTCTATCCTCACTCCCTCTCGATCCATTCTCCACCCTCTCTATCCCTCCCCATCCCTTTATACCCCGCCCCACCCTCTCTACCCTTCCCCTACCCCCTCCCAACCCCCGGCCTTCCTCACTTCTTTACGGAGGAACGATAGTAAGGAGAGGGCGTGGGTGGGAGGGAGCGTGGGTGGGAGGGAGTGTGGGTGGGAGGGAACGTGGGTGGGAGGGAGCGTGGGTGGGAGGGAGTGTAGGTGGGAGGGAGCGTGGGTGGGAGGGAGCGTGGGTGGGAGGGAGCGTGGGTGGGAGGGAGCGTGGGTGGGAGGGAGCGTGGGTGGGAGGGAGCGTAGGTGGGAGGGAGCGTGGGTGGGAGGGAGTGTAGGTGGGAGGGAGTGTGGGTGGGAGGGAGCGTGGGTGGGAGGGAGCGTGGGTGGGAGGGAGCGTGGTGGGAGGGAGTGTGGGTGGGAGGGAACGTGGGTGGGAGGGAGCGTGGGTGGGAGGGAGCGTGGGTGGGAGGAGTGTAGGTGGGAGGGAGCGTGGGTGGGAGGGAGCGTGGGTGGGAGGGAGCGTGGGTGGGAGGGAGCGTGTGGTGGGAGGGAGCGTGGGTGGGAGGGAGCGTAGGTGGGAGGGAGCGTGGGTGGGAGGGAGTGTAGGTGGGAGGGAGCGTGGGTGGGAGGGAGCGTAGGTGGGAGGGAGCGTGGGTGGGAGGGAGCGTGGGGGGAGGGAGCGTGGGTGGGAGGGAGCGTAGGTGGGAGGGAGTGTAGGTGGGAGGGAGTGTGGGTGGGAGGGAGCGTGGGTGGGAGGGAGCGTGGGTGGGAGGGAGCGTGGGTGGGAGGGAGCGTGGGTGGGAGGGAGCGTGGGTGGGAGGGAGTGTAGGTGGGAGGGAGCGTGGGTGGGAGTGAGCGTGGGTGGGAGGGAGCGTGGGTGGGAGGGAGCGTGGGTGGGAGGGAGTGTAGGTGGGAGGGAGTGTGGGTGGGAGGGAGCGTGGGTGGGAGGGAGCGTAGGTGGGAGGGAGCGTGGGTGGGAGGGAGTGTAGGTGGGAGGAGTGTGGGTGGGAGGGAGCGTGGGTGGGAGGGAGCGTGGGTGGGAGGGAGTGTAGGTGGGAGGGAGTGTGGGTGGGAGGGAGCGTGGGTGGGAGGGAGTGTGGGTGGGAGGGAGCGTGGGTGGGAGGGAGCGTGGGTGGGAGGGAGCGTGGGGGAGGGAGCGTGGGTGGGAGGGAGCGTGGGTGGGAGGGACGTAGATATATGCGTTAATGAGGATATTTAAGGAAGTCAAGGAACTTGTCGAAAGGAAACTGGTGAGAGAAAGACTCTCACCGTACCCCAGCTCTATGTACCGTCACCGTACCCCAGCTCTATGTACCGTCACCGTACCCCAGCTCTATGTACCGTCACCGTACCCCAGCTCTATGTACCGTCACCGTACCCCAGCTCTATGTACCGTCACCGTACCCCAGCTCTATGTACCGTCACCGTACCCCAGCTCTATGTACCGTCACCGTACCCCAGCTCTATGTACCGTCACCGTACCCCAGCTCTATGTACCGTCACCGTACCCCAGCTCTATGTACCGTCACCGTACCCCAGCTCTATGTACCGTCACCGTACCCCAGCTCTATGTACCGTCACCGTACCCCAGCTCTATGTACCGTCACCGTACCCCAGCTCTATTTACCGTCACCGTACCCAGCTCTATGTACCGTCACCGTACCCCAGCTCTATGTACCGTCACCGTACCCCCAGCTCTATGTACCGTCACCGTACCCCAGCTCTATGTACCGTCACCGTACCCCAGCTCTATGTACCGTCACCGTACCCCAGCTCTATGTACCGTCACCGTACCCCATCTCTATGTACCNATTATATCAACGCATATATTGGATATATGCTCCTTATATAAATTCTAATTATATATTTTTATACTGTCATGACTATTTGGCATGATGACAAAATGAAAATTACCACACTAACTTTGGTCGAAAACACAACACAAAATCACACGAAATGGGGGAAAATCTGAGACTATATACAAAAACAGCACTCACGGTACACTAGAGAGACTAAGTTCATTAGGGAAAGGTTTTCGTAAATGCAAAATTTTATCACGAGACGAAACCTGTTGTTGAGAAAGCACCTTCAACGTGAGAGTTGATATATTGCATCAGTTTCATTTTGTTCACTGTGATGCATCAGATATTACACGTTGACTTCCTCTGTGTGTATGTGTGTGCGCGTTCGCGTGTTTGTGCGTGTGTGTGTGTGTGTGTGTGTGTGTGTGTGTGTGTGTGTGTGTGTATGTGTGTGTGTATGTGTGTGTGTCTATTTACTATTTGTTTGTGTCTGTAGAATCGAGCTATTAGCTCTTGGACCCCCGGTCTTCTAACCAATTTATTTGTCCTCTATTATGTCTACTACATATATTCCACTTACACACGCACACATCCCAAGGCAGCAGCCCGTAGCAACTGTCTAACTCCCAGGTACCTATTTACTGCTAGGTGAACAGGGGGCACCAAGGTAACAGAAACTCTGCCCATTTGTTTCTGCCTCTACCGGGGATCGAACCCGGGCCCTTAGGACTACGACACTAGAGTGCTGTCCAATCGCCGCGAGGCCCCACGAGGCCTGTGTGTGTGTGTGTGTGTGTGTGTGTGTGTGTGTGTGTGTGTGTGTGTGTGTGTGTGTGTGTGTGTGTGGTGTGTGTGTGTGTGTGTGTGTGTGTGTGTGTGTGTGTGTGTGTGTGTGTGTGTGTGTGTGTGTGTGTGTGTGTGTGTGTGTGTGTGTGTGTGTGTGTGTGTGTGTGTGTGCGCGTGTGTGTGTTTCCGTTAGGATGAACACATTCCAAGACATCATCCTGGCATGATCTTGGAGGTACGAACAGTAGACAAATTGTATATAAAAATTGTTCCCTACAAAAAGTATCAAAAAGTCTCCAGAATGAGATTCATTAGTTTATCTAAATGTTTGGTTCCTCCAAAAGGTAAGGAATGAATTTTTTCGGTCAGTCCTGGCAGTGAGGTTTCTAGGGAAGTACCTAGACTTGGCTCAAGCATTTCGTCATAACTTGCAAATCCACGTGACTAAGAGAATATACTTAAATATAATGTCATGCTTAAGTAACATAAGGATTGTTTATAAATAAACTGTAATGCATTATATTGCACTTTTCCTAGACTTCATCTAAATTTCTTATTATCACTAACGTAATACAACCGGTATACAGTGAAACAAAGCCTATAGCCGCGGCGGGCTCACGGGAGTTGGGGAGAGAGTTGGGTTGTCATGTGGTGGGCGGGGTCAGGATCAGGACCCACACAAGGGATCCTGGGTGGCCCCCAGGGGGTGCATATCGCCTTTTGGCTGCACAAGGCACACAGTAAGGCCTCATACATTTACAGCTGCTGAGCTCTGTTGCAGCTGATGCAACCGGCCACTGCTGCAGGTGGTATGCCGGCGCCAAGCCAGTAGCTGATGCATCCGGCCACTGCTGCAGATGGTTGCCGGCAGCCCAGCCAGGGAGGGGGGGATATGCTTGTCATCACAGAACACAGCGTGAGATTTGTCACCGCGTCAGGTAGTCTAAAGGCTGTCAACCTTAACATTGCACATGAGAATGAGATTGCGGTCATTGTGACCAACTATAACCAAATCAGCGGGATTGTCCCATCGGAGAATTGGTTGGAGTCACCTGGAAGGTGATAGAGCTGCACCCGTCGGGATTGCCAGGAAGCACTAGACCTTGTCTACTTGTTGCAGATGCTGCATGAGCTGTTCTTGCAGATGAGGCACTTCCCTTGCTAGACTGGGGGACACAGAAGACATATCTCTGAAGATAGTATGGCCTTCCTTGCCTGGACGATGCACAGACCGAATATGTGACATCATATTATCTTTGCGCTTAAATTCTTTCCCGCAGACATGGCACTTGTGAGCGCGGCGGTCCGTGTGGACGGTGATGTAATGCCGGTGGAAGTTGGACGGGTGCGTAAAGGTCTGGAAGCACTTGGAACACTTGAACCCATTGTCCTGGATGCAGTAGCTCATGATGGGCACCGATACCTTGTTGTTGTTGCCGCCGCTCCCGCCCCCGCTGCTCGGGGAGTTGGAGGTCGGGGAAGACTGAGTAGGTTTTTGAGGGGAAGAGGTATGTAGTGAGTGAGGGGAGGAATCAGCATATTCCCGTTCCCCTTCACGCTCGTATACCCCGTGAAGACCAAACTTGAGCGGGGCTCGAAGGGAAGCGAGAAGAATTGACCCGTGAAGGTCCTTGTCGTTTTTGAGAGCCTCGTAGGGATTCTTGAGCATGGCGGCCTCCAGAAGGTTCTTGGTGTAATATAGTTGGTCGATGTCGGTGACGGGCGGTGGAGGTGGGAGTGGTGGTGGCTGCGAGCAGGTCTTTATCGTTGGGTGGATTGCGACAGCATGTGGGTCGTCGAGGTCGTACTCGTGAGTGGTCCACTCCGGAGCATGGCCTGCAACACAGAGACCGGGTCAGCCCTGGATGGTATACCTTCTACAGCGCCTACTCTCACCCTCTCAACGTCTACAGCACTACAACATAACTGGATAATGCATTCATAGCAAACAGAACCAGCACTTTCTGAACTTTTGAATATATATATGTAATAAATTTAATGGCAAGCAGCAGTCCTGGTCCTGTTTTAGAGGTATAAAGAGGGGCTTATTTCTGTTTCAAGAGGACAAACTCTTCTTTAAACATTAGAGACACCGTCTTTACCCTCGACGTAATAATCTTCTCCGTATTACCGGTCACCGCACCAACACAAGCAGGAATCAGATTGGCAGAACAACTCCAGCCAGGAATTTATTGTTACCAATCAGAGAACAGCTTCATGCGAACACAATGATCCGATAAACCAGGAAACAATAAATAAACAAATAAAAAGAGATTAAAAATAATACTAAATTAAAAGGAATACCAAGAATAAAAATACGCAACATGTATATGGTTTCTTAGAAGTAAGCTTGGGGGTTTTCTATCACTTTAGCTTTTGCTACCATGACCGAAATGAAATGAGAAACGCTATAAAAAATAAAGACGAAAAAAATTAAGAGGAAATATCGTAAAAATATGAGACAAAAGGATAGAATAACCAAGTTCACCAAGAAGGTATACCATCCCAAACATTCCCGCCCCGAGATGAACTTTGACCTCTACCCCTCGAGAACCGAGGTTAAGGTTCGGTGCTTGCTGACCGCCCACCGAGCAACCATACACAACAGCTTTGACAGCTGACTGCCATCGCGCCGTTGTATGGTCAAGTGGCCGCTGATCTGGGGATGTAGTAGTTTGTGTAAGTTTGATGTGAGGCACCTGAGCATTGTTTACCTGCAAGTGTATCTGTAAATATATATATATAATATATATATTATATATATATAGATATATATATATATATATATATATATATATATTATATATTAATATATATTATATATATATGCGAACAAGCGTGAATGGCACCAAGCCAATATGCAACTGAAAACTCCATACCAGAAGGATTCGAACCCAGACAGACAGGAGCACTATGTGTACCCGGTACCTAACCACTCGACTACCCGTGACCGTACAAAGAACATTGGTAGCCGAGCTATATCCCCAACGTCCGACGGCACTTGGTGGTAAGCTTGGGCATAGTTATTTCATTGAACCACCTCNTTATTAAGTTGGGTACTTATTGTGAGGTCTTACATATGTAAATCACTCTAGTTACAGCTTGCTGCGGGATTGCAAAACGCAATGTTCTGTCCCACTGAACAATGAGTCCCAATACGAAGCATTGAAACCATTATCGTTAACTAGTTTTACATCAAGAAAAAATAAAGATTTATTCGCTTCGCATTCGGCATTATTATATGCTACTGTTATGATAATAGAATACCACTCTTCAGACAGAATTGTTTGCCATACTCCTCACACCCAGTCGAGTATGGTGTCCATTTACAATTAATTTGACACGTTAATTGTAAATGAGTGTCATACTTTATTGCACTCATTCCTTAAACTTGATTGTAATGTGCTTGTATCTGAGGAAAGGCACATATATCACAAAATAATCAATGATGAAGACAGAGTCTGTCTCCTATGAGTCCAGCCTCATATTGGCGGTGTTATGTATGACAGAACTGATGAGCTAGCCAGAGTATGTGCTCTTAAAAGAAAATTGGTTACCGCTTTCGATTGCCTTTGAGCATTCTCAGGGGAATAATGTACCGAGAACTACATACAATTTAGTATACCTCAGAGAAATCACCTTAGTTATTCTATAGTGTGATTATGCGGGAAGAGCCAGATACTTTGGGTCATCATAAGGTCAGCAGACTTCAAAAAATTACTACTGATAGGCTCAGTCTCGACACAAATTCCAATGGGAGTTTGTACCAACTGTTGAAGTAAATCTCACCAAATTTAAACACTATCAGTTGAATTATTCCCATGGTTTATGTCACTGTAATTGAAAGTGAAAAAACATCTGAATTTAGAGATGATTCTATTACTAATGTTTAAGGAATGTACATTCATTAAAAATATACTTACAAAAATCTAAGCTAAATATCAAATGGTTCTTACTGTAAGCAGCTCATGCACGTGGCTGCAGACTCTCCACCACGCTCCTGGCGTGGGGGTATGATTTGTAAATGATGTATGATGTAAATTGTTCAGCTTAGAGACTGTTGTGACCGAGGTCTTGAACAATTGTGCCATAAAGGAGTATTGATATATACACTAAATTATGTATCTAGCTTTTTATGACTGGAACTTCTTTAGCTAAATATATTTGTGGTTCAGTTCCTAGCCCATTATGTGCCTCTGTAACCTCTCCATTACCGCGTGGGATGGTTATAGGGCGCATAATAAATCAGAATGCTGATGTAAAACTAGTTTACGATAATGTTTCGATATTTCGTTTATAGACACCCACGTTCACTGGTTGAGGCTTAATTTTAATTCTTTTCATCTGATTTACTTGGGAATTCAGTCGTAACCCATGTTAACAAAGATCCACGAATTATAATTTCAAAAGACAACCCTTCCTCCGAATACTAAATGTAATAAGTGCATTCCTGCCTGTCTGTATAGTACATATATACATTTAATTCTGCCTTTATATTTACCTATAATGTATAGTACATATATACATTTAATTCTGCCTTTATATTTACCTCTATAATTATTCTCCTAATTTTGTGTTATTGTGCTCAAAGTTTAAGATTAAAGGTTTATGTTTAAATCTTGTTACATAAGTTTTAAATTTAAAGATATTTTTCAGTTTTATTTAATAATAGAGATTGTATACAAAATTTGAAGATATCCTAAGTTACTTTATAATTTATTGAAAGGCTTTAGTTTTGTTTTATTAGTTTTATAAAATTGTAATATCAATAAAGCTATAGATTAAGTACTAATTGTAATTAAGAAGCAATAAATGCTATTTACATGTTTGTCCTCCTACACTCCCAAGGTCGTCTGTGGTCGTGGTTTTCTATACAGCTTTTCAGGTAAACTCTAATATTCACAATATTTTAGTGCGGTGCTGGCGATTAAGTGTATTTATGTACTATGCCGATAGTCAGGAATGAGCTTATTACATTTAGTATTAAAACGTACTGTCTATTCGGAGGATGGGCTAAAATACCAGTTACCCTCTCCAGCTAGTGCATAATTCTTTAAATAGTTTGTTTGAATAAATTTTCTCCGTGCCCTCAGATCTGTATGGTTAAGGAAGATATCAGATACATTAAATTTCCGTAATATGAGCCTATTTGCTTCTCTGTCAGATATCAACTACGTAAATTGTTTCAAGAATACTACCATAAGGGTTATTGTTACGAATACTAATATAATTGCTCTCTTTTCAATCTTTATAATAGTGTTCCTTTCAATAATCCTATATCGTATGTTCCTAAATCAAATCTTCGTGCAATACTAGATATAATGGTTTGAAATCAACGCTTACTATGATCAAATCAAAGTTACTTGGAAATCAAAGATTTCAAAGTAAGAATACTGGAGTAGTGTCCTTATAAATCTGGTTTATTCATGCCTAAGCCATTTTTCTCTGAAATTAAACATACCATTCGTTTAGAGGAAAACCCCTAGTATGAGTCTGACTTATAGAAATATATTTTCATTGGATCCCTAGATCTAAAATTTCTGGCGTCATTGTACTTTTTAAGCACTTCGTCCTGAGTAGAATAAAACAAATTTTCTGTGCAAATTACATAGTTTAGATTCAAGGTGAATTTCTTTAGCATTCCCTTGTCTCATCAAACATGGTTTTATGCTGGCCTCAAGGCTTATGAACCTTTGGACTCTGGGGAGGTTATCAAGACAACGCAAGTGCATACTGACATATATACTGAATTATATTTGTTGGTTGGTCAGTATATGAGACTAATGAATAAGTTGTGTAGTGTGAAGACTAATAATAATAAACAGTAGCTCTTCTATGATCCTGTAATATCCCATATATAAAATATTTTATGTATTAGCAAACACATACTATCAATGCATAATAATGTATTACAAATACACAGATATTTTAATTAATTTTGTTTGCAACTAGTTTATCAACTGTGCCTATTCTCAGGCTAAACGAAATTTCTTTCATCCCAAACCTGATTCAAACACTAATACCACTTCCTTCCCTTCATTTCTGAACTCAAAAAATTTCACTAATACCCTTTGTCTTCTTGACATCAAGTTCGCCTTTCGACAAATTAACACTCTTCGTAGTAATCTGGTTCACACTGTTCCTCCTGCTACTAATGCTTCTTGTGTCTACCCAATTTCTTGTTCGGCTGGTCCTCTCCAATACTTTGGGAAACTGTCCGTACACTAAATGACAGACTTAATGAACACGAAAGAAGTGTTAAGTCTCCAGACGCAAACAATGCTCTCTTCTGTCATGTTATGGACTATAATCCTCCTATAGATTGGTCATCTTCAACAATTATCTTTCCTGCCTGTACTCTTCACAGACGCCGTCTTGTCGAATCGGCTTTGATACACAACCTATCCAACATGAACCTGAGTCCAGGCTTTGTTGCTGTTGACTCTTCCCTTTCACAGTACATACTTAAATGTTCTAACCTTCCTAACACACGTTATCCGACTTAAGCCTACCCTCTTTTCTTTTTCTTACCCTCCTCCTCTTTTTACGTCATCCCATTCGTACCTTTCACCTTACTCCTACCTTCTTCTAAGATTTTCCTTCTTCTCTTACCTGTTCCTCACCTGACACCTTACCTAATTTTTTGTGATTATTGTAAATTTATTATTACTAAATTTCTTCTGGTGATAATCTAAAGTCAGGAATTGTGATTTATTTATTTGTTGGGTTTGCTATAGGCGGTGGATTCGCGGATGTCATCAGCTGGCTCTGGGGTTCTGGATATGAAGTTTATGACCTTGCCCGAAGTGGTCAACAAGCCACAAGTTGCCCTATGGTCATGTCAATCACCCCCTTTCCCCTGTGGTGAAAATCAGACGTGTTCCAGATTCTTTCGTGAGGTGGTGTCAAAAGAGGGCGGTTCAAGTTTAGTTCTGAAGAGAGAAGTTTAAGTGGAAACCTAGCTCAAGTCGAGACCCATCAGAGGCATAAGATCCCAGTGAGAGCTGCTAGCAAGATTTATACAGGATTCAGTTTGTTGTGGGGCCCGAGTCCACTGCCGCTCACGAATCCTAGTACAGCCCGTTGGTGGGTGGAACCACACATATGAATACCGGGACAACACTTGCTCTAAGAAGTCAGTTTATGTTAAACAAAGTTCCAGAAGAGGTGGTCTAAGGAAATATATAAATTAAATCATCACAGAGAGGTGGTTTGGCGAAAATTTTAACCAAGGTAGGAAAGACATTGGTGGACAGTCCTATTCCAACTTCAGGAGAGAAACATTTGTGGGACAGGAAAACAGTTACACAAACAGATACCTGTTGATAATTATTGTCAACGAGGATTATCGTGGACACAACCGACCAGCAGACTATATACGAGCAAACTGCATGTTGCAAGAAAGTGAAGGAAAGGGGGTTATCATGACGACGGACAAGATCGTGTAAGCAAGCAGGCATTTAAATATTTTAGTACCAAGCTTCGCCAGTGTAATTTCTTTGTCACTGTAGATTTAAGTGAAAGTATTTGGTATTAATATTTATATTTTATTTCAGTGAAACTATTGACGGTAAAACTATGCCTAGAGATACTTTGATGGTGTGCAACTGGTCATTCACACAAAAACGATTAATAAAGACGTGACCCCATGAGGGTTTTTTTTTATACATGCATATTACCATTACTTATGGCGAAGTCGTTGGTATTTCAGTAATGGGAAACAAGTTAATTTCTGTATGGGTTAGTAACAATGAAATGTATTTCACTTACTAGGCTAGAGTATTGTGGAAAAGATGTTGATTAAATATTGCCTATGTCACACACGTGACATAAGGGCGCCTGGTGACTGAGTGGACAACACTCAAGACTCCTAATCCTGGGGACCGGGGTTCGATCCCCGGCGATGGCGGAAAACAAATGGGCAGAGTTTCTTTCACCCTGATGCCCCTGTTATCTAGCAGTAAATAGGTACCTAGGAGTTAGACAGCTGTTACGGGCTGCTTCCTCTGAGTGTGTGTGTGAACAAAAAAATATCGTTGATTGATTGACAGTTGAGAGGTGGGGTGAAAGAGCAGAGCTCAACACCCCGCAAGCACAATTAGGTGAATACACGTATAAATATGAGAATTACTTGTCTCGTAAATTTTGTGCATTTAAATTTTATTAAAGTGACATGATAAGAGTGAAGAGATAGTGAAGGTAACAGAAATTTAACAGCATCCTAGTGAGGGCATAAGGCTACTAACAGTACAGTGAACAGCAACAGTAAGAAAGGATCCAAAAGACACCTCACTGGTATCCACCTGGAACTAAAAGCCTTCCCTGGGACGCTACTGAGTGTGAAGGTGTTTTGGTGATCAACGCTCTAATCCTTTAAATTGCCAAACAACAAAGTTAGTAATAACATTTCATTCATTTGGACCATAGGAGCCTTTAACACGATACTACAAAAGCGGAGGCCCGTAGACCTACCGACCATAGTATGAGTGTCCACACTTAAGAAGATCTCAGATAAACTTTACAGTATGATTCGTAGGACTACGAGCTATCGCTTTCTTGGTCTCGTGCTCGAGGCTTCGATGGTTATCGTAAATGAAATATTATTACTCAAGTTACTGTGGTTTCCTATATATAAACAAACATCTACAAACTTATATAGTGCCAAAGCACTTGTGTTACAAAAAGCAAATAAAACACATTACTATCCATAAATTTTATTTTCCCGCTCGAGCTATAAAAACAGAGAGTGGAGGACGCGAGGAGCGCCTCGTGGGCTTGTACTATTGGGTCAACCGGGATCTTAGAAGACTGACAGAGGAACAGGAATAGTGATGCATGATTATCACACACACACACACACACACACACACACACACACACACACACACACACACACACACACACACACACACACACACACACACACACACACACACACTCACACACATACATTAGATGTCTCTACTAACACTATTTAACATATTAGGATCTAAATGTTTCTATTTACTCTCATGTATAAAATTATAAAATCAGTTAAATTGTATTTTTTTTATTTTGGTTAGTGCTAGTATTTACAAAAATATATGTTCACGATAACCACGAATAGTATCATGATCATGATAACCACTGATGGTATCATGTTCCTGATAACCACGAACATTATCATGTTACTGATAACCACGAATGATATCATGTTCATGATTACCACAAATGGTATCATGTTCAAGATAACCATAAATGGTATCATGTCCATGATAACCACTAATGGTATGTTTATGATAACTACGCATGACTTCATGGTCATGTTAACCTTTCATTGCATCATGTTTAAGATAACCATACATGACATCTTGGTATTGATAACCACACATGCCATCACGGTCAAGATAACATACATGGTATGATCATGATAACCACACATAGAATCATGATCATGAAAACAATACATCATGGTCAATATAACCATGTATGGCATCATGGTCAAGATAACCATACATGGCACGATCATGATCACCACACATGGCATCATTATCACCACACATGGCATCATGATCACCACACATGACATCATGATCATGATAGCCATGTATGGCATCATAACTCTGCATGGCAACAGATAAATCCAGTGGATTTATTTGTCAGTCGCCAATTTGGCAAGCCACCAGGAAGACTACAGGCGACTGGCGCTTCAGGCGGCACTGGGATTTAATTATCTAAGAGATTTAGTTCTCAAAGTTTAAACAGGAATCGTTTTAAACGCGAAAAGATTATTTAAAAAATTGGCCCAAAAAAATAAACTTTATAAGTTACAGTCACTCTCCTGAAAATGTGTTGATGACTGGCTCGAAGACCTTGGAAAAATGTTTGAATAAAATTTGTATTAACATTTGTCTTTCATGATTGTCAAGTTTTCCAAACTTTCAACTCGAAGGCCACTTTTAGAAGCCATATGTAATCTTGTGAGAAATATATTAACTCTCTAATCTATTATCTATCACTACATCACACAAGAAAATAGAGAGAAAAATGCACTATTGAGAAATACAAATGCATAAAGAGTCATCTAAAACAGAGAGAACAGATATGTAGTTTTGTACTAAACAAACGAAATAACAATCCACGTAACCCTTTCTACATATAAACGTTGGTCAATAATCTACACCCAGTAAATATATATATAAGTTGCCTTACCCAACTATCTCAATATGTAACATTTACAAAATTTACAAAGAGTAAAATTATGGAGAAAGCCATTCGTAAACACCTACGATAATGATGTTGGGCATCCACAACCCACCACTGCCGTATAGAAGGTGGGCATCCAAACCCAACACTGACATAGTCAGAGGGTGGGCATCTGTAACTTACACTACCGAGGAGTGCAAGTATTCTGGACCCCATCCATCTGATGACATTACTCCTAAAACTGTATCCTACCAAGCGATATATTTTCTCTCTCTCGTAGTATATTCATCATTAACAGTGAACACAGACTTTACGTAATGAACCGTGCTTTCATATCCTCCATTGGATGCAAACAAGCAGCTTAAAGACAGTCGATATATAATCCATGAGTGTGTCGGCTCACGAGTCTCTCTCCCTGAGTCCTTCTTCAGAAAAAGTGTCATGGTTGTCCTTATCAACTGCTCTATATTCCCACAATTTTTTTTACGAGAAAACGCCTATCAGAGTAACACATTTTAGGCGATTATGAGATAAAAAATAGCTGATGATATGAAAACATTACTATGATGTGAAATGGATTGGGTTACCATCTTTATAATTAATATAATTACTGATAATTAAATATGTACACATATATATATATATATATATATATATATATATATATATATATATATATATATATATATATATATATATATATATATATATATATATATATGCAAATAACCACAGAGAAATTTAAGAATATATTCCTAAGCAATTTTCTGTTGGTCAACACATCATAAAAGGCTCACGGGAAAATATTATATAGTTGGTTAAAAAATTTAATCAATTAATTGGCACAATATTTTGCTCAAATGTAAAGAATAATGTAAATTTAGTAATAAGTTAAGAAACTAACAGAACATAATTTCAAAAAGAGTAAATTTTAATGTGAATTCCTATTTTATCCATGCAACAGTTAGCGGCTTATTAAATTCCGTCCTTTGGAGTTGCCCAAATAAAATTTGGAATCACAATGAACTACCATTATTTATCAGTACAACTGTTTCATGTTCTATGGCAGTTTTTATAGCCGAAAGTTATGTGTTCCCACTTCTATGTGAGAAGAACTCGATGTGTCTTGGTCTAGAATTAACACTTTGATCCCATCCATTATGTTCAATGATGAGGTTGAACGAGAGGAATTGGTACTATTTTGGGATGCAAACATTCCTCGAGAAGTAAACGAATAAAAATGTTCGTGTGTGCATCTTTATCTCAACCACCTCAAAAGCGTGAAACAATCAGTTTTCAAGCCATGTTTCTTAAGGCTCTCCGTATTGCACTCCTCAGTTTATTGACGGTGATTGAAATATACCTAATGACATTGCAGCTAGTCTCCAGTATTCAAAACATTCAATTGTTAATGCAGTAAATTTGCCATAAAATTATTTGATAGTTCAAGCACAAGATAATGGCTTTCATAACAAAAATACCTGAGACGTCCATTTACGGAGAGCAAAACAAAACTGTCTATAACTTAAAAATGTAATAAAATTAATGTAGCATTTAAGAGCTCGAGAACGGTTAGGGATTTATTTACATAAACACATCAGTCTCTATTTGTGGTTATGTTTGTGAAGTCCTCTGTATAAGTTACGAAAAAGTATATATTGAACAAAACTGACAATGATTTACAATAAAAAATCGTACTAAATAAGAATTGAATTTGAACATGTCATGAACCTAGTGTATTGAAAGTACACATGCTCGATTATACTTATCCAAGTGATTGCAACAATGTTAAGAAAGATGTCTCTTATGAAGATTTCATGGACAGTTTTTAAAGTTCGTTTTACCAATTGCCTCAATGATAATGGCTGGCAATGTATTCCATACGTCTAGTACCGGCTGCCAAAACTAGTATTTCCCCCAAACTCTTCTTACATCTTAGCTTCTCCAATTGATTTCCATTGTTATGGGTTTGGGTCTGACCTGGCCTGGTAGTATAAAGAGCTTGCTTCTATCTTCCGTGTTGATATCCCTCGTCGGCCAGGCTGAGGCATGGCTCATCCACTTGGTCATCGGCCAGGCCGGGACATAACTCATCCACTTGGTCATCGGCCAGGCCGGGGCATAACTCATCCACTTGGTCATCGGCCAGGCCGGGGCATAATTCATCCATTTGGTCATCGGCCAGGCCGGGGCATAACTCATCCACTTGGTCATCGGCCAGGCCGGGGGCATGGCTCATCCACTTGGTCATCGGCCAGGCCGGGGCATAACTCATCCACTTGGTCATCGGCCAGGCCGGGGCATAACTCATCCACTTGGTCATCGGCCAGGCCGGGGCATAATTCATCCATTTGGTCATCGGCCAGGCCGGGGCATAACTCATCCACTTGGTCATCGGCCAGGCCGGGGGCATGGCTCATCCACTTGAGGACATCGATCATGTCATCCCTGTCCCTGTGCCTTCAGGGTTCCTGCACCATCTCCTTGTATGGGTGCACCCAATCACTTGGAGTCAGTCTGGACATAATACTTTGGATCTTCAGGAGTGAATCTACGTCCACTCTATAATACGGTGACCAGAGAAATGATACAACGAAGTCTAAGTGGGGCCTTACCCGGTCAAATAAATTGGGAGGACAATGTTTGGGTATATACTGCTGACGCTTCTAATGATATATTCCAGCATACTATTTACTTTGTCATAGGGGATGACACACTGCGACAGTGATGATCATACAGGGACGTTAGAAAGCACTTTTTCAGTGTCAGAGTAGTTAACAGATGGAACGCATTACGCAGTGATGTGGTGGAGGCTGACTCCATACACAGTTTTAAATGTAGATATGATAGAGCCCAGTAGGCTCAGGAATCTGTACACCAGTTGATTGACAGTTGAGAGGCGGGACCAAAGAGCCAAAGCTCAACCTCCGCAAGCACAACTTGGCGAATACAACTAGATGAATAATGCTGCTCAAAACTCAGGTCACTGAAGTCACAGAAATCATGGCTCTGAAGTCTCTTTCGTAACTCTATTTGCCTAAATTCCATTATTCATCCGATAGATGGTGTCACTTTTATTTCTTATGTTTAAGAATTTACATTTTTCAACGTTGAACTTCATTTTTTTTAAGGGATGAGATTTTACTGGAGCTTTAACCAAGTCCTTGTTAGAGTTTCGGTTCGCCCTCTTTTGAGTCATTCCCAAACTTTCTGAAAATACTGTTCACCCTAACATGTTGGTTGCCGACAGGAACAATAGCCCCAAAACAGAATTCTGTGGCACTTAGTCATGTGTGATATTTCTCCGTTCCGTCTTAACCTCCGTTGATGGGGGGTCAAGATGTTAAGACGTCTGTTTAGAGTCCTTCAACCAGGCTCTGATCTAACTGAAAACATTTCTTCCAATGTTATGGGTGGACCTGAACATATTTTTCTTCCTAATTAACATCCAGCAGGATGCACTGTAAAATGCCTTACTAAGTTCAATATAGACAACGTCGTAATTGTTAGTGCTGTTGACTTCTTTAATTCGCTAGTGTGCAAGGATTGCATATTTGTAAGACATGATCGCATTCGCAAGAAATTACGTTGAATATCTTTAATCAGGCCACATGTGACAAGGTGGGGTTCTTACTGAATTCATTATAATAACCTCAAGTAACTTTCCCTTGCTTGAGTATCGCGACTATGTTAGCGCCTTCCAGGCATAAGGGACTGTTCCTGTGTTGTTTGACTTATTGAATATACTCATTACTGGGTCGCAAATTTCATCTCTGCACTTCTTCAAGACTGCTCAACCACTTGGCCTGGACGGTAGAGCGACGGTCTCGCTTCATACAGGTCGGCGTTCAATCCCTGACCGTTCAAGTGGTTGAGAACCATTCCTTCCCCACCGTCCCATCCCATATCCTTATCTTATTTTTTTTCCATGTGCTACATAGTCGTAATGGCTTCGCGCTTTCTAATGATAAATGCCCTTCCCTTCCTTTAATGCTTTTATTTTTATCAGCTTCCTTAACCTTTTTTATCAGCGTCCTTAACCTTTTTTATCAGCTTCCTTACCCTAAGGGTTACATAGTTGGTTTTCGGCGCAATTTCCTTACGTTGATTCTACACTTTTACCCTCAGTGGTGCACACCCAGGAAAAATATTTATTTAATATATTGCTAATTTCTGTCAAGTCATTATCAGGTAACAAGTTTTGTTTTCAGATGCTGTCTTTCCTCCATGCTGCCCTGGGAAATTCTGGGAAAAATTTTGCGCTTGACTTTGTATTTCTGGCTTCCCTGGATTCATGATTCCTCTTTACCTTTCATATTTTCCGTTTTATGTCCCATATATAATTTTACCGCATATTAAATAGGAACATCTCTCCTTTTTTCCATCTTATCTTTTTTGCCATCCTGTTGGCTTCTTGGGCGTTTTACTTTGTTAACCATTTGGGATCATTATATCAGACCAAAGTAGTCTGCTAGGGATACTATTTTCCTGCGACATATTTTGGGCTGTATTCTCTTGCCGCTTCGGGAGGCACCACATTTAACACTATTAGTGAAGGTGCTGTATTCTTCACCTTCTGTAGTCTCGGATGAACCAAAATCCGTTCTTCTCCCCAGATGAGGTAGGTCCCCATCTCTTACTCTGCTCCTCCAGTCTACTGGATTTAGATTCAGTTCGAATTGGTCATAGTTTGCTTTTCAGAAATTTGGGACGTACATATTCTTTATTTCTAGTACAAATCTTCCAAAATTAACCCAAATCTTATTTGTTGATCACCACTTGCTAACTCGCTCCCTATTTCAACATCAGTGATCAGCGCTTCCTTGTTTGCCAGCACCAGGAACATACTAACTGGAGTTTATCAACGTGGATTAATTTGTAACCTTTAATGTGATGGCAAGATTATCTCTTGAGTCTACGTTTAGCCATGTCTCTGTAAGCGCTTCAAGGTCGACCTTCTTTTCACATACGATTTGTTTCCACAATATTTTATCTTATTTCTCATGATCTCAAAGTTTGTGTAATGGAACCTAAGTGACCTTGTGTGGGTCAGTCTGCTGTTGTCAAACGGTTTCTTTATCTCATTCTTGCAACCAACGTTCAATTCCTTTTCATTTTTAAGTCCAACGCTCTTCATATCCCATAGTACGGTCTTATTGGTTAGGTTTACTCTCAGCTCTCTAGTTCCAACCACTGTAAACTCCTGTTAACTGCTTCCTCCATTATGGTTGCAAACCAGTCCCAGGACAGGTGCACCCACGTCTGTTGCTTGGACCTTTTTATTGTTTGATAACTGCACGAACGATTGAAAGAATGAATATGCTCAGTTTTGCTTTGCGAAATTTACTGTTTTTATCACATTCTTACAAATACTGCAAATTCAATGTAAGTGAGTTGTAATTAATTATCCAATATTATCTTGCGTCAGCTCTTACGTCCATGGCATCGTGTCTCATCTCAAGAACGGGCCACAAGCTAGGCTCATGTTTGTTGTCTAAGCCGTCCCTTATTTATATGTCTTACTTAACCTAACAGCAAGTCTGAAGAAAACTCTGAAGAAAACATTCTTAATTTTCTGTGGTTCTTTCAATTCATTGATCGCAACGTTTTCAAAATTTTGTGCACACACACACATACACACACACACACACACATACACACACACCACACACACACACACACACACACACACACACACACACACCACACACACACACACACACACACACACACACACACACACAATCAATCAATATATATATATATATATATATATATATATATATATATATATATATATATATATATTTATATATATACCACACTATAGTGGATAATAATATTTAATTCACTTGGGCACTAGTCTCCACTATTGAATATTGAAATTATTTCAATGTTCAGTAGAGGCTACTGAATATATCCTCTACTGAATATTGAAATTCAAAAAATTTTTCGAATTATATGTTGAAATTAATTATTTAATTAAATAATTCTATCAAGTGCATATAGAGATATATATAGGAAAAGCAAACGTCGTTTTCTCTGAGAAGGTTGTGCTCTTCACCCTTAGCACAGATGGTAACAGATTGTAACACGTGGTAACAGATGATAACAGACGGTAATAGATGGTAACATATGATATCACTGATGAAACTACCAGTGATACAGTGGTTAGTGACAAAATTTACCTTGCCCGAGATGTGATATATGATGATAATATTATTATTATACATAATTAAACAAATAATAAGATAATACAAATAGTAATAATAATGGTACTAGTATTACTAAAACCAAATAAACATAATAATGGCAATAATGATGATAATGTTAATAAAAATAATAATCGTGCTAATAAAAATAATAAAATAATAATAATTATGAGAAAATTTGTAGTTATGAGGAGGATTCGAACTTATGGTCTGGGAAATAATAATAATAATAATAATAATAATAATAATAATAATAATAATAATAATAATAATAATAATAATAATAATAATATTAATATACACAATTCATGACAATGTAGTCGCATCATTTGAACCAGTTCCTGATTTATGTTACAATATTTAGACCTAGTGTGAACTGTGATGAATTAATGAGTTAACTGCAAGATCATCCAATGGGAGAAGCGCGCACGACTGATACTGGCTTAGTCTGCTCCAGAAGGTATCACAAGGAACCGATCAACACAAGTGGACAACAAGGTTCGGCTTCACCTGAGCCTGTGAGCGGATATGAGCGTGACTTGGCTATAAATGTAAACGATGATAGCCTCTTGAAGAAAGCGTGTGAGGATGCTATTTCCCTCTGCATTTATATTACTTTATGTTAACTTACGAATAAATAATAGCAAATATATTATTTCCATATATTACTCTGATATAAGAACTCTCTTTACAAAGTCTCTCTTAAAACAGCACAACGTTTAAGCTCGTTTAAAGCTCGCTATTAACATAAGTAGAAGGAGATGGGGATGGCTCGGGCCGTGACATTTAGAGCTAACATTTGCCATTCTGACAATTCAAATTTATATTCTATAGCAACACCAAGACAACCATATTAAAAATGTTACCCGTGACCGTCACGTCCCGACACACCACCAAATAATTTTATGACTGCAAAGTTTTATCATTAGCAGAAAGCTTTAATTTCTAATAATACGCAGTTTATATTATCGTTTCTCTATAAAAAATTTAACAGTTGACTGAGGAAGGGAAGTAGAGGAAGCTTTGGCCCCTCGTCTTAATGTACACAGAAACGAGCACTCCGGCGGAGTGTCGTCACTCCTATCTCACTAGAAATATTACTAACAGTACCCTCAAACCCGTCCCATGCCAAAGTCACAAAGAAACTAGGCAAACAAAATGATTATAATCAACGCATATATTGGATATATGCTCCTTATATAAATTCTAATTATATATTTTTATACTGTCATGACTATTTGGCATGATGACAAAATGAAAATTACCACACTAACTTTGGTCGAAAACACAACACAAAACACACGAAATGGGGGAAAATCTGAGACTATATACAAAAAAACAGCACTCACGGTACACTAGAGAGACTAAGTCATTAGGGAAAGTTTTTTGTAAATGCAAAATTTTATCACGAGACGAAACCTGTTGTTGAGAAAGCACCTTCAACGTGGAGAGTTGATATAATTGCAATCAGTTTCATTTTGTTCACTGTGATGCATCAGATATACACGTTGACTTCCTCTGTGTGTATGTGTGTGCGCGTTCGCGTGTTTGTGCGCGTGTGTGTGTGTGTGTATGGGTGTGTGTGGGTGTCTATTACTATTTGTTTGTGTCTGTAGAATCGAGCTATTAGCTCTTGGACCCCCGGTCTTCTAACCAATTTATTTGTCCTCTATTATGTCTACTACATATATTCCAACTACACACGCACACATCCACAAGGCAGCAGCCCGTAGCAACTGTCTAAACTCCCAGGTACCTATTTACTGCTAGGTGAACAGGGGGCAACCAAGGTAACAGAAACTCTGCCCATTTGTTT
>WNGS01165503.1:4420412-4430558 GCA_020271785.1 Procambarus virginalis | reverse complement strand
GATCACTTGAGACGTTTAAGTAAGGTCCCAGTAGCCTTCGGTTAGTGACAGTATTAATTACAGCTGTGTGGGTACAAGTGATAGGATGAACAACGCAGCTGTTTCATGTTAGGGATGGTGCACGGTGCATGCTGCTATAGTGGTGTGTTCGCTCACAGGATGAGTGACGCTGNTGCGTTGGCCGGAAAGTGGAGTTGGAGATCTGTTGGACGACAGATTGACCTCGAAGCACAAAAGGTCACCACCAAAGACACCTTACAGCAGAACTTATTGCAGAGGAGGAAAGAATCGAGGCAACTACAGAAGCACCATACTGACCCCCCGAGCTCAAAGCGGCAAGCTAAGAGCCTTCGTGAGAACAATGAGATAGTTGTCAGGAGAGGCGACAATTCGCCAATATACGTCATCCTTAAAGAAAGACGAATATCTATCTGCGAAAATGACCTCATACTCTCGGACCAAACTAAATTCCAAAGGTTAACGAAGGACACTACAGCCGAATTGAAAGCAAAGGTCAACAAATTGATTGAAACTGTGAATGCCAAGAATCCGGACTCCACCTGCCAAGATTATTGGGGAATATAACCTGGATATGCGTGGAAATGTCAAGACACATAAGCCTGGAAACCCACTTCGGCCAATCATCAGCCAGATACCCACACCCACGTACAGACTGGCGAAACGACTCAACGGCTTACTGACTCCTTATGTCCCTTGCGCCTTCAGCCTAAATCCCCGAAGGAATTTGTTGACTTACTGCGGGGAACACGGGCCACAGGATAAGAGCCTCGTTGGACGTAGAATCACTGTTTACCAACGTGCCTGTGGACGAAACAATCGGGATGATAGTGGACCGAGTGTATCGTGATCCGGCCTGTACTCCTCTTGATATGCCAGAAAATATCCTGAGGAAACTACTTTAAGCTTGTACTAAGGAGGCACCCTTCTTGAGCCCGGATGGGCACATGTATAAGCAAGTAGATGGGGTCGCCATGGGTTCTCCCCTAGGTGTCCTGTTTACGAACTTCTACATGGGTACTATCGAGAAAAAAGTCTTAGTTGACTTGAACTTGAAACCGGCCATATACTGCAGGTATGTTGACGACATTTTTACACAGGTACCTGATGTCAGACATCTGTAGGAGCTGAAAGAGGCGTTTGTTGCGTTTCACTTATGAGATGGAGAAGGATGGGAAGCTGCCCTTTCTAGATGTAACAGTCTTGGAAAGGAGCGGAGGTTTCCACACTGCAGTCTACACCAAGGAAACAAACATAGGAATGTGCCTAAATGCCAACAGTGACTGCCCAGACAGGTACAAGAGGAGTGTTGTTAACGCTTATGTCGATCGTGCTCTCAGCCACAGCTCAGAATGGAAGCAAGTCGACGAAGAACTCTGTAGGGTAAGGCAGGTCCTAGTCAACAACGGCTTCTCCAATGGTTTCATTGAAGACATCATAAGAAGGAAAGCGAAACGCCATGCAACCTCTGAAGAGACAACTAATACAACACCTATACCCCCTATTAGACTATTTTACAGGAACTTCTTCTCCACAGCTCATAAAACGGAGGAAAGGGTCCTGAAAGATATTGGTAATAGAAATGTTATCCCTACAGACAAAAATCAGAAGATACAACTAACGATTTACTATAAAACCAAAAAAACGGCCAGCCTACTCATGAGAAACTCTCCAGACACGGAGCAGAACGCTCTAAAAGAGACAAACGTCGTCTATGCCTTCAAATGCCCTCTTGGGGACTGTAAGCCTCAAAAAACTCAGTATATAGGCAAGACAACAACATCTCTTTCCAGGCGTTTAACGATGCATAAGCAACAGGGCTCCATGAAGGAACATATATTCTCTTCCCACAACCAAACCATCACCAGAGAAATCTTAGCAAACAACACAGATATAATTGATAGATACAGCGACAGCAGGCGGCTTGACATCTGGGAGGCACTACACATCAAGAAGTCAACACCAGCAATCAACAGCCAATTAACGCACAGCTATATTCTACCCACTTCAAGACTCCGCTCCAATATAGAAACATCAAGAAATATGGGCCAATAGGCCTTCTGCAGTTCTATCTTTACCCAACTTCTGCAAATCTATACCCATTGTTCCATGTTCTGTGTTTTGTTGAAAGTTTGTTTTTCACCCCACTATTGTATTACATCACCTCACCCAAATGCGAGTATAAGAGCCAATGCTGTTTCAGTCATAAGTTGTGTGTGGATAAACTAAAGTCTTTGAAAATGTAATAAGTTTTACGAAACGCGCTCAAGTGTCGTGTCAGACTAGAAATAAAAATGAATTTTGGAGAATTGATTTTTCATTTAACGTCACCAGTCGAAAGAAACATAAGGAAAATCGAGAAAATTCGTGTTAGAATTATTAATCTTACTTTTTCGGTCATATTTAATAACATACATATATATATATATATATATATATATATATATATGTATAGAAGGTCATTGATGTAATAAACATCTTGCTTCAGATTCTTTACTTTAAAAAGCATGACGTTTTGAATACTTCTCGTATTCAACATCAGATGTAAAAAAAAAAAGTCACAATAAAACAACTAGCAAACAAAGAACTCATACTGAATAAAATTACATATCAGAAGAAAAGAGATATCAAACGGCACTGGTTATAAAACAAATCTCTTAAGCTTACTTAAAGTGATCAAATCAAATGAAACTTTTTAACTTTCTCATGGATAATAAAAGCTAATTCAAAAAATATTAATAAAAATTAACTAATAAAACAAACCAACGCTGTTAAACTTACGTGAAGTGATCAAACGAAATGAATTTTGATAATTAACACATGGATAATCATCGCTAATACAGCAATTATAATAATGACTTCACACTTACAAAAAATGTATATAAAACACAAGCAACATAGAAGACAATTGTAAAATACTAGCCAAAAAACTTACGAAAACATAAATATCAAACAAAACTAAACTGGATTACCGTTATCCAAACCAGCATTCTCGATGATTAGAAATCATTATCATGAATTGAATCATTCTCTGCTGGAATCTGATTGTAAACTTCTAGACACTTGTATGAATGGCCAGTCGGATTTGAGAATAAAGGATCCCCTATATATCAGGGAGCTGCGGCCTCTCTTAAATAGCAACCTTTCGGCCGTTCAAGTGTACACTGTATAATGCACAGTAGGCCTTGTAATTTGATTTATAGTTCATGTTGGCGTTATTTTTCTTTAGTTTACCATGATTTGTCTTTTTTATTTTTCTTATTTCAAGTGTTGATATTGTATATTGTTTTAGTTCTTTAATTAAGAGGAAAAATATATTTTTTTAGTGTTTAGTTTTGTTTGTTATTTATGTTTTCATAAGTTTTTTGGTTAGTATTTTACAATTGTTTTATATTTTGCTTAGGTTTATATACATTTTTTGTAGGTGAAAACTCATTATTATAATTGCTGTATTAGTGTTGATTATCCATGTGCTAATTATCAAGTCTAATTTCGTTTGATCACTTCACGTAAGTTTAAGAGTGTTGGTTTGTTTTATTAGTTAATTTTATTATTTTTTAATTATCTCTTATTATCAAAGTGAAAGTTTTAAAGTTTATTCTATTTGATAACTTTAAATAAGCTTAAGTGTTTTGTTTTACAACCAGTGTTGTCTGATATCTCTTTTCTTCTGATAGGTAATTTTATTCAGTATGAGTTCTTTGTTTGCTAATTATTTTATTGTGACCTTTTTATCTTTTACATCTGATGCTGAAAAGTATTCGAAACGTCATGCTTTTTAAAGTAAAGAATCTGAATCAAGATGTTTATTATATAAATGGTTTCCAATTCAATTCAAAATTAAGATTACCGACGGGAACATCGATCTTAACCACTCGACCAACACGACCGGACAAAAGAGGATGGTAGCCGAGGCTATTTCCTTCCCCCCGCCGGCACTCGGTTGATAATCTTAGGCATGGTATTTTATCAAATCACCTCATTGTTTGGGGCACACGTGAGGAACACAAATGCGAACAAACCTGAATGGTCCCCAAGACTATATGCAACTGAAAAATCACACCCCAAAAGTGACTCGAACCCTTGCCAGCGGGGGGATGGAAATAGCCTCGGCTACCTTCCTCTTTTGTCCGGTCGTGTTGGTCGAGCGGTTAAGGGATCCTGTACGCCAGCAGAGCGATCCTGGCAGTATGGGTTCGAGTCACTTCTGGGATGTGAGTTTTCAGTTTTATATATATATGTCGTACCTAGGAGCCAGAACGCAATTCTCGGCCTACTATGCAAGGCCCGATTTGCCTAATAGGCCGAGTGATTTTCATATTTTTCAATTAATCGATTCCAATTAGTTCATTTGAATTATTATTTTTATATTATATTAAGAACATAAATTATTGACTTAGTTGTGTTAGTTTAGGTTAGGTTAAGATAGGTTAGGTTAGGTTAGGTAGGGTTGGTTAGGTTCGGTCATATATCTACGTTTGTTTTAACTCAAATTTAAACAAATTAACTTGTACATAATGAAATGGACAGATTTATCATTTCATAAGAAAAAAATTGGAAAAAATATAAGTTCAGGAAAACTTGGCTCATTAGGCAAATCGGGCCTTACATAGTAGGCCAAGTACGACGTTCTGGCTACTAGGTACAATATATATATATATATATATATATATATATATATATATATAAGAACATGCAAGTTATATTTAAACAAATTGACTACTTTTCCTATGTAGCATCGAACCCTGGCCCGCCAAATGGCAGTCCAGCATGCTAACCATCACTCCACCACCAGATCTTTAAGAGGACAGTGCATCGGGCGGCTTAACCACGACGCTCCGTCCCCAAAGTCGCCAGGTAATGGTGAGAGATCAGACACGTTCTCTTCAAAGGAGAGGCATTGAAGTATTAACTCATTATGCATTAACTCTGTGCTGACTGCCACTTGGCGGGCCAGGGTTTGATGCTTCATAGGAGAAGTAGTCAATTTGTTTAAATATAATTTGCGTGTTCTAGCAAGTGTGTGCAGTATATTGTGACTTGAGTTTTCTTTAATTAATATGATTGCATTGAAGAGAACGTGTCTGATCTCTCACCATTACCTGGCGCCTTAGGGGACGGAGCGTCGTGGTTAAGCCGCCCGATGCAGCGTTCTTTTAAAGATCTGGTGGTGGAGCAATGGTTAGCATGCTGGGCTGCCATTTGGCGGGCCAGGGTTCGATGCTTCATAGGAGAAGTAGTCAATTTGTTTAAATATAATTTGCGTGTTCTGGCAAGTTTTATATATATATATATATATATATATATATATATATATATATATATATATATATATATATATATATATATATATATATATATATATATAATGTGCAAACAGGCTTGAATGGTCCCCAAGCCAATATGCAACTGAAACCTCCACACCCTAGGATACGAACCCTGACAGCCAGGAACACTGTGCTCCTTGGTGTACCTGGTTCTTTAACCACTTGACCACACTGACTGTACAAAAATGTTGGAAGTCGTGAGTCTTATGTACCCAACATCAGATAGCGTTCGGTGGTTAACTTGGGCATAGATATTTGAGCTCGGTGACGGCAACATCCGACACCGAGCGCTGTCCGATGTCTATATAAGTTTATATACTGACTGTATATAGACTGTACATAAGTCTATATACTGCACATGAACAATCTATTCTACCTGTGCTCAATTGCACAAAACTCTCAGTAAAGGCATATAATTCAGTCGATTTGAGATTAAGAAGAAGATTTTCAGTCGCTTCAAATGTTATATAACTATATTTCCAAGGGGGGAATATTGTTAAAAATTTTATCAGGATTAAGAGACACTTTCAGCTTCATAAGATTATTGGCACAACAACTGAGCCAAACACGTAAGGAGTTTCTCTGGAGGATTGAGGGAACTGTCAGAGTTGTTCAAAATAGATCTGTTTGATTTGAATAGAGCTGGAGAATTTGAATAAAACTGCACTATTTTTTTAATTTGGCACAAAACATAGTAATAAAAATTATTTTCTCATAATTCTTTTTCATGTTAACAATTCTGGCAGTTCTTGGACAACCCAGGAGGATGTGCATATTATTATTGTGTACTACACATTGTAATTGTTTACGAGAAAAATTAACAATATATGACATAATAATCAACTACAGACAGTATGAAGATATAGAAGCTTCGAGCATGTTTTATTTTAATGCCAAATTATTTGCCCACAAGTGTTTCGAGATGTTTAAGTCGTTCAAGAGAAATTTAGGGAAGGTTGCTGATGAGATTTGCATCATTAATCTCGATTTCAAGATATTTGTAAGACTCATATGTATCCACGGGCACTCCATTAATATTATAGTTATCATGATGAAGAGAATAAGGAATAAAAACCTTATTTTATCAACAGAGATAACGACACTGCATTCTTCTATTTTGTAGTCATATAGTCTTGTGTTACTGTGTACCATAATATAAACATCATCAGCATAACGCATCACAGTTTCCGTGGGTTGTACAGGCATGTCATGAATAAGTACGTGCGTAAGTATATTAAAGGACATTGGAATTAATACACCACATTGAAGTGTGCCTAGTTTAAATGCAGCCGTTCTTGTGCTTTTAAGTCCTTTAAATAGGACACTAGCACGTCTGTTGGATTGGTAGTTTTTTATCCAACTCCGAAGATCACCCCTGATTCCAAATTCAGTAAGTTGCTCAAATAATATTTCATCGTTAGCTACATCGAAAGCTGACTTTAGAACAATAAAGGTTAATTGTGTCCTATCCTGGGAGTGTACACAATATTGTGCAAAACATGTTTGTGTATTGCACTTGGGCATAATCCCATATAAATTAGGAAACACTTTATCTTTGACCTAAAATTTGAGACTGAGAACAATTCTTTGTTCACACATGCAAGAAGGGAGTGAAATAAGTCATACTTTTTTACAAATAAAGGTTTAGGAATTGGTACTATGAGACTTTGTGCCCATTTCTTTAGTAAGAAACAATGTGAAAGGCAAATTTGATAGAAGACATTATAACAATGTCATTAATATGAATTTAGCAAGCATTAAAAGGAGTCCCTTGCCAATCTTGCTCGCGATTATTATACAGGTATCTTGTTTGTTGCCGGTATTGGTAGCGTTGGATTCAGAACACAATACTGGAAAGTTTTCTTCCAAACTCCAGTTGTCTAAAAAATCTATTACAGCTCAAGCAAAATGCTCATCTTTTTCCAAAAGTAAGTTTAGGTACAGCTGGACGCTTACATTTTCCTCCACCAGATACAAAAATAGGTATTATCGTAGTCTTTTCCTGATCTGTAAAAGGGCATCACCGCTGGTAACGTTACGCAGTCCCATAGTTGCAGAAGATAAATGGGTTTAAAGGAAATTTATATTTGTCTCTATAAAATTATATGAATACAATCTCCTGCCTCCTCTATGCATTTCTTTAGATGGCTTATTAAGTTGGGTTACTTATTGTGAGGTTCTTACATATGTAAATCACTCTAGTTACAGCTTGCTGCGGGATTGCAAAACGCAATGTTCTGTCCACTGAACAATGAGTCCCAATACGGAAGCATTGAAACCATTATCGTTAACTAGTTTTACATCAAGAAAAAAATAAAGATTTATTCGCTTCGCATTCGGCATTATTATATGCTAATGTTATGATAATAGAATACCACTCTTCAGACAGAATTGTTTGCCATACTCCTCACACCCAGTCGAGTATGTGTGTCCATTTACAATTAATTTGACACGTTAATTGTAAATGAGTGTCATACTTTATTGCACTCAATTCCTTAAAACTTGATTGTAATGTGCTTGTATCTGAGGAAAGGCACATATATCACAAAATAATCAATGATGAAGACAGAGTCTGTCTCCTATGAGTCCAGCCTCATATTGGCGGTGTTATGTATGACAGAACTGATGAGCTAGCCAGAGTATGTGCTCTTAAAAGAAAATTGGTTACCGCTTTCGATTGCCTTTGAGCATTCTCAGGGGAATAATGTACCGAGAACTACATCACAATTTAGTATACCTCAGAGAAATTCACCTTAGTTATTCTATAGTGTGATTATGCGGGAAGAGCCAGATACTTTTGGGTCATCATAAGGTCAGCAGACTTCAAAAAATTACTACTGATAGGCTCAGTCTCGACACAAATTCCAATGGGAGTTTGTACCACCTGTTGAAGTAAATCTCACCAAATTTAAACACTATCAGTTGAATTATTCCCATGTTTTATGTCACTGTAATTGAAAGTGAAAAAAAATTCTGAATTTAGAGATGATTCTATTACTAATGTTTAAGAAATGTACATTTCATTAAAAATTATATACTTACAAAAATCTAAGCTAAATATCAAATGTGTTCTTACTGTAAGCAGCTCATGCACGTGGCTGCAGACTCTCCACCACCGCTCACTGGCGTGGGGTGTATGATTTGTAAATGATGTATGATGTAAATTGTTCAGCTTAGAGACTGTTGTGACCGAGGTCTTGAACCAATTGTGCCATAAAGAAGTATTGATATATACACTAAATTATGTATCTAGCTTATTATGACTGGAACTTCTTTAGCTAAATATATTTTGTGGTTCAGTTCCTTAGCCCATTATGTGCCTCTGTAACCTCTCCCATTACCGCGTGGGATGGTTATAGGGCGCATAATAAATCAGAATGCTGATGTAAAACTAGTTTACGATAATGTTTCGATATTTCGTTTATAGACACCCACGTTCACTGGTTGAGGCCTTAATTTTAATTCTTTTCATCTGATTTACTTGGGGAATTCAGTCGTAACCCATGTTAACAAAGATCCACGAATTATAATTTCAAAAGACAACCCTTCCTCCGAATACTAAATGTAATAAGTGCATTCCTGCCTGTCTGTATAGTACATATATACATTTAATTCTGCCTTTATATTTACCTATATATGTATAGTACATATATACATTTAATTCTGCCTTTATATTTACCTCTATAATTATTCTCCTAATTTTGTGTTATTGTGCTCAAAATTTTAAGATTAAAGGTTTATGTTTAAATCTTGTTACATAAGTTTTAAATTTAAAGATATTTTTTCAGTTTTATTTAATAATAGAGATGATTATTTATATAATAATAGATAAATATAATATTATTATTTATATAATAATAATTATATATTTAATAATAGAGATGATTATACTCTGAAATTAAGAAATTGGGTTCCAAGCTCATTGACGTCACCAGAGACCCAAGGGCTTGCAGTTTTTTGTTTCAGCGCCTCAGTGTGGCGATCCAGAGGGGTAATGCTTGCTGCGTCCTCGGTTCCTGTCCGGAAGCGGAGGAGCTTCAAGAGATCCATAACCTTTAGGCATTTGTCTTGTATGTTTTGTAACCTTTAAATACACAATAAAGCATAAGAAAAAATAAAAAGGAAGGGGGTGGTAGGAGAAAAGCACACAGAAACTGTATTGGAGGGGACCCACATTCCCTCCAATGCGTTATGTGTGATTTCCTCCGAGGCTATGGGTCCCCCTTCTTCCAGCCAGAGGTGGTACTCCCTTCCATGATAAAAAAAAAAAATAATAGAGATTGTATACAAATTTGAAAATATCCTAAGTTACTTATAATTTATTGAAAGGCTTTAGTTTTGTTTTATTAGTTTTATAAAATTGTAATATCAATAAAGCTATAGATTAAGTACTAATTGTAATTAAGAAGCAATAAATGCTATTTGCATGTTTGTCCTCCTACACTCCCAAGGTCGTCTGTGGTCGTGGTTTTCTATACAGCTTTTCAGGTAAACTCTAATATTCACAATATTTTAGTGCGGTGCTGGCGATTAAGTGTATTTATGTACTATGCCGATAGTCAGGAATGAGCTTATTACATTTAGTATTAAAACGTACTGTCTATTCGGAGGATGGGCTAAAATACCAGTTACCCTCTCCAGCTAGTGCATAATTCTTTAAATAGTTTGTTTGAATAAATTTCTCCGTGCCCTCAGATCTGTATGGTTAAGGAAGATATCAGATACATTAAATTTCCGTAATATGAGCCTATTTGCTTCTCTGTCAGATATCAACTACGTAAATTGTTTCAAGAATACTACC